>JAHRHJ020000810.1:0-444435 GCA_019776745.2 Taxus chinensis
TCATGACTTCGTGTCTGTGTATACCCTGCACGTCACGGCAATGGTTTGGCCCTTTTCCTAACATCGATGGCGCACAAAGACTATCCGTGTACGCCCTATTGCCCTCATTTTCCCCAGAGACCGCAATCGAATTTCAGAAGGGTCAATGATTGCCTTTCACCATGTACATGGTTAGATTGCTCGAAGGTGACACTGCCAGGAGGTTTTCAGACGAAGCTATGAACCTGATATCACATATGGAGCCTATTTCATTCAGTTCAGGAAATTCTCTTATATCAGGCTTGCTGGCTATGAGAACACTCCTCTGCGGCTTCCCATGTTCTGCAACGACAAAATGGCTTGATCGAGATATGCAGGCAACTGGACAAGTTGCAACAGAACTTGCAGAGACAAGAAAGATTTCTGGCTTAAATTTTCCCATCTCTCTGGGAAACTACACATGTAAACGGCCCTGGATGCTCAGAACGTAAGAAAGAGCCCTGGTCCCTATTCACTGTTCATTTCTTCAAGCCAAGAACCTGTTTTGACTTGAAGAAGTTCATTGAAAGGAACATCAAGATAGTCTATCATCACAGGGCAGATACAGAAGACTACTGGGCCGACTGTGCAGATGATTTGAAGCCAGAAGAAGGCATTGTGGCAGGTTCTCCCTGCAATTGATCCAAGAACTCAGCCTGTACCCAGTTCCTGAAGGTCTCCAGGGATGACAATTCTGAGCTATATTCGTATGAATACGAAAATGTGATTAAGCACACCCCTCTTGGAGGACCTTGGATTGGAACAGAAAAGAAAGAGATGATCTGGCTGAGATTATTGCCCCAGTCTTGATCAGACAACTAGGGGTCTGGTTCAGTAAGAAGATCCGAGGAATTCAAGGGGCACTCAGGAGAATCCAGCTCCAAAGATGATTCGACACCCATAAGGGAAGCATCAGTTCCAGAGTCTGGGACACCAGTGAAAACCCCTCCTGCCTCAATAGCTCAGGGACTTGTAGGATCTACTCCTTCTCCATCTACCCAAGTATACAAGAAGAAATCACAGAGGTAAAGAAGGAGCCTGCAGAGGATGGACCCTCCAAGAAAATGGCAGAGTTGCCTATGGGGCCAGAGAACATCATCGTTCTCAGTGAAAGTGAAGACAGTGAGGTGCCATTCCTACAAGTGTTCCTGAAAATCCAGCAGATAAAGATAAAGAAAGTCCAGAGCACCGAACTTCCTAGGTACTACTGATTCTTCTGCCGCCATTACCTCAGTGTCTTGCCTGCATCTCAGCTTGAGTCAGCAGCTGCACGACCTTGAGTATCATGAGCTCCCTATCTCTTGGTCCCCCTTGCCTCTCCTGCCAGATTCTTCTTCCTCTTTTGCTGGGTGCAACCTCTGGTTGATTTAAAAGGAAGAGAAAATCCTCCTTTCAAAGCTTGGGACCAAATTTTTGGATGCTGTAGCAGCCTTGTTGGGCACCACTCCTTCTCGTGCCAAGAAAGCCAAGAACTACTTCCAGGATTGTGTCGGATGCTCGAGGTCAGCAATTCCTGGAGATTGCTAAGCCCACAGTAGACAATCGGAATCAGAGTTGCTGACATCCGACTTGGAACTCTCAAGGATCCCTATGGGAGAGTCTACTCCTGAAGTGAGATTCATAACCTCCAGGGAAACAGTCACCAGAGTCATTGGAAGGGTGGAGAAAGGGCAGCAGACGATTGAACAGCTGGAAGACAAGCCCAAGTTCTCACTAGTTTTATCAAGTCACTCTTTCTAAGGACCAAAGTTTAGGACCCCACCCCCCCTTGACTGCTCTACCCCCTCCATGTAATTCTAAGCAAGATGAAGTTGCAAGAAATTAAAGAGATGCACAAGTATTTGTCTATGGTAGAGCTACCGAAGCCATGGTGGATGACATGCTTGTTGCCGGGCTAAACTTCATCGACGAAGCTTTTAAGCTACATGGAAAGGTAGACAAGGTTGCAACATAACTATCCTCTACCATTTGAGGTTATGAATAAGGAGCTTAAACTTTGGGGGCAGTTGCATCTGTAGACCTTCGCCTCATGGGACAGACAGATGAGAACATCTTGCTGGGCGAATAATATTTCGATGATGCCGAAGATAATCTATCAAAAATCCTGGTCTACAGTGATAGAGTGGAAATCAGAGTCCTGGAAGAAGCATGTAGGAGAAATGAAGAGTAGCTGGCAAAGGGAGAAGCTTTCAAGACGCTAGCAGCTGCTGCTTTCAAAGATATGCATTTTCATCTTCAGATGATGAAAACTCTGGCATTTCCCTCATCCTTGCAAGAAATACAAAGCTCAGTTCAGAGCTGTTGTCAAAGATAATCTTTTTCAAGGAAGACCCAATCTCTAAAGACAAGATAAAAGAAATTTGTTCTCTCCAGTCTGCCATTGAAGAAGCAAACAAGACTATCATACTCACGTCGAGTTGATAAAGAGATGGAGAAATGCCTGGGATTTTGGACTCAGTCTGCAACTAACACATCAGTCCTCGTGGCAGAGATATTAGCTGAGTCATTGAAGAAGTTCAGGCAGCAGATTCTGAAGACAGTAGGGTCCCTCCCAGTAGCCGGCCACCTGTCTCCTTCTCTCTCCTTCCCTCTTCTTTCCTTTCTTTTCGTATTCGTTGTAATTAGTTAAGGTATTGCAACCGGCAATACTCAACTATTCTTTATTTTAAAAGAAACGGTTACAAGTCGTAACCGACTTGTAAGCTATATAATGGCCTTTCCACGCCATTTTTTGGAAGAGGAAGAACTTGGCATACTCTCGAAATTGTAAATAGATCTTGAACATATCAATACAAAAGGGCTTTTCTTTTCATTCTCTATCTGAATCTTTGTAGCTCTGTGTTTTCCTTTAGTATTGTGAAGATTATTTTGTACCTAATTCGTTAGTCTTGCTGATTGCTTTTGCAAATACAGTGATCTTGCACGACCAAGAAAGAACTTTGTGCCTTTGATTAATGAATTTGAAAAAGGTCGTTGAAGAACTTTGTGTCTTTGATCTTATTCAGTTAATACAAATAATCTTGTTTCAAATTCCCCGCAACTTCGCACTCGTAAAGAATTATTCTGTTATCTATAATTCCAAACGTTTGTTATTCTGCTTATATTCGTACCCTCTTTCCTCAGCCCGTTGTAATGATGATCTTTGTGGAAAACATTTTCGTGGTATCCAAGTTCAAACCATAAAATGACCCTCTGTATATTTGTAATAAGTTCGTGTCTCAATAAGGGAAACCTCTCCCATTAAAGAGGAGGGACTTCTTGTCCCCGACTGTTGCTCTTCTAAAAAGTCTTATTGAAACCAACACACCTATAACACGCCTTCACATCTTTAATCAACTAATACAATACCATTATACCCGTAAAACTTCAAACATCTACAAATTAATTACAGTTAAATAGAAATAAAAAGTAAAATATTTGTTTTAACAATATAAACCTTGTCCATTACCTTTAACAATGTGTAACCCTATCAAAAATTAATGTTGTTACAATCAACAAATTTTTCAAATTGAGCTTCTATTTCATCATAATTTCAGTCTTCTGAGTAATAGACTTTCCAAATTGAGTTTCTCTTTGACAGAATGTCGTTTATCATGCTAAATAATTTTCCTAAGAGGTTCTGCAACTTAACCAAAAGCTTCAGATAAGTAGCCAATTCAAAGCGTGAGTTGTCACTTGTGTTTTCAAATGGCATAGTCACTCTACATTTTGCATGCAACCAGAGATCTCTTCATATTTGTAGCTTACATGGCCGATTTACAAAACTACAACGTGGTTTGGGAAAAGGTGTGATTCACATAAATGCAACGTGACTGATAGGCATAATGAAGAACACACAAATTTTGTTGTTGGGTGCCCTAATAGATGTGATGATGACAACGAAGGGAGCCAAGAGGGTGGTGGGGCTTCTAAGCAAGCACGTGAGACACAACTAAGTATTCCTGGTAGTACAGGAGGCCAAATTTCCCTAAGCTCTAGTGTGCATTCAGTCTGGTGTCCATAAAAATATCACTTGGAAGTTTTGGGATATCCCTTTAAAATTGTGGTCTTGTTGACTTGTGTTGATTTGCTCATGATTCCTTTAGGAGATTGAAAGAGGTTTCTTGGTCCAAAAATGTGTAATAATGGATTATATGAAAATAAGAAAAATACTACCACAAATGCGTAGAGCTCGAGAAAATATGCACTTTTAGAAAAAAAAATGACACCTAAAACGGAGCCACAGAGTGAAAGTTATGGCACTGGAAAGTTTTTACTGCTACATCGTCCTAGACCCTTTCCAAAAATGGAAAATTTTATCCTAAAAATGGACAGAAATACAGTCTAGAGACAAATCATTGTTTCTAGTAGCAGAGTCTTCTATTTTTCATGCACAAGTTGGAAGGAGAAATCACTTAAGTTGTCATGGATTAGGAGCAGCCAATCTTCTAGACAAGTCGTGGTTTCTAATAGAACATTCTTTTAGAATCCACGCACTTTTTGGACAGAAAAATTACTAAAGGGAAATTGTGGATTTGGAGGCTCTTGTCTTATTATCCTTTGCCTTGCAAATCCACACAATTTTAAGAGCGCAATTTCACTTTAAAAAATTATGGTTCCTGGCAGTCCATTCTTCTATGCAAATCGTGGATTTTAGGAAGAGAGCCTTCTATTTTCAACGCGTAATTTGGAAGGAGAATTCATTAAGGAGAAATCATGGATGTCCAAGGTCTTGTCTTCCCTTTTTAAAGTAACCCACTCATCCTAGTATCCACGCATTTTCTTTTGAAAGCAAAGAAAAATCATTCATTTAAAGGCAAATCGTGGTTTCTAGGCACCTTGTCTTCTTCCATTCATGTAAATTTTAAAAGAGAAAAGCAAATCACTTAAGTGAATTGTGTGGATGTCTGGCATCTTGTCTTACTTTTGTAAAACATCCTCTTGGACCTTCTAAATCCACACAATCCTCCTTCCTTATCATCCACGCAACCATTTTTCTTTGTAAAAAACGCAGCTTCTAAGTGATTGGAAAATCGTTGATTCCAAGTACTGTGTCTTCTATTTTGCATGCAACTATCCACATTGCCAAACCCAAACGCAGCCACTATAAATGCAACCAATCTACCAGTTGAGCATGTTTCTATTTGCTTGCATCCAGAGTAATTCCCATAATTTATGGCTGCCAACAAAAAATAAAAATAAAAGGAGGATGAGTTGAATGTTTGTCTGAATTCTTTTTGGACAATTCACTTGTGCATGTACTTGTGAAAATTAAGCAGAAGTCATTGTCTGATACATTGGAGATATATTCAAAATCAGGGGAAGCAATTGCAACTTCTACACAAATAAATCCATCTCTCACAACAACAAAAGCTTCAAGAAAAGGTGGAAAAGGGAAGTCTCAGACAAAAGTAGATTTAGGCAAGCATGAAGTGTAGCAGTTGGCATGTCTTCTTTCTTCTCCTCTTTCTTCTCTTCTTTCTTATTTTCTTGAACAAAATTGTACTAAAAGCAATTGCTTAAAATTCATTTTCAAGTTGTTTGAAAAGGTCCTTTAATTAAGAGTAGGTGGTAGACATGCAATGCTTTGATTTAGTCTTTAGATGCATGTCATGCAAAGAGGAATTCCAGGAGGAAGATTGACAATTTTTCCATTTTTATAACTTCCACATGTGGGAATTCATTTGAAGTTTCCTACTTGTATTTTCCCTCTATGCACTATAAATAGGGGAAGAGCCTACGGGTTAAAGGATAATTTGTTTATCAGAATTTTTTTAGCAAAGCATTCTCAAGTTGTTCAAACTTTGTGTTGAAACCCTTGGTGTGATTTTCGTGAAAGTTGGGGAATTGAATAAAAGGTGGATTCCCAGAGAACTTTGTGTGTACAGTGCTTTGCTCATCACTTCTATTTAATATTTTTGATAAACTTTGTGTTCTCTTAGATTTGGGTTAGAAGCTATTTTTTTTCCTTACTGCTGAATGTTTTGAGTTTTATCTGTTTATTTAATTTGTGTGGATGAGACCAACTTTGAAAGTTATTGGTTAAATCAACATATCTTCCTTTCTTCTTTCCTAAATTTAATTATTTCCTCCTTCTGAAAATATTCTACAACAACTGCTTACTTGCTGTAAAATTTCCCAACTATGGTTCACGAGATGTGGTAATTAAAGTAAAACCCCCTAATTATTAGGATTCACCCTTACTAAATTGATAAACATCTTATATAGGAGCCTCACCGTTAAATGAGAGAGATTTATCTCATGACTGCCTAGGTTTTTAGTTGTGTATAGAATCTAGCCAACACGGTATCACAAGCACACAAATCCCTGGTCCAGCTGCCCCTGTGGCTAATTGAATATGCACAAGTTAACGGTCTCTTTGGCGAGAGTACCATGGGTAGTGC
This sequence comes from Taxus chinensis, assembly GCA_019776745.2. Classification (NCBI taxonomy): domain Eukaryota; kingdom Viridiplantae; phylum Streptophyta; class Pinopsida; order Cupressales; family Taxaceae; genus Taxus; species Taxus chinensis. The sequence continues at coordinate 6,402 of JAHRHJ020000810.1, forward strand.
TGATGTGGCGAAAGCGTTGGGAGATGAACGACTCAAATAAATTTAATAGATGTTCATGTACAAATTAGCCACTAACCATTGATTTAAATTGTTCATTATCAGAATCTCCTAACTATTTCCCACTGTGAAAAACATCTGCAACATAAAAATCAATATTCCAAATCACATGCATCACACAAATACCCACAAAAGAACAACGGACTTCGGTGGTCCTTGTTATAGAATTATCATGAATATAGGAGGAAGACACACCAGTCCAGTAGAACGTATACACAACTTTCCGAACAATTTTTAGAAACAAGATAAAAGAAAATCCAAGTAAGAATTATCATTGAAAAATATGAATGAAATCTATATGCCCAATCAAGTTATCTGCACCTCCCAATCAATCTCCTACTATGTTTTCTTGAGTATCACAATTAGCTACAATCCATAATTTTTCATGATTCCTCTGGCTTTCCCAGCTAGATACATTACTTTCCACAGATTATGTGCCAACTTCCGGGAATACTTTACTAATATATTTGGAAGCCTTTACATGCAACCAACAATAACATTTCTCAAAGAGATCTCTATTCAAACAGCTAAATCATCCACGATGTCAACCTCTAAAACTATGCATCATTCGTACTACTTTGGTGCTATTGTTATCCAATCCATGGAATCATGCAACTCAAAATTTGGAACTGTATTTTTCTTGACGTAAACATTTTCTTCACGAATCTCTCTCAGTAAGTTGTGGGATTTGAGTACTGTTGCACACATTCAATAGAATCCTCATCTTGAGCTGAAACAGGAGGCTCTGGATGCATTGTTTTCAACCTGTAAAATTATTTGTCAGCAATAGTTCTTACTGAATGGGCTTATGTATTAATATTGTCCATAATATCAAATCCACTGATATAGGCATTGTCATCATGTTCATCGAATCCCGTGCTTTACAACAAACTTTGACGGCAACTCCCGCACTCAGATTTTCGGGCATGAAGTTGAATCATGACATGGAGTAATGACTCTGCATGCAAATAACCTTTTTTCCATTCGTATTTTTACTGTGAGGATGACACGGTGTCAACTAAGCGTACCTGTCAAACAGGTAGATATTGACGAAGATGTGGACAGTTACGATTTCCCCCGTACAAGGACAATGAAACGTCTAGAGACGTGGATGACATGGTTACAACCCGTTGTCAGAGACCCCCTGACATTCGACCAGAGAGAACGCCTTTCAACGTAATAACCATGAAGCATTGTTGTTCGTGTAACCACACATTCATTCCAACATTTTATAAAACAGTTCATATGCATGCGCAAGGCCATGCTATCTTTTTTGCATCATTCCAATTTTAATTGGGCAGTCTACATGACCACAACTTTGGCGCATGCAGGGAGGATGAGTGTATAGTTTGTGGAATCTGGCTTTACACTTGTCCAAATTCTTTTCAGCAAATTCATTTAGAGCTTAACCTGCAGCGTATGGCTTCTAAGAGTCACATTTCCTTGTGGTAAACAGTCAAACTGTCCAAGTGCCCTACTCTAAGCTCCCAATTTGACATTGTCAGGTGCATATGTGAACAGGTGATGAGTATGTTGCAAATGTAAACAGTAAGACCATCTCTATAACCTTAGTGGTAGCAGCGGTTGCAAAAGCTGACAATAGTTACAATGGGTAGTAGAATCTTATGGATAAACACAAAGTATTGGAAGCCTCGTTTATAGAAGCATGGAGATGGCTCTTTCCGGCTACACTCTGGGTTCATGTAGGTTTCTAATCTCATCTACCCACCAACCATAAATTCCCTAGAGATATGTCATCTCAAGCTCATGGAATGATGATTGAAGGATATTGCAAAAAGGGTATTTTGTCTATGCTTTGGGAACATTTAATGCCAAACTACTTTTTAATAAACGCACAGTTTTCCCCCAAAGTGATACAACATGTTTCTTTTAAATGAATATCAATAATTGCATCTTACAGACATGGTCATCGTCAATATCCATTTGTGGGCCTACAACAATACGAGGTTATAGCAGCGTAACGAATCCATCAGGCATAGTAGGCAGCATTCCCACAAGGCATTTGCCAAAAAGCCAAAACTTCTACATTGCAACAAAAACAATAAAAAACAAACAAAACACCCCTTTTCAAATGCTTTTGAAAACACCCAGACTTGTTCCAAAGGCCACACTGGAGCATTCATGGAGGATACTGGAAAGTGATGAAAACTCCGTCTTAAACTTGCCAAATGGAATAGCTTGGGAGTTTCTAAATCCTTTAACTTAGACACAAACCAAGCAATACCAGTACTACAACCTGCCCTCACCATGAACTTCCAAAACAAAACCAAAGAATTTGCCAAATACATCCTTTGACCAGAATCCTTCTTCATTCACCCACACACAGACCAAAAATTCTCTCACAGATGAAATCTCACATTAACCAAAAAAATTATTAACCTCCCACTACTTCTTCGTATCTCCCTCTTGCACATGCTCCAATTATACTTAAGCCACATTTCTTCTCTCTACCTTGCCACTCGGCTAAGTTTGACATCTTTCACCAAATCTGATCCTACCGTCCCGCATGCGTGGTGGGGTTTAGTTAGTCATTAAAGTTTACTCTCTAGAATTCAAAGTTACCATCAAGATCTTGATTGCCGTTAAGGAATCACATTTCGTAGTAAGTATCCCCTTGGATGTTGTAAAATTATGTGAATTCTACTACCTCTTGACACGAATAAGTGGAAATTGAGTATTCCAATATATAACTATTTAAAACCATGGATACCACATATCCACATGGCTCGAGTACTAAATCAAGATCAGCATCATAAAGGGCTCTGGAATTCGACCTGGATCGCAAGAAAAGTGCGCGATACCTCCAATTCCGTTTAGATGCATACACAATCAGACACTCCTAGGGTTCTACTGGAAAGATAGTGAATAAAATATCTCATATAAGTTGTCATACATATTTTTTTCCACCTATAGTGAGTGCGTTAAACTTAGATCTCAAGTGTTTAATTTATTTTGTGTGTATTCTTCTTGCAGATTGCATGTATCCATTCTTCAACAACTTGCTAAGGTCAACGAGCGTATGTATTCATTGTGAACCATCTTAAAAACAATTGAAAAAGAGGTCTGGGACAATGGAACCAATGATGCAACCTAGAATTCACTGGTACAAATCCAATAAGACCCTAGGCGTGTTGGCAAATCACTCAGCCTAGACTGAGAGACTCACCCGAAGCGTGCAAAGCTACCAGGTCCCTCTTTAGGGTTGTAAAAAGTTGTAAAGATGTTAGCATGATGGAGCCTTAACACATGCATTTCCATTATTAATACATCACTCTATAGAACATGTCAGATCTATATCCAAGGGATAAACATAATTAATTATTAACCATGATGAAATCAAGAACATAATAGATCTAGATACACACATAACTAACACTTAGATTCAACCAATATCCTCTATTATATTAAATGAGACATGAAAATTATACAAAAAGCTTCTTACAGTAATGGCATGCTATGCCCATACACGCACAGATCTGATACAGTAGTCCAGTCTTGCACACATACATATATTTGTCTCTCTACTCATCCTGTAATAATAATATTTTGTCCCTTCTACTACAAAGTTCACTACATATTTATAAGGGTGGGGACTTTCCCTTTTCATACTTATCCAATCCCAAAATAGGTCAAACATGCTATTATCACACCATGCAAATATTTACAAAAATAGGCTTACATGCAATAGTGCTAACAATAGACTACTGTTAGTTAATTGATAGTAGTAGATCTATTTCCTTCATGTGTCCATGTAAAAGAACTTCGTAGCTGATCCTCCAAAAATAGCCAATAGCGTGATGCAAACAAGTCTTTAGTCGTTTGAGTTCTCCTCAGCACTATCTCATAAAAATAGGTCCTTGTCATGAAAATGGCTAAGTCCCAAAGCTTGTTTATGTTCATCGCGCGTGTTCCTTTCCAATACTTATGTGCCTTTGAGTATGCACTCTTCTTTCCACGTAAACCTTCAGTATTTGCTTCACTAATGTACCAGATTCTATACTGATCAACATATACATACACATATATATAGACATACATGCATATATATACATCTATATACATATATATACACATGTATGCATACATACATGCATACAAACACACACATATATAAACACCTATATGTACTTACATATATGCATGTATATATGTGTGTGTTTATGTATGTGAGAGAGAGAGAGGTAATTATTCACCTTCTTCATCTCTTAGACACCTCACACTCTCTTGGATAACTCTCATTAAATTGAGGATCATTACCAGAGTAATAGAAAATCAATAATTTCTAAAGCTTTAACCCTAGAGTTGTCCGTAGAGCTAAATATGAAATCAAAGAGGTCAAAGTTATATGATGCCAAATGTCAAAGTATAAAGGAAGATCGATTATTTGAGCACATAATTGAACACTCATTTTCCTACAAGGTAGAACTACATTTGGTTTGATCCCTTGCCAAACTATTAGTATATAGGAAACACTTATCAAATCATTAGGAGTTTGATTGAGACTCTCCATCCCAAAATCATAACTCCATTCAAGGATCCCTTGTGGTCATGTGAGAACAAGTTGGGTTTAGAAGAATAAGAACATAAATGGGTAGCATTGAAAAGTTTCAAAGAGATCTAATATATCTGTAAGTGAAAAACAAATAGAGGTGAATAATCTCTACAAGTTACAAATTCTTGAACTACTCCAAAAAATATTGATAAATATTAATAGTATTGGTTTATCATAGGAATATAATGCTATCATCATTTTCCAAACACTTCTCACCCCTCCATTTGAATCTTGAGAATCTAACAAAACACTTCCATATTTATTATATACATTAAAACATCTGCTATGAGTGATAAACATCCAAAATCAACTAAGTAACCCATATTTCTCTTTTCTTGTCAATTCTAAATCAAGTAGTCTCAACATCTACTTGCTTAAACAAATTTGGATTAATGTACTTGAATCTCCTATTCATATAGTCTAAATTTAATATTGGTTTTAATTATATTGTATTCCATTGTATGAAAAAATAATTAAAATCTAAGTGGAAGAGACAAGGATTATTAAAAAATGGAAACAAAAGGCTCAAAAAGGCATCCAAAAAAATATGTACATGATTGAAAAAATAAATAAAAAATGAAAAGTGACACTACTCGAATGGTTAGCTCGCTAATGAAGAAACAATTGGTGTGTGAAGTATATGGAGCAATGCATCAATTGAGAGGTAACGAGACATGCTATAAAGGTAAGGTACCTACCCATTTCAAACTCTTATAATTTTCCGAAACTTGTGAAATAAAATGAAGCAAGAAAGAAAAATAAAACTTCAAGTTGTGATCTGTCAAAGAGGTGGAAAATATTAAAAATTAAAGGATTAGATACTCAATATCATTAAAAAGGTTCATTTAAAAAAGAAGTAATGCAACATCCATAAAGCAAATTAGAGAGAAACAATCAGACCCTTGTTAGATATTTTAGAGAGGGGTAAAATGTATTACGTAAAAAATTAAAGGATTTTATAAAATTTAATAAAAAAGGGTTCATTACCAAAAGAGAAATGTAATATCGATATAAATTAAAAAACAGGTAACATTATAAAAATAAATTTTAAAAGAGAAACATATCCATTCACTAAACCCAATAATTATGACATTTGTGAGATAATTCGAGTTTTTTTATGACATCGTCTTATGCATTTTAGATTTATAAAATAAATATCTCCTAAGATTTTTTTTATCAATTTGATAAGCCAAATGGAGTGATTCAAAGTACTTCAACCTTGTGGAAGAGGTTGAAGCTAAGAGGGCACACACATAAATACCCTAAAATAAAACAAGGTTGCATTGCTCAAAAAAAGAGAATTGAAATTTCCAATCCCTTGTGACCCTAACCATTATGTAGGTTTAATGTGGGGTCAACCAAAATCGAACCCTTACATAGGATGTGAGAGATAGGACCTACCACTGCATACCAATAAAAAATTGAATATAATATCTGTTTATAAATTTTGATCATGTTATTTCATGTATTCTAGGATATAATTAAGAGAGTGAATCAATCAAGAAGCAATTCTAAATTCGCACCATGTTAATGATTAGGAACAACTTACAAAGAATAGACAATTTTTTGAATAAACTTTGCATACCAAAATATTGGAACAAAGCATATGCAAATACTAATTTTACATATATGCAAATCATAGTTAGCAGACCCTTATGAATATGCAAAGAATTGATAAAGTCAAAAAAAAACATTGAGGGATGTTTTCCTTTATTTTTAACTACATAGTTTACATGATGATTTCTCACTAATTCAAAAATCCACAACCGTGGAGAAGACTATAAATGGTGACTCAACTATCTCTCACCACCCTCCAAGAAAAAATATAAACTAATGTAGAAAAATTATCATTAGTGATGAAGGTTTAGGATGTAAAACATATTTGGGACAATACTCTCAAACAACACGTTGTTGTTGTGCATAAATAACAAGGCCACGGAGGACACACTAGAAAACATTAGGAAATTAAAAAAAATATCATTGGTTATTTAAATAAGTAATTTATGATGTTATAAACAGACATTGACTCGCCCCGGCATGCATGCACATGCAAATTTATTAAATTAAAACTTACAATTTAATTATTTTTCAAAAAGCTAGTTTTATTTTAAGAAGATTGTTTAAAATTAGGGGAAAGCAGTTTTTAGTGAAAATCACTATTAAAAATAGATTTTGAAATGTATTGTAAGTGAGTTATAAATATGTGTGCAAATTATACATTTGTAATATTGAGAGAGAAGACTAAGATAACATAAGTCATTGTGTATCTTTAATACTAATTTTTAATTTACCTTTCTACATATTGACCTTGTGTTGTGTTTCTTGTTTTTATAAGATATATCTTTATTTTCTAATTTATTTTTTGAGAGAAAAAACCCTCAAAAAGGGTTTCAGCCTCATCCAATCCTTCAAATTGGTATTAGAGTGATTGATTTTAGTTCCCATAATGTAGTTTAGGAATAGGTTTCAAATTTTGTAGTCTCTATTTATGTTTTGGCTGGCCAACAATAATTTGTCTCGTCCCCAAATTACACAAGTAAAAAATATGAATTTTGACCATTAAAATGAAGAATTTTTTTGGATAAGGTAAAAAAGAATTTGGCTTTGAAGGGACCAAAAAACCCTTTACATAGAGAGAAGCAAGGTTTAACAGAAAAACCAACAAGAAGCCAAGGAAGCAGAGTCAAAAAAACTTGACAAAAGGCCACCTCAAACCAGAGCCAAACCACACCAAGTCTGAAATATTAACCATTACATTTTTTATACTTTTTATAAACAAATACTTAGTATAACACAGGATATAAGAACAAAAAAAGGACAACAAAAGGCCAGCCATTAGTTCCCCTTAGCACTAGAATCCTTGTTGCGACACACTAGCACTCGGCTGTTGTTCTTCATATTGAGCCACTTTGATAACATCATACATTTTGGCCTTTTCTCCTCCTTTTCCTCAGGCTGGGTTTCCCTAATCTATGTGTCATCATTTCCATCAGTCTTAGAATCAATGGGGTATTCACTATCATAACTTCTAAGGACAAGTTTCATTCTTTGCTTTCCATTTTCCACTTTAGCCACTTGATTCTAAAGGATATAAACCCTATGCTCCTACATGAAAAATTTAGCATGCATGCCCCCAATTCTCTTGTTCTAAACTTCAATTTTATGGTGGCACTCCTTCAGCTCCTAGATCAAATTCTTGTTGACAATAAGAATGGTGTTAGCAGTCGACTCGAATCTCATTAACCTTATTTCCTAGTCCACAAAATCTCTCTCTCCTACCAGATCCCTCACCCACATCCTGAACGCCACTTTTCAGATTACATAGAACATCAGGAATCCCTTCTAGGGTGTCTTTCCCTTTATTTTTCTTCATCCACTTAATGTTTGTCGTTAGGGTTTTAATGTCAGACTCGGTGTCAGTGATAACCACTAGTTGGGCAAGGATAAGGGGTTTACCCTTTTTCACTAAAAGGAGAATCAAACTCTAATGCAATGGAACATCAATTTTCTTATTTTTAAAATAAAAAATTGTCAATAATAGGGACCTATAGAGGAAAAAATCCAGACTCATCACCTAATTTTTTCAGAGGTAGTTTAGGAAGGAAAGGTGATATGAGAATATCTTCATAAATTTTCCTTCCAAAGTCATATATTTCATCACAACAAGACAAACGTTGGCCTAATGACCAGAGAGACAGGTACATAGAAATGTCATCATGATAAGATTCAATATGTTCACCGGGCACAAATAAAAGTGGCAATCTCATGTTTCATTCTAATTTTATCTTTAAATATTTTGAGACCTTCCATAGTAACATCCATGTTATCTCAGCTATTGATTCTTTAGAAGCCTTTATTTTGAGCCCCCTGAAGATTGAATCCCCCCTCAACCCAAGCATTTCCAAATTCAAATTGGCTAGAATTACAAGGGGTCGTTACCTTTTAATCACCGGATGTACTTGGTGAAGCCACCTCTGCGCAACAACTTCCAAAGGGTGGAGTCATTTTTTATATGAAGGGAGGAAGTTGGCTTGGTTCTGACCATGTTGCCACCTATTGTTTGCCAAGCACATTGTCTCCCTTTGAGATCAAGTAGAGTGGAGTTACTAATATCAAAATTCTTGAATAAATGCCAATACACATGAGTCGTATCCTTTTCCAAAAAAAAGAGGATCTTTTTAAACTCTCGAATGTGTGAAACTTGGTTGCCATCATTACACTGCTTCCGAGGTCGAATCATCATTTATAAAATTTAAAATGATTTTCCAAGCTATACATGTCCCTAGCCATGTCATCAAGTCAGTCATGTTGTTTCCATGATTGGCAAGTGCATTAACAAGTTTATTACATGCTCTGTATGTGTGTTGGATGTCTACTTTGTCAAATGATTCCAACATCACCCAAGCTTCCTTGATGATGTTGATAAGTTTCCACCCACATTTGATTTGGTCCTTGAGTTCATTGATAACACATAAGGAATCACCTTCTATGATGATGGATTTAATTTTCAAATCCCTTCACAACATTATGCCCCAAAGCATGGCCTTGGCTTCTTCATAATTGTTAGAGTGGTTATCGAGGGGCCTCGTATTAGCACTGAGACATCTACAAAAATGATCAAGCACCAGGCCTCCCCCCGACAGATATCTCCTTTTGTTTAGTAGACCCATCGAAATTGAGTTTGAAACATCCTTAAGGGGGGTCTATACCACTTAACTATGTGGTCATCCTTTTCCTTTGTTGGGTTGTTAGGGATAATATTCATGCTGCTAAGAATGCTTTTTTCCCATGTTGGACAAACCTTGGATGATTTAATCTTTAAAATGTGGGCATTTTCTTTAAGATATGTCCTCACTTTTTCAATAACCTCTATTTGACTAGAAACTTTGTTCCTAAAAATATGATTATTTCTTTCAATCCACAATCCCCACAAAGTATGCGAAAGGGAAAGATTCCAAATTTCTATAGTCATATCATGTTGGAAATTGAAATTCCATTGTTTTGGGAGTAGGACCACATCCCTAGGAAGAACTTTGAAAATCTTGTAAAAATAAAGACAACAGAGAAGACTTGAAAGGAAAAGGATCATTCCAGGAAGAGATATTGAATTGACTCTTCTTTACATGTACAAAGACAGCTATTCGTGTAGAATCACGGCACCCCCGAAGTTCCTAGGTTTGAACGGGGCATCTGGTGTGATTGCAAAAACATGGAGCTCTCCTGAGTTGGGGCATTGCGAAATGGGATAGCTCTCCAGAGAAGGCTGGTTCTTGCTCCTAACCTACCTGCCACTAAATACTCCTAATGCAGGAAAAACTACTGACTAATCCTAATCTAAAGCTTTCAAGAGGACAAGGAAAGAAGGATTGCATAAAATAAACTACACTAAAATCGGTGATACACCAAGAAAGGAGTGTTAATCACTTCCCCTAGCTTACAAAATAAATTAAATAAATGAACCTAGAAAGGGTGGTCCTGCACCACAAACTAGACTACATTCAATACATCATTCCTAAATGAGCACAACACACCAAATTTGCAATGAACAAGAAGTATGCACAAATCCTACAAGCACAAAGAGAGGTAAGATGTAAACAATCAACTATAGAGGTTGGAAAAGATGCAACATAATTATATTTTTATTGCTCCATATAGAATTTACACAGTACAATGTTGTAACAGGAGAGGCATGAATCCACTACAAATATTTGGAGGAAGGTTTGAAGCCCCAAGAAGAATGGGGTGCATGGGAGGAGAAAATATTATCACTATTTTACACGTGCAACCCCCTTACATTTTATAGTAGAAGAATTTGAAAGAGAGAGAGAGAGAGGAAGATCTGAAATTTCTTCAAAATCCACCAAAATCATCATTAGATCTCCTTGCAACAATGGGAAAACCTGTAAATTTTCATCTCCTTGTACCATGCCTTGTGCTTGAAGAAAAGATCCAAGATGCATCTGGGTATGGCCTTAGTCCTAAAACTTCATCATTTTTTCTTACCCACTAAACCCATTTTCCCTTCTCAAATTATCTCATGTTGAAGAACCCAAAATCAGCTTTCCATAAATTGTAAATTTGTAAAAAATGGTGGAGTATGGGACAAGATATCATCATTTTTGTGTAGGTTGCTTGACTGGTTTTTCCCCCACCTACTCACCTAGTTACTACACTTGGCCTTCACCATTGGATTATAATCCAAAAATCCTTTCCAACGAATATAATTTTACTAAAAATGGTTTTAAAATGCCCAAGTTAAAGGCGTTTGAAATCGAGCTATAGTTTTGTGTTTTACATCTATCATCAAGCTCCTACCAAGCTCTGCTTTGAATGTAACTCGGCCACTTCTACACGCCATTGAGATGGTCCTTAACATTGTTACCTACCCCGCTAATCACTATTTTAATGCAGCTCGGCGTTCAAGGAATTATCTCAGCGGGCTTTTAGTTTGATTTGGGCGGGAGTATTGGATTTAGGGCTTTTGGGCCAAATTGTTCCAGACTTTTCTCACCATCTCCTTCATGCTTGCATGCCCCTCCCCCCCCCCAAAACTAGAAACATTCCCTAAAAGCATCAACCCCCGAAGTCTGAAATTTTTGGGCTTCAAGATTTTTCATTTTCGGGACTATTATCAGCTAATTTTGACTTCACAAAATTACTAAGTATGAAAATTTAAAAAAAAAATTCAAAAGTGTTCTTTCACGTGATTTATCTTCCCATCGTGATCGTATTCTTCTCGTGATCATTCTGATCTTCGTTTCGTTCATTTCGGGTGAGAATTCCTCCCACCAGGTCGCAAACTGCGTTAATTATTAATTAATTAATATTTAATCAATTTATTACTCTTTATTTAATAACATTAATTTTATTAATTTTGGGGTTTTTTAATTAAATAAATATATTTAATATTTATTAAAAATCAATCGACAAGTTTTTTGCCATTGCCGTGGGAAATAAAATTTTGCCTCTCCAATTGTCGGGAATGCCAAATTGGCTTTCCACTCCCGGATTTCCCTTTCCTGGAAAAATCTTCTTTTTTCCCCGCTTGTGGAATTTCTCCTGTTGATTGCCAACCCAACCGAATGGAAAAATGGAAAAAGATCTCCCAATTTCCCACATGGGGAAATAAATGGGAATTTCCAGCTTGCTTTGCCATTGCCACGGGAAAATGATTAAGTTTATTTCCCATATTTCCTGGCAATTAATGCCCACTACTGGAAGAAAGGGAAATTGGTTATTTCAACGAAAACAAAGAAACGGTTACGGGGAAGCTTCTTTAATCCTCTTAATTTTTCCTCTGTGAAACTCTGTTGGAAAAGTCGTGAAGAAGCTTTGAATTTTTCTTTATTTCAACTTCTTATTTCTTTTGAACGTTTCGGAGAAATATTTCTTCCAAAGATTCATTACACTGGAAGTAAGTAAGGTTTCAATGTAATAGTTTTTGAAGCATAGTACACATTCATCACGTTGTTTGGGAAAAATACACTAATTCAGCAGTGTCAACGCAAAGAATCCAGAGAGAAAAAGTCTACGTTGGGAGGAGCCACATTTCATGTTAGCAGTGAAGTAAGAATTTCAACATTGAAATAGCCAGTGAGAGAATCCACGCATTGTCTTGAAAGAAGTTCAAGCATTACAACAAAAAATGGCCACGATGCAAGCAAAGAATAATTTCCATGTAGGTTTTTTGAAAAGCAGTTAATGGATTCCACGTGTTTAAGGAGGTTACAAGATTCCACGCCAAGGAAATAGCCAATAAGCAAGCATGTTAAAACAGAGCTTATCCACGCAGGATGAGATTGAAGATTTTTCAAGGACATTAGGTTGTAGAATTCTCACGCAGGTTGAGCATGACAAAATCCATGCCCAATAGTCTGGTGAAAAGGAGGTTCCAGGCCACACATTGGTCAAGGAAATACAACCCCCCACATAGTCCATCCACGCATGCATAGAGATACCACATGCCAAGGAGAAAGGTGGAGTTGTCCAAGAAATAAAAAGGCAATAAACATTTGTAGAGAAGAACACATTTCCATGCTAACTATCAAAGAAAAAGCCAAAAATATGCAGCAAAGTTTTGCCCACGCATAGGAAAATTACAATTCACACGTTGAAGGAAAGGAAGAATCCACGAATAAGCCATTTCCAGAAGTAATTTACTTGGGCAAATCATGTAAGAGGTAGAAATTTCCAACGCAGGCCAAGAAGTCCCATAGTTGGTTCAAAAGAAGTCAAGGAGGAGTGTCACGTTCCATCATTTGCCAGGAAAATCCAACGCAAAGTAGAGAGCAAAGAAAATCCACGCATTCCAACAGGAGTTTTCCAATTCTCAATGAAAAGAGGTTTTTGGTGAAGAAATTCCATCACCAAGGAGAATTTAATAAAAATAAAATAAATCATTTCAGCACACATTGGTGAGAAGTATTCAGTAAAAATAATTATTCACGCATTTGCATAAAATTATTCAGGAGCTCTCCAGGCAATTCAGGATATTCAATAATATCATGCATTCAAAAGCTAGCGCAAGAAAAATTACAAGTTCAAAGTATTTGTCAGAAGATCAGAGTAGTTCCCATGCCGAAGCAACTTGAATCAGGCAAGGTGAAGAAATAGTGAATTAAAAATATTAAAATTGATCATGTGCGAAGCCATTATAATCGGGAGGATTTAATTAAAAAATATATTATTATTGTTAACCCGATCTGTAATTCGAGCTTAGTCTCGATATTTTTGTTTGTATTGACATTTTAAAAAAATTGTAACTCGGGATCAATTATTATTATTATTTTTTTTAAATAATAATAATATAATTAAAATTAAACAAGCCTTATTTCTCTTGTGTTGACGGTGGTTCGGAGACTAAGACCCAACACCAGTTTACATCGTTTTGCGTGCCTGAGTCATTTTTCTGTAAATTCATAATGGCCAAAAAATCCAATAAATCTGTAGGAAAATCGAGGAAGCCAGTGGAGAAATCAAATAAGTCCGCACTCAAGTATGAATTCCAAGGAATCATTCCTCCCACTTCCATCAAGTCTGCATATGACAATATCACTGACACTAATCTTGGCCATGTTAACGTGCAACAATTTTGTGATCGGGTGAAAGCTGAAGGCAAGACCATATTCTTGGATAGGCTCTACCATAGCGGTCTACCCCAAGCAAGCAACATTTCCTATCTCAGTGCAATGCCCGGAGCTGGTCATCGCCTGTGCAGAGCATTATGATCTTAAGAGGCGAGGGATTTATAAGGATAATCGTGAGCCTTTCCTCTTAATCACACCAGAGCACATTGAGGAATTACTCAGCATACCTGACTTCCCTAAGAATGTTGACATCACTCGAAAGTCAGCACAAGATTTTTGGGATGAAGAACCCCTCAGGTGGAGCAAGATGGTTAATAACAACTGGTTAGTGACCAAGAGGCCTCGTGTTGACTGGATTCCTAAGGAATTGTACCACATTGACTTCATGGAGGAAATTGGTGACATGATCACTCACCTGAGCTAAGTCTTCGGTCTACCCTCTGTCAAGATTTTCCACCCATGGATGTATCAATTTATCTGTATCATCCTTGTCAAGAGAGAGTTTGTGGATTGGGCCACCATCATCAGTGATACTCTTCACAAACAATTGATCGAAGTGAAGATGATTGGGTGCTTCTACATGACATCATACCTGACTTATGCAGTGGCTAGAAGGAAGCTATTTTTGGGGCTAGAAACGAAAGGAGTCATGGGTCCATCAAATAATGTCTTCCATCATTATCCGCAGTTGAGTTTCAAAAATAGCTCTCATCATTTCAAGAGAGTTAACGATGCATTCACCTTCCACGTGATTCGAAACTTGAATAGTAATACAGAGGAAAGATTCTATGGATGTCATTTCCCAGTGGGGAACATGGTTTATTCAATTTTTGTCCTTTTCCTACATTCATGTGAGCGGATTTACAGGTACTCCATGGAAGCTTCCTAAGTATGTCAGTGACAAGTGGGCATTAATGGAGCTTGCACGACAACTATTCCAAGTTCATTGTCTTCTTAGTGACAAGCATCGTTCAGGCATTCATTTCCCAATCCAAATTGGGGAATACCAATGTCCAAATCTCTTCAGTGCACAACTCATGGAGAAAGAGTTTTCTCTCATCACTATTCATCCATATGTGAAGAGATTCCAATTTGATATCAACGGATATATGCAGAAGATTCTTGGAGACAAAGTATCAGCACAATCCTACCATGGAAGATTTCTGGGCCACTTGTTCAGATGAACATGAAGTGAGAAGGCAAGACTTTTCCCGTCTAACCCTTGCTCAAATCAAGGCCTTTCACATCAAAAAATCTCCAGATTCATTGGTGGATGATGATGAAGATATTATTGATCCCTCATATGATGTTGTTGCCTTTACTCCGTTACCCGAATTGATTGGACCAAAAGAGATGAATTTTCTCTTGATAACAAGAATCAACCGATCCTCGAAAGAAGCATATCCTGGTATGAAAGAGAACTTGCAAAGTTACCATCAATCCAAGTTCATACCTCAAGATTACAAAAATTGCCAACTCGAGGAGGTCTCCAGCTGACCAAAGCTTCTTCTCAGTCAACCTCTGTGCCATCTACCCATACGCATCAAGTAAGAAAAGAGTGGTTTCCCAAATCCACTTCACCAACGAAGGTGTCGCGAGGTGAAACATCCAAGGGTCCTAGCCCTAGTGAAGGAAGAGAGCGTGTATCAGGAATTTCCACTTCAAGTAGAGATTCTTCTACTCACATTGCTGATAGTTCGAGGAAGCTCATAACAAACACTCCTCAGTCGTGTCTTGCACAAGAGTCTACTCAAGTGCAAGTGGTCCAGATATCAAACGCTTCTGAACCTACAGTTCACGAAGAGATTTCTCAAGGTCTCCCTGATGTTCAAGAGGTTGATATCGAGGTTATTTCTTCAGAGATTGAAGTTGTGGAAAGGATTCTTGCAGAATCTAATGATATTGAGAACAATGTGAATGTTGTTTCAGAATCCAAGCTCATGTATGCGGAATTGGTAAAGGAAACTCCTTTTTGGGCTGATTTTGATATCAAGAGAAGAAAGAGGGTTGTCAAGGCAATTGACATTGACTACAATGCCCTTTTCAAGATTTTGAATGATGTCATTCCCAAGAAGCCTAAAGTGTTATCGCGGATAATGGTGGATGATGGCGAAAACAGATTTGTGGATCTTGCCATCCCACAAGTTGACAAGGAATGTGATGCCATGACATCTGCTGATTATGAAGTTTCCAAACTTGGACTTGGGAAGTCCACATTGGAAAGTGACATGGCGATGGCCCGAGATTCAATGGATATTGTGCTAAAGAGGCTTGAGAAATATAAATCTCAAAACTCTCAGCTCAAGGCCGAAAAGAATCAATTGGTGGATTATGTTCAACATCTGATAAATCCCATATCATCCACTTTCCAGTAGTCAATGCGGTGGTTTCCCCTGATAAAGAAACTCTCAATTTGTTAAAAGAAATAAACACATTGAGCCATGTCACTAAATCTTGCTTTTCAGAGATTCTTATTTTTGGTGGAGAGAGGATCAAAGCAATCGTTAAGCTCCATGAGGATATTAGTGCATATCTGGATCCAATCCTTTCTTTTAAGGAAGACTTTTGTTTCTAACATATCAAATTTGGATGAGGTATTGCCTAGTCTATAGGAGATGAAAAGTATGGAATCTTCAACTTTAGCCATTGAAGGAATCCTTGAATTTGAATGTCGAGGGACACACTTTCTTTGGTGTCTACATCTCAAGTCAAGGAAGACACTTCTCGAGGATTCTATGATCCATTACGAGAGCGTATGCAATGAAGCCTTCACTTCACTTGCCTCGATTCAGGAGTTCATAGCTGAGATCCCTTGTGATCTTGTAAATGAGAAAAATCAGAGGCATTCATCAGAACATGTCAAGGAGTGATTCTCACAATTATTCAAAGAGATGTACATTCTTTCCATCAATTTCTCTTCATCTTCAATGGAACGTTGCATCAAATTAAGGAACTTGTTCGAAAATGTTCAATCAAAGATGGTCAATCTAAATGATATACTAGGTAGGATCTTGGAATTATAGGTGTTTTGTGAGGTTGTGCTTCGACTGAGTGAACCTCCTGAGGAAGAAATGATGTTCGAAACATTGGGAAAGTTCAGATCCTTTCAATTGGTGAAGGTGACAGATCCTAATTTCGCTGATGGGATGAAGGGATAGTTTATTCTACTATCTAGCGAAGTGGGAAGAGTCCACTTCTCATACGTTTAAGATAGGCGGACTCCACCTCAATGGATAAGGCACTAGTTTTATCATATGTTTAAATGATATTTTAAATGGGTTATTGTTAAACTCACTTTTGGAAAACTTTGGATAATTTACGCGATTTCTATTTTTAGTTGTTTTTTATAAAGTTGGTTGAAAAATTCAAAGTCACTTAAGATGCCCTATTTAATGTGTATGTAAATCCTAACTACTTTGTAACCAACTTTTAGGTTATAAAAGGAAGTTAGGGGCTCATTTGTAAGGGTGGCTTTGAGAGAGGGGAAGATTAGTAATATCTCAACAATCTCATGGATTGCACAAACATTAGCAATATCTGTAACATGATCACCAAGAGTGGTCTGATTTTTTCTAGTAAAGTATGGAATATTATTCAATGTTGCAACTGGAACTACGTTTTGTGCATTGAGAGAAAGAGGGCTGCTGCCAGTGAAGTTTTCATAAGGGTTGTGTTGTGCCATTTTGATTGGCCCGAGAACCCTTATTGATTGAGTGAATGGTCTACCAGCTGGGGGGAGTTGATAGAGTACTATTTGGTGGAGATGGAGACCTTTGAATTCTTCTCCCTCTCTCTCTTATTCTTGGGGATAACTGCGGATACTCAAACAATCCTTCCTCTCTAGCCTTTGACCTTGTTTGGATTCTTCTCATGAATCTTCAGACTTGGACTGCTGAAACCAGTTGATTCAATCTTTGGAGCTGCCAGATGTGCAAATCAGGGTTGTTTTTTAGCAAGGAAAATTACAACAAATGCACATCAACTTTGATATAATGAAGATGAAGACCTCTAAGGTCCCACTGGGTGTGCCAAAACTGTTAGTACAGATCAAAAGCACCCCTAGATGTTTTGGCAAATTTCTAGTTTGGTATTGGACATCCAGTGTGATTGCACAACATTGAATCTTTTCCCCAAGTGTGGGGCTTGTAGAAATGGGAAAGAATCTCTAGATTAAAGGTTGGTTCCTTCACTCCTCTGATCAGGTATATGCAAGAAATATGCAGAGGTTTAATACTAGATCCCACTCTAAATTCCAACAAGACAGAGATAAAGGATGCAGAAGAAATTAAAACTAAGTGAAAGTGGTGATACACCAAGGGAGTGGTGAACATCTACTTTGCAAAATCGGCACAGATCATAAGAAATACAACACCAAATATGCACAAATTGCTAGAATGTAATGAAAGATCAAAAGACAATGATGAACACATGAAAGGATTGAGAAAATCAATCACAGAACATACATTATCATTCCCAAGTCCAATACAATGCATTATAGTGGCCAGGAGGAAAAACACATGTTGTAGTCTATATGAGAGGTATGGAACTCTACAAATCCACCTGCTGAGGAAGAAAAGAGATCCTGCAGAGAAAAAATATGTCCAACCATTTACAAATGAGCCAAATCTAGATTTTAATGGTCAAACAGAAGGAGAGAAAACAAAAACGTGGGAAAAATGGATTTATGAATTCAACCACCAACCAGATTCCTCAAATTTTTCCTGTAGAGTGACAGGCTTCATGGAAGAACCCATACTTAGAAGTACATTGTTCTGCAGATCACAAAAAGACCATACTTCATTAATATCAGTGGTTGAAAGTCAATTCTGTGTTTTTTCCATGCTAGGTACGTTTCTCCATCTTTCTCCCACAATTATCTATCAAAAAACAAAATTAAACCCTTCATTGTGTAGAGAATTTCACTAGCTTTCCGATGACACCAAGAACGTGAAAATCCAAGCTCTGGATCAAAAGTTATGCCCTTCTGAAGATTTAGGGAAAAAAAGGGCCAAAAATGGGTTGGCGAGATGAAAGTTTAAAAATTTCCCCTTTTTGAAATTTGGGAAAATTTTCCAAAAAATCTCCACCCCATGCCACTCTGATGCCACGTGGAACTTTTCCATTAGCTCGCGGGATGCACTTCCAATTTTCCATTGACTCTAACCATTTCCCTGAACAGGACATGTGACGCCTTTCCATTCGCTCAAACCTTAACCAACTCTTTTCCTTCTGCAGACCCGCCTTAAGATTTTTGTCGGCCACATGGACACATGGCATGCTCTGATTAGCACGAGCCATCGGGGGCTGATTTTTCTTGCACCATTTTCCACACTTTGGCAAAATGGAAAAAATTCCCCCCGCACCTCCGCCTCCCTCCGGTCTGAGGACACGTGGCATCTCCCTGTTGGTTGTGGGCCTTTGGGTCGAGATTCTTCCTTTGTGCCAATTTTAGAAATTTCTCTAACTTCTCTCCGCTGATCCAATCTCCGACGGCCCCATGTACACGTGTCGCCTTCCCATTTGATGACGGACCTTCGGGCCAAAATTTTCCTTTACGCGCCCCAACCAAACCTTGGTGAAAATTTCAAATTTACCTCTGCTCCCGCCATTCCGCCGCCACGTGGCACTTTCTAATTGGGCGTGGACCTCCCTAGGGAAAATTTCCTTCCCAAACTCTGTCAAGCCATAACTTGCAAAATACAAGGAGTTAGAAGGAAAAATTTACCTTTCTGGAAAGCTGAGAAGATTCTCTATCCAATGAAACCACTTCCAGAAAATTTTGAGTGCCTGAAAAGTAAAATTTTGTGACTGAGGCACAAGGAAGGAAAAAATGAAAGAGAGTTAGCCAAAAAATGAGCAAGGGGCTTATTTTGGATAACAATCTTGGTGACTCAGAGGGGTCATCTGCCTGCTGGATGAAGTTACTAGTTTCTTGAAGCAATCCATTGGGTATGGAGTCATTACTTTAACTACCTGATACTCTCAACTCATTAGAAAATTTCAAGAAGGAAGACTCTGAGAGTAGAACATCACTTGATTTGTAACATGACCTACAAGATACATCCTTGGGACAGCAAGGCTTGTGTCAAAGCACTTAGGGAAATGTAAAACTAAGCTACAACAAAACAATGTGCACAAGCACTTAGAGGAATGAAAATATAAATTAAGATGTACAAGGTGAGGAGTTTCCCTTTTAGTAGCAATGCTTTAGATGGATTCCATTAACTGGAATTTGCATCTCTTCACCATCCAATGTAGACAATTAGAAGTCATTGTTGTTCTTACATTTTGTGATCATGTAGGGGTCACTCCAAATGGCATCAAACTTTGAATGTCTCCCTAGCTTTGCTTGGTCTGCATCCGATTTCAACACTAGATCTCCAACTTGGAAGGTTCTAGCCTTAGCTTTCCTATCAAAGGTCTTCTTAATCAAGGCTTGGTCCTTCTCCATTATTTGGGCTGCATGCTCTCTGACTTCTTGGAGTTCCATCAATTTTGCATATCTAACCTCCATGGGTTCAAACTCCAACAATTCCAATTGCTTCATGAGTTTCAACATTGGCAACTCAAGTGACATAGACAAGATTGCCTCTCTTCCATAGACAAGTTTGAATGGAGAGTTACATGTGGATCTCTTGGGATTTATCCTATCAGCCCATAAGGCTGATTTCAGTTTGGTGTGCCAAGTCCTCTGATTTTCATCAAGAGCTCTCTTGATGATCCTTAACAAGTTCTTGTTGGTAGAATCAGCTTGGCCGTTACCTTGAGGGTAATAATTTGATAAAGTGCTCAGATAGATCTCATTCTTAACAGCTCATTCAATCACCTTTGATCCTATAAATGCCAATGCATTATATGATATTATAGTGGCAGGTATGCCAAATCTGGTTGCTATCCCCTCATAGAAGTCTAGAATGCTAGATTCATTTGCCTCCTTGAGTGCCACTGCCTCAGTCCACTTGGTGAAGTAGTCTGTTGCTATTAGGATCCACTTGTGCCCTTGGCTTGAGTTTGGGTTAATGACTCCAATGAAGTCCAAACCCCATTGCATGAATGGCTGGTCAACTGAAAATGGGTGCAATGGAAGGGCAGCTAATCTCTCCTTCCTAGTAAAGAATGCACAATTCCTCCACCTCTTGATCCATGTATAACAATCACTGAATATCCTGGGCCAATAATAGCTAGCCTTCATGATCTTAAGGGTTGTCACTCTTAGAGAAAAATGGCCCCCAGCTAACCCACCATGGAAATCTTCCAATTTTCTATTAATTTGGTGTGTCCTAATGACATCTCAGCAGCACTCCATTTACATCCTTCTTGAACAAAACACCATCAACAAGTGCATATGGGATAACCCACAATCTAAAGTGCCTTCTCTTGGTTTTGTTCATCTCTGGAGAGCATAGGCCTATTTGCAGGAAGTGCACTATGTCTTGGGTCCATTAAGGAGTGAGTACACCATCATTCTCCCTCTTGAACACCTCTTTGTTCTTGGTTGTCTTGCAGCCCCAAAACAACATCTTTCCCATTTCTTGCTTCCACTAATTTTCTCAAGACCAGCTGCTCATGCAATCCTTTCCCTCTGACCAGCTTGGTGACTTTGATCTCAATGTCATACTTCCATGACACGAATAATCCATCCTGCACATTTTTCATTTAGGTCCTTTATTGAGGAGGAAGTCCTTAACTCCCACATGAGAAACCAACAGTTGAACCTTATTATTTGAAACTAGATGCTTAAATTTCTTCAAGCTCCTAATCACCGCAAGAACATGCTTCTCAATGAAATAATATCTCACCTCATAGTCCTCTAAAATTTGGTTAAAGAAAGCAATTGGCTAGCTCATACATTTTCTTTGTTCTGCTGTACTAAAATTGTAGAAATTGTATCACCACATACCGAATGCATAAAGGATAAAATTCTTGGAGAAATCTGGGTTAATGAGAGTTGGAGCTTGTGAGATGGCCTCCTTGATTTCCTCAAAACTTGCCTTACCTTCTGCTATCCATTTGAAATCCATAATTTTCTTTAGCATCATGGGTATTTCTTGACAAGAGCTGCAAAGTCTGGCACAAACCTTTGAACAAAATTGATTCTTCCCAAGAAATTTTGAAGGGCCTTCTTGTGAATTGGTAATGGCAGTGCTCTTATTACTTCAACCCTCTTTGGATCAATTGCTAATCCTTATTTGGAAACAATGTGGCCTAGGAGCTTTCCCTCATGAGCTAGGAAAATACATTTCTTGGGGTTCAAGGATACCCCAAATCTTCTACATCTTTAGAACACTTGTCTCAAATGAAAGAGATGATCTGCTGCACTTTTAGAAAATATATTAATATCATCTAGGTATATCAGCACCATTTTTTTGATTAGTCCCTTAAATGCCATGTCCATTTCCCTCTGGAAGGTAGCTCCTGTGTTGGACAGCCCAAATGGCATTTTCCTATATACATAGGTCCCCCATTTGGTGGTGAAGGCTGTTTTGAACTGATCATCCTCCTTAACCATGATTTGATTATACCTTGAATAACCATCTAGCAATGAAAACCTCTCAGAGCCAGCAACAACCTGCAAAATCTGCTCCATAGAGGGAAGTGGGTAATGATCCTTGAGGGATGCTCTATTCAAATCTCTAAAGTATACACACAATCTGATTTCTCCACTCGTCTTTCTAATCAGAACTAGGTTTTCTACCCAGCTAGAATGCTTGATGGGAAATATGATACTTTCCCCTATTAACTTATTCAATTCCCTCCTCATGAGAGGCTCCATGTGTGGATTGAATGGCCTTTGCTTTTTCCTGATGGCCTTAGCACTTGGATCCAATTCAATTATATGTTGAGCTAGCTTGGGATTAAAACCTCTCAAGTCTTCATAGCTCCAAGCAAATACATCTGGGAAATCTTGGCAAAGTTTCCTAAACTCATACCTTTCTTGCTTGGTTGCCACCTTACCAATTTGGAGTGATTTGCCTTCTCCCACTGAGATGGGCATTGAATCTTCTCCCTTGACTTGGATGTTTACCTTTTCTTTCCTAAATTGATCATTAGGATTAAAGATGGACTCCAAAGTGACAAGTCCCTGTGGTAGTTTGTTGGTTCTCAATTGTACCACTTGATCACCATACTGTTGTTCTAACTTTTCTTGATTCTTGGCCGAGAACTCATCTTCTTCTTGCAAGAAATTGATGATCTAATGGTCATTTTCAAATACTTTCCAACTTACATTATTTTCTAGCACTGATGGTCTTACAATCACATGATTGTTTAGCTGCACCTTATCTTCTTTGATACTTTCCACAACATCAAAGGCTGCCCAACTGCTGCAAGCCTATTAGCAGCTTGGTTTTCTTTCCTAGGAATGAAGCTAATGCCAAAGCCTTCAAAATCTTCAATGAGGTCCCACACTCTATTTTTATAACACTTGAACAGGTCATTTTTGGCAGCATGCTACCCTTAACTTAATTAACAATCAGCTCACTGTCACCAAAGACTTGTAAGTTTTTTATACCTCTCTTTCTTGACCAATGCAATCCTTGTATCAAAGCTTCATATTCAGCAGTGTTGTTGGAACATGCAAACTAAAATCTAAAAGCTAAGTAATACTTGATGCCTTGAGGTGAGACAAGCATGGCTCCTCCTCCTGCACCTTGTCTACTCCTTGATCCATCAAAGAACATCTGCCATACCTCATTTTCATCTTTGTGATCTGGCTTGGTGATGCTAGGAATTAGCTTATTTTCTTCATGCATGCAATAAACTCCTAATTCAGATTCTTCTATTTCATTGTAGGGATCAAAAGCATGCACCTTTCTTACCCATTCATCAAGAGTCAAATATGGGATGCTTCCAACCTTTGTATCGGCTTCATCTATGCTTGGATAATCTTCTTGATCAAATGCTTAACAGTTAGCATTAATTGGGCTTGGGGTATGATGTTCAATGTGGAAGTTTGCAATACGTTCAAACTTGATTGTGACCTTAGTCCCATATCTGGTTCTAAACAAAATGTGTGACCAATCAGCGGACAAATAGCCTCCAATTCTAGTTGTGAAGTCCCTTGACAAGCATAAGGCAAAAAGTGGTGGTAAATCTATCACTGACACATCTTGCAAGACAGTGACGTTGGGGCATGCATGCAAGGTAAGGCTCAAATCTTTGATCACCCCAATTGTTGTTACTATTGTTCCTTCTAATTGCACCACCCCTTTGGTTATGGATTCATATTGGAGGCCCAGCTGATCAGCTATTTGTTTAGGCATTACAGAACTACTTGCCCCAGAATCAATCATACAATTATGTACTAGTTTATCCCCAATTATCAGTGAAACATAGAATGGAGGGGGATTCAAAACTTTACCTTGCAGTCCTCCAAGCTGCTCAACATTTGTGAGTACTCTTTCCTGATTATGAGCTTGCTGATTTGAAATTGACCAATCCTTCATGGCAGCTTGTAGTAGATCCCTTTGGCCTGGGATGGATAGTGATTCCCACATAGATATATTCACATTTTTCTTCTTCATTTGCTCAATGATGCTAAATGGGGATGAAACATCTCTTTGTTGTCCCTTAGCTTGCACATTCCTTTCTTGCACATGGGTTGTAATAGCTGGCATTTGGGCTGGCCTAGAAGGTGGCTTGGGCTGCCCTTGCACGTTTGGAACTGCATTTTGCTTGCCAACACCTTGTGGAGTGATAGAAGGTTGTGGATCACCTGGAATTAACTGACTTCCCTTCACCAATATTCCTCTTCTTTGACCTTGTGTTAGTTGCTACATTCTAAGAAACTACTTGATTCATGCCACAAAAATCTTCAGCCTGCCAGTTTACAAGTGTAGTCTCACTTGGAGTTGTATTTTAGCTGAGATGTTCCTTGTTGCTGGTTTGTTTCTTGACTCACCTCACCCTCTACACCAGTTTTTGTCACCATCAAGGCTTGATTCAAAGCACCATTGAAGCACATAGACTGGTTGTGAGGTTTCATTGCATGGGAAACACCAATCATACTCTTGAGCTATGTTATTTTGTAATGGCACTAAGGCTTTAGAGGTAGATGCAACATTGGGATTATAGGGCTGAAATGGTCTATTGGCAGGAGGCCTTACTTGATTTTGATTTGTAGTTGGATTGGGTGGCCTATTAGGCTAATATGGTTGCCTATTAGGCTGATTTAGAGACTAATACAGAAGGTCTAAAACTTTGGGTTTGCTGCCTCTTGAGTGTAACCAGCTCATTGCCTAAATTTTGTAATTGTTTCATGACTTCTTGAAGCTCATTCGAGGCACTAGAGGATGAAGTTGAAGCTTCATTTGAACTCTGATTCCTAGGAGTGGGATAGAAGCTAAAGTAGGTGTTTGACTAGTGCTTAAGCTTTCCAAGTTTGGGTATAAGGGCATAAGAGGCCTAGGAGCCAGTTTACCAGCTTGAATTAAGTAATTCTCAGCCCTAATGGCAATGCTATAAGCTGCAGGTATATTTGCACCTCCCATGGATTGAATTAACATGGAAATATCATAATTTAAAGCTTTAGGATAGTATAAAAAAACACCTTCAGCTGTTGGCCTTACTGCCACTGGAATTCTATCCTAGGTCCTTTGAAATTTGAAATTGAAGTCAGTTAGCTACTCATTGGGAGCTCGCTTGATAGTTGTCAGCTACTCCAAAAGAGACAAATTATCTCCCTTTTCTCCAAACTGCTCATGGAGAACTATGCACAACTGGTTCCAATTTTGAATAGAGCCTGCCCCTAGGCTCTTGAACCATTACAAGGCTTTCCCTTTGAATGAAGATGCAGCAATTTGCATCTCAACAATCTCATGGATTGCAAAAACATTAGCAATATCTTTGACATGATCACCTAGAGTGGTATGATTTTCTCCAGTAAAGTATGGAATGTTCTTCAAGGTTGCAACTAGAACTGGGTTTTGTGCATTGAGAGAAAGAGGGCTGCTGCCAGTGAAGTTGACATAAGGGTTGTGTTGTGCAATTTTGATTGGCCTGAGAACCCTTGTTGATTGAGTGAAAGGTCTACCAGGTGGAGGAGTTGATAGAGTACTATTTGGTGGAGATGGAGACCTTTGAATTCTTCTCCCTCTCTCTCTTATTCTTGGGGATAACTGCGGATACTCAAACAATCCTTCCTCTCTAGCCTTTGACCTTGTTTGGATTCTTCTCATGAATCTTTAGACTTGGACTGTTGAAACCAGTTGATTCAATCTTTGGAGTCTGCCAGATGTGCAAATCAGGGCTCTTTTTCAAGCAAGGATAATTACAACAAATGCACATCAACTTTGTTGTAATGAAGATGAAGACCTCTAAGGTCCCACCGGGTGTGCCAAAACTGTTAGTGCAAATCAACAACACCCCTAGATGTTTTATCATATTTCTAGTTTGATAGTGGACATCCAGTGTGATTGCACAACATTGAATCTTTTCCCCAAGTGTGGGACTTGCAAAAATGGGAAAAGAATCTCCAAGATTAAAGGTTGGTTCCTCTCACTCCTTCGATCAGATGTATGCATGAAATTTGTAGAGGTTTAACTAAAAATCCTACTCTAATTTTGCCAAGGAGACAAGGATAGAAGGAAGAAGATAAAATTAAAACTAAGTAAGAGGTGATACACCAAAGGAGTGGTGAACATCTACTTCTGCAAAATGACACAGATCATGAGAAATGCAACAAATATCATGCACAAATTGCTAAAATGTAATGAAAGATCAAAATGGAGCAAACAACACAAGAAAGGATTGAGAAACTCATTCACAAAGCTTGCATTGTCATTTCCATTGTCAAAAATACAATGCATTACAATAGCCAGAGAGGCAAAAAACACGTGTTGTAGTCTGTAAAAGAGGTATGATATTCCACAAATCCACTTGCTGAGGGTGAAGAAGGGAGCCTGCAGTTCCATAAAAATGTCCAACCCTTTTACAAATGAGCCAAATCTGGCTTTTAATGGTCAATGAAGAATTCGAGCTCAGAAAGGAAGAAACGCAGGGAAAATGAAGGGATGACATTCAACCACCAACCAAATTACATAAAAGATGGCATTTGCACCCTATAAATGGGTTCATTCCCCAATGATTTTTGACCATGTCTGGAGAAGAATGGAAGCCATACTTCATTAAAATTGGTGGTTGAAACATCATGTTCTGCTCTTTTACCCATGCCAGAGGTGTTTCTTTATTTTCTCTCACCAAACTCCATCAAAACACAAAATTGAAACCCTCCATCGTGTAGATAATTTCACCAGCTTTCCAATGACACCAAAGAATGTGAAAATTGAGCTCTGGATCTGAAAGTTATGCCCTTCTGAAGATTTAGGGAAAAACTAGGGCAAAATTGAGGTTGGCGGGCTGAAAGTTTAAAAATTTCCCCTTTTTTGAATTTGGGAAAATTTTCCCAAAAATCTCTGCCCCCTGCCACTTCGATGCCACGTGGCACTTTTCCATTAACTCGTGGGACGCATTCATCCAATTTTACGCCCTTTTGGACTTTGGAAAATTTCCCCAAACAAGTTGGCTCCGTGGCCCGATGCCACTTTCCATTCGATTGGGATTTCCAACCAACTCATTGACTTTCCATCTTCTGAATGGGACCCACCTTTACATTTTGGCACAGGCCTGAACTTCTCCCAGCCACTGCCGTGGACACGTGGCATGTTCTGATTAGCGCGGGCCATCAGGGGCAGAGTTTTATTGTGCCATTTTCCACACTTTGGCAAAATGGGAAATTTCCCCCCACACCTCCACCTCTCGCCAGTCTGAGGACATGTGGCATCCTCCCTGTTGGCTACAGGCCTTCAAGCCGAGATTCTTCCTTTGTGCCAATTTTGGAAATTTCTCTAAGCTTCTCTCCACCGATCTGATCTTCGACGGCCCCATGTACACGTGGTTGCCTTCCCATTGGATGGCGGACCTTCAGGCCAAAAATTTCCCTTTGCACGCCTCGACCAAACCTTGGTGAAATTTTCAAATTTACCTCCGTTCCTGCCATTCCGCCACCACGTGGCACTTCCTAATTGGGCGCGGACCTCCCTATGGGAAAATTTCCCTCCAAAACTCCGCCGAGCCATAACTTGCAAAATACAAGGAGTTAGAAGGAAACCAATACCTTTTTGGAAAAGCTTGAGAAGATTCTTTATCTAATGAAACCATTTCTAGAAAATTTTGAGTGCCTGAAAAAGTAAAATTTTGTGACTGAGACACAAGGAAGGAAAGGAATGAAAGAGAGTTAGCCGAAAAATAAGCAAGGGGCTTATTTTCGATAACAGGAAGCCTCACCTTCATTGAGGAGGGATTTCATTCCTATACTGTTGTATTGTCATTTTCTTGCATGCAAATTCATATGCTAATAGGGACTCCACGCCAACCCATTTCAGAACTTACCTGCTAACTATCAACCCAATTCGCCATATTGTCGATGCTTCGTACTTTCGGGTTCCACATCTTCAGACTTCCACCACCCAACACTTCGGAGTTAGCTCGTCGTAAATATATGAACACCCTCACTTCCAAAGTCTGAAGTTTTTTGGACTTCAGGATTTTTGATGGGTCATTTTATTCTCCAATCATTTAACTAACAGGATCTTTTTTTAGTGTCATTATAAACCGGGGTTGTGTCCTAGGTTGTATGCAATGGAGCTTTATGTAACCAGTTTTCCTATTGGGTCTTCTGTTGGGGGGTTGTTGTGAGATCTTTCTAAGTTGGTTACTAATCTATGGAAACTCAATGTAAATCTACGGAATTAAGTTACTGTGATGAAATGAAGTCTAAAAGCTATACTTCTAATTTAAATGGAAATGTGCACACAGAATTTGAAAGAATGAAATTGAAATTACACACTTGTAACTAAAACTCAGTAGAAGTAAAAGCACATGCTAACTAGACTTTGCATAAAGGGAAACACACATTCTGAATAGAAATTTCAATAAGGAAACAAATACGTTCAAACAGAGATTGCATGAAACATATTGAAATAGAGATTGCAGTAAAACTTATCAAAAAACCATATGCGTATGTGAATGTAAACAACCTCCTGTCTCCTTGGTTGAGTGGGCCCTTGCTCTCCCTTGGGACAGAGGAAATCTCAACAGCTCTAGATCCTCAAAATGATGCTCACTTATATTAATTCAAATAATTCCATGACATATCTAGTACGTGAAAAGAAGAGTGCTAAATACAACATGTTATATATTGAAAATTATATCTAAAATAATAGCTTCTACAGTGTTCTTATGAAGGTGTCTTTATATAGACACAAGAAGTTATAGAATATGCCATAATAGCTGGCACTAACATCTGCCACTAATCAAAAATGATCAAGACTCATAAATTCCTATAGGACTACTAGAAACAAGTCCCATACTTATAGGTCGATAGGTGGAAAAAGTCTTCGTTTCCACATTCCAGCTCCAAACTCAGACTTCTTAATTACATTGGCAATAAACGTTCATTATTTCCCTACACACATCATCACATTTCTCTCACAAAGGTAGTTAGTAGGAAGTTATACGGTAATCAGGTTGCATGAGAAAAAGAAAGGAAAATGCATTAAACTCACTAAGATATAACTATACAAAGCATCCCCATGCATTAGAAAATCATATCTAAATGACAATTTATTAATCATAGGAATGATATAAATGAGCCAAATAATGCACTCATCATTTCCCCTGCACTTTACATGTTGCATGTCCCAATGCAACTTATCTACGCCCTGCCCTTTGACCAAGTTGTTGGGCCATGTCATACTCTTCAAATTGGTTACATATTGCTTCCTGGTACCTTTACATCCCTGAGTGTTGGAAGTTACTTTCAACCCAAGTTGTGAAACTCTCATTTGATTGTGTAACATTGTTTTTCCAGGTGGTAGTAGGACTCAAGAGGAGAGGTGGTTGCACCTGAAGTCCTACCCATTCATCATTGTACTGCTTGCTAGTTTTTTCTGACAATTGCCTTATGATTGTGATGAGGGCATCACCTCGTCGCATACTCCAACTCAAATTCTGAGGTGAAATAACCTCCCTTCATCCCTTCGCTTTAATGGTAAGCTCAAAATGTTCCATCTCCTATCACGGCCCTACCTTTCTGCCCCAAAGTGTTGTTGACTATAGGTTTCAAAGTCCTCCACACATTTCAGTGATATTTTTGAAGTATTCTCTCCAATACCAGCTTGGTAGTAAAGAGATATGAAGTTTTTCCGCATAGCCACATCAGTTTGATGTGTAGGCCGAATGGTGCATTCAATATTCATGAAGAAATGACAAGAAGTGGTTAGGAATATCAATTTGAAATGCACATGGATCCTCGAATCACATAAAATCAGAGAAAATTTGGCGGCGTAAAAGGTTGACAAGACTAGGCATATGTGAGTAGTTTTGATATGTGATATGGATGCACATCCCATCGCTTGAAATGGAAATGCCACAGTTTCTGTCCCTTTCATAGAATGTGACACATGTGGTGTGCACGGAAATCATGACTCATTACACCCTCATGTCGTCATGTCGTAGCATCGTATTCAGAAGGATATCCATAATAAATACATTGAACATTGTGTATGGATGCAATTATGATAAGTTTATGCATGGGGAGTTACTTCATAAGGAAATATCAGTAGTGAATTAGAATACAATTACCCATGATAGTTCAACGTTCGATAACCATAGATTTCCACGTCCTGCAGTCCAAGATAAAATGTGATTAGTGGCCTTTAAACAATGAAGATTTCTACATTTATTGAAAACAAAACAACTAACTAAGGGAAGAAGATCAAGGTCATGACCATCCTCCTTTATTGAAATTGAAAGACAACAATTACTCCTGGCTAGAGGGGTGAAGAGCCACCTCAGCATGCATTTCCTCACTCAGCATGATGTCACTGGTGAAAGTTCCTTGTCAAGAGGTTGTTGATAAATCTTGAGTCTGTGTCCATTCACAAGAAGAGTCCTTCTGTCACCATCGATTGGTAACAGTCACACAGAGCCTTTATCAAACACTTTTTCGATCTGATATGGGCCCAACCAATGTGTCTGTAACTTACCTTTAAACTGTTGATATTTGGAATCAAAGAGTAAGACCCATTCTCCCTCATGAAACATCTTGGATTTGATATGAGCATCATGCCAGGTCTTCCTCTGATGTTGGATAATTTCCACCTGTTGTTTTGCTTTCATCCAATTCATTTAGCTACATCACCCATTCGCTTTGTGTTTCATCCAATTTAATGCCAACTTCCAGTGTTGTTCTCCAAGGTGTGTAACTCGAACTCTACAGGTAACAGTGGCTTCTTCCCATATACCAACTCATAGGGAGAAAAACCAGTAGTGGTTTTCAGGTCGTGTCATGTTATAGGCCCAAACTGCCTCGGGAAGTTTTGGTACCCAATTTTTCCTATCAGCACTGACCACTTTAGTTAGAATGTTCTCAAGTTCTCTGTTGGTGACTTCCACCTACCCATTGGATTGGGGGTGATATGGTGATGATTTCTGGTGCTTGATTCGGTAGATTTCCAGAAAATCCTCAATCATTTTAGACACAAATTGAGGACCTTGATCAGATACAATGGCCCTGGGGGCCCCAAATCGTAGCAATATCTGATTGTACAGGAAATCAGCAACAACATCCTCATTGGCAGATGCCAATGCTTGAACTTCAGCCCATTTCATGACGTAGTCTCCATGCATACCAAGAGGTATTCTTTCCCAAAATATGGGGGATCAAAAGGTCCAATGAAATCAATTCCCCATTTCTCAAATGGTCCTAAGACCAACTGAGGATTAAGAGGCATTTCCATGGATAGTGTAGGCTTCCCCATTCTTTGACATGCATCACACTGCCACACATACTTCTTGACAGTCTTGTGGAGGGAAGGCCAATAGTACCCAGCTCCAAGGACTTTGTGAATTGTCCTCTTTACTGAGTAATGTCCTCCTCCTAGCTCATCATGACAAGCTCGCAGTATGTCGTATACTTCATCTTCTCAAATACACCTGTGAAGAACCATATCAGGACAACATTTGAATAAAATTCCATTACACCATTTATATGTTGCACTATTTTTAACCAATCTTCGTCTCTCTTTATGAGTAAAATAGGCAGGAAACTTCCCTGTAGTTAAATAATTTGCAAGATCAGTGAACCATGGAGTCTGAGTTGATATAGAAAACAAATTTTCATCTGGAAATTGATCCTGGACTGCCTCATCATTACCTGAAACATTCAATCTCGAAAGAAAATCAGCAACAACATTAGATTTCCCGGGCTTATCAATAATGGTCAGATTGAATTCCTGTAACAAGAGTAACCATCTAATAATCTGACCTCTGACTACTGGTTTATTCATCAAATATCGGATGGTAGAGTGGTCAGTATAAACAAATATTTTATACCCAGTGATGTAATGTCAGAATTTATTCAAGGAATAAACAACAGCTAAAAATTCCTTTTCCGTAGTGGTATAGTTTCTTTCCGTAGGAGTCAGGTTCTTGCTGATAAAGTAAATGGCATACATGTGATCCTCTTCATCTTTCTGCCCAAGAACAGCTCCCATGGCTGTATTGGAGGCATCAATGTGGATATGGAAAGGTTGCCCCCAATCGGGGCCTCGTAAGACTGGGGGGTGGTCAGCTTCTCCTTGATAATATCGAATTCCTGCTGACACTGAGGGGACCATTCAAAAACACAATCTTTTGTCAGCAATGAAAACATAGGTGCAAAATTTTACTAAAGTCTTTGATGAATCACCGATAATACCCTGCATGTCCAAGGAAACTTTTGATGTCATTCTGATTTGTTGGTGTAGGTAGCTGAGTGATGACTGTGATCTTTTTGGGGTCGACCTGTATACCTTTGGCAGAAACATGGTGACCTAAGACAATTCCCTGATCAACCATCATCAGACATTTTTCATGACTCAGGGATAGTTGGTGCTGCTCACATCTGCTCAATACTTTTTCAAGGTTATTCAGAGATTCGTCAAAAGTGGATCCATGGACAGTGAAATCATCCATGTAAACTTCAACACAGTCATTTGTAAGATCTACAAAAATGGCCAAGACTGCTCTCTGAAATGTAGCAGGTGCATTACAAATCCCAAAAGGTAAGACTCGATAAGAAAATGTACCCCAAGGGCAAGTAAAGGTGGTTTTATCCTGGTCAGCAGGTGCAATACTTATTTGGTTATACCCACTAAACCCATCCAAGAAAGAAAAATATTTCTTACCGGCGAGATTGTCCAGAACCTGGTCAATAAAAGGCAGGGGAAAATAATCTTTCTTGGTGGCTTTATTAAGTTCCCTATAGTCAACACAGATTCTCCATTTACCATTTTTCTTGGGAACTATAACTAATGGTGAGACCCACTGACTATCAGATATAGGGTAGATGAATCCTACCTTTAGCAATTTTTCTATCTCATTTTTTAGTATGTCTCTGAGTGCTGGGTTAATTCTTTGTTTTGACTACCTTATGGGTTTAACATCTTCAGTGTAGATATGGTGAGTACAGATGTTAGGATGAATTCCCCTCATATCAGTGTAATCCCAAGCAAAAGCGTGGGAATGTTTCCTCAAAATCTCGAGAACCCTATCCTCTTGGTTGGCCTCCAAATTATTATCAATGATCAGTTCTTTCCCTATGTCAACAGGCACTTGTTTGGTATCTTTCAAAATAGTGAGCTCTGCATTGGTGATTAAAGAATTCAATGGGAAAACATGGGGGTGAAGCATGTGCAAAATGGGTACATTTTCAAGAGACAAAATCTTGGTTAAAGGACAATAGAAATAAGAGACTGTGTATTCCGCATTATAGGCATAGAATTCTTTACAAGCTTCATTAGAAGTATCACTTACCAAGGCAATAGTATCGACGTGTCTAGAACAAATGGGTCTATAGTCAGAGTTCCAATTTCCGTAGCCACAGTGCTGATTTCTGTAGTCACAGAGCCCTTTGCATCAGTCAGTGTGTATGACTCAACAACTTCCGTCATATGGTTTTTCACTGCAATGGTGGCCAAATAAGAAGAACTCAGAGAGTTAGTATCCAAAGAATCTACCCATACATGTTCACAAGCATACACATAAGGCTGGGCAGGAGGATATAATGAAATATGTTTGGATTTCTGCCCATTTAGAATGGTCATTTTTCCCGACCTACAGTCAATATATGCAGCAACAGTAGCCAACCAGGGTCTTCCCAAGATGACTGGATATCCCAATTTCTGAGCTTTAGGTTGTAAGACCATAAAATTGACAGGATACTCCCAGGATTCAATGGTGACCATTATATCCTCAATCACACCATCTGGTACAACAATGGATTGATCTGCTAATTGAAGAACGGTATTGGTAGGTTGTAGTCCTGTTAAGGACAACAAGATTGAACATATCTATCGTTATAACATTTATGGCACTACCAAGATCCACCAAAATGTTAGATATTGACTGATTGTTTATACAAATAGTAATGACTGGACTCCCAGGATCCCCGTATTTTGGTGAAATAAGTTTTCCAGCAACAAGATCAGCCAAATTTCCTTCCACCCTGACGGTCTTTGGGTATTTCTTCTTTCTTCCTGGTGTCTTTATACACTCATTTCTAATGGTTTGGTTTAATTCTGGAATGTCCCTTATTGCTCACAGAAGTGGGACCTCAATGTGCACCTTTTTCAACTCTTGAACTAGCGTTGTTTCATCTACAGTTCGAGTGTCCTGTAACCGCTCAGGAAAAGGAGCTTTATGGGCATTTTGATTAGTTTCTTGACCATTCTGAGTGTTTTGTGTTTTTGGAGAAGGTGCAGTTCCTTCATTTTCCTCAAGTGTCTCTTCTTTATCAGTGTCTACAGGCATTTCTGTGATAACAATAGGAGGATTCAATGTTTTCCCAGACCTTAGTCAGATTACCAATAGTATTAACCTGCATTGTATTACTTGGTCCTGCTTCATCAATTGAAGTTGTCTGCTGATTTTTAGGGTTCGCTACAGGATGGGCTGGAAGTTGTGTTTGTGTTTCATGTCTGTGTTGTTGATAGGTTTGTGGTGGGGCCATTAAAGCTTGTTGTGGTTGTTGGAACCTCCGTTGTTGATTAATGTTCTGTTGTGGTGTCCACTGCTGGTTTTGGTTAGGATTTTGTTGAGGTACCCACTATTGGTTGTGCCATGGACTTGTTGGGGTCGGTGGTGTCCAACCTGGCTGAGTGTAGGGATTCATCCAGGGTGGTGGATGTGGGTAAGTCATCCAATTTGATGTTGTCCACTCAGGTTGTCCCCAAGTAGGTTGAGGACCCTGGCTGGGACATGATATCCTCTAGGGTTCTGAGCAGGTCAAGGGGAATATACAACCTGATTATTTGGCCTTTGAACAAAGTTTACCTCTACATCATCTTGAGAGACAACATTCAAGCCTCCTTTCAACTGTGATAAGAAGGTGCAATGCTTAGTGTCGTGGTCAGCAACTTCACAGATCAAACACATGTCTGTGACATCCAAAGGACATTCTCTCAGGGGATGTCTCTTCCTACACTTAGGGAAATATATGTCCAGAGGTTCTTTGGCAGCACTGGTTTTGGCCTTAAGCCCATCTATGGTTGATGTTAATTGTAACAAAATGTTTGTTTTCATGTTAGCCATTTCCTCCAGAAGTTCAGAGGTACCTAGGGTAAGCTTGGATGTTTTTCTCTTCCTTATACCCCCTCGTGTTCTGGAGTAACTTCTGCATAGCTCAGTGATTTGTTCCATAGTAAGTTTATGCACATCTCCTCCTCCCATAAGATGGAGGGAATCCTTGGTTTCCTCATCAAGTCCTTTAAGGAAAATTGTCTTAGTGATGTCTGCATGTAACTCATAACCACTCCGTCGATGGAGAAAGAGAAATCTATCCAGATAATCCTCTAGATTTTCATCTTCTTTTTTTCGTATCTGGAAGAACTCTTCTTTCCTATCCCTTCCCCTATAGTAGTCTTGATATTTATCCAAAAAGGTTGTCTCCATGGCTTCCCAAGAATCAATGGAGTTAGAGGACAACCCCATGAACCATCTCATAGCAGAGTCTTTGAGGGTGGAAGGAAAGAGTTTGAGTTTTTTGATTGTTGGTTCTGTAGTCATATGTTTGGCAAAGAACTTTGAATTCAAACAAGAACTGATCGGGGTCTTCCATAGACATGCCTCGAAAGATAGGGAGGATGGATGGTGAGATATTTTTCATGGGTGCATCCTCATCCTCATCCAAGACAATGGGATAAGTAAAGGTTCGACCCAAGGGTCGGTCTCCATTATTCCCATGGTCCCCCATTTCTGAGTGTTGGTCGGAGGATGCAGAATGCTCAAAAAGGCTTCTAGGTGTTGTATTGGATTCAGTGTCACTCTCAGTGTTCCCTACGTGTAATCTGTTTGGAGATATTTGTTGGATGTTGCATGGTGTAAATCTCCCTTGATCGTCCGTGGCCTATGCATCAAGGTTGGTTATTGAAACAAGGCCCAAGACTTCTACTGGTTGCATATGTGAACTCCATTAACACCCATAGCATGTAAAGTGAGAAAAATGATGTGGTGTGCTTATGGTGTCCCTGAAAATGGTGCCAAAAATGATGGGTCATTGTATTCTCCAATCATTTAACTAACATGATCTTCTATTAGTGTCATTATAAATCGGGGTTGTGTCCTAGGCTGTATGCAATGGAGCTTTATGTAACCAGTTTTCCTATTGGGTCTTCTGTTGGGGGTTGTTGTGAGATCTTTCTAAGTTGGTTACTAATCTACGGAAACTCAATGTAAATCTATGGAATTAAGTTACTGTGATGAAATGAAGTCTAAAAGCTATACTTCTAATTTAAATGGAAATGCACACACAGAATTTGAAAGAACGGAATTGAAATTGCACACTTGTAACTAAAACTCAGTAGAAGTAAAAGCACATGCTAACTAGACTTTGCATAAAGGGAAACACACATTCTGAATAGAAATTTCAATAGGGAAAACAAATACGTTCAAACAGAGATTGCATGAAACATACTGAAATAGAGATTGCAGTAAAACTTATCAGAAAACCATATGCGTATGTGAATGTAAACAACCTCCTGTCTCCTTGGTCGAGTGGGCCCTTGCTCTCCCTTGGGATAGAGGAAATCTCAACAGCTCTAGATCCTCAAAATGATGCTCACTTATATTAATTCAAATAAGTTCCATGACATATCCAGTACGTGAAAAGAAGAGTGCTAAATACAACAGGCTATATATTGCAGATTATATCTAAAATAACAGCTACTACAGTGTTCTTAAGAAGGTGTCTTTATATAGACACAAGCAGTTACAAAATATGCCATAATAGTTGGCACTAACATCTCCCACTAATCAACATTGATCAAGACTCATAAATTCCTATAGGACTGCTAGAAACAAGTCCCATACTTATAGGTCGATAGGTGGAAAAAGTCTTCCGCTTCCGCATTCCAGCTCCAAACTCAGACTTCTTAATTACATTGGCAATAAATGTTCATTATTTCCCTACACACATCATCACATTTCTCTCATGAAGGAAGTTAGTAGGAAGTTATATGGTAATCAGGTTGCATGAGCAAAAGCAAGGAAAATGCATTAAACTCACTAAGATATAACTATACAAAGCATCCCCATGCATTAGCAAATCATATCTAAATGACAATTTATTAATCATAGGAATGATATAAATGAGCCAAATAATGCACTTTTGCTCCACAGCTTTCCTAGAGCTCGATCTCCTTAGTGTGTTCTCATTCAAGCTCGGCCCCACCACATTCTTTGCCTTGGCTCATTTGCTTCACAAGTTGGCCTCTTTCAAGTGAATCTCATCACCCATCGATGCATCATGGGTCGAGCTCGGGGAGCTCAACCTCCTTGGATAGTCAAAACACTTGCCTTAAGGGCCCTCCATTCTTCTACTCCCTAATTCGTGCATGGTTGGACCGACCTAGCCCATTGAATCATCACGATTAAGACTCGAGCTCGTCTATCCAACGCCACCTTTGAACTTCAATCCATGAGCCCCCATGGCCAATATGGCCTGACCAAGCCCTTATTGCAACTCACTCCCCTTCGCAAGACCTCAACTTGTCGAGTTGCTCAGCAAGCTCCTTTTGAGCTTGGTGGGCCCCTTGGGTTGTGTGACATTTTCCCAAGAAACTAAAGGGATTTTATTCTTTTCTTCTGAACCAGCCCATAAAAACCTTTTTGCATGCCTTCAATAGTCTTCCTAACTCTCATAGGTAAACTGAATATGGACATGATGAACACTGCAATACCCTGCAAGCAACTTTGAATAAGTTGGGATTTACCAACTTATGACAACAATGAGCCTTTCCAAGAGGTGATTTTTTATGAAACCTCTCTATCAATTTGTTTTATCCCCCTTTCTCTAGCATTTTTTCACAAAGCCAAGATATGTATCCGGGAGAGTTTTTTATAATGCAATCTAAAATATTAGTCATCCTGATTTGTTACTCCTCCCTCACATTTATGAAAAACTAAAAGCTCTTTCTGAAGTTAATCAGTTTCCCAGAGACTTATTCATATTGTTTAGTGATATTTTTGAAGGCACGAGCCTCCTAGACAACAGCTTGACCAAGAAGAATCATGTCATCCACAAACTGTTGCAAACATTGATTATCAACTCCATTAGCCACTTTAATACCCTCCATCTTTCCTTCAATTTGGGCTTTAGAACATAACCTACTCAAGGTTTCAGCAACAATAATATATAGAAAGGGTGATAGGGGATCTCCTTGCCTCAAGCCCCTTTCCGAGGTGAAAAAACCATTTGGCTTCCCATTAATAATAACAGAGAAGCTTGGGGCTTTAGTGCAAGCTTGGATCATTTTGATGAAGTGAGGATGAAATCCCAAACTATGTAAAAGCGAGAACAAGAAGTCCCAGGATATCCTATCATAGGCCTTTTGGATATCCACAAAGTGAATTGTCTCATGAATGGTTATTGTGTTGTCCAGAATTTTCCTGCACGGCACGAACGCTCCTTGATTAGGAGAAATAAAGTTACTGAGGGTTTCCCTCGATCTAAAAGCCAAGATTTTTGAAATTAGTTTATGCATAGTGTTGAATAGACTTATGGGTTTGAAATCCCCCAAGTCTTTAGCTCCTGGTTTTTTGGTATGAGAGCAATAAGATTTATTTTTATTCTCAATATTTATGGGATTTAGTAGAGAATGAATTCAATGAGGCTGGAGATCAGGCAGCTTTGTAGTCCCTCACATATGCAAAAAGGGATGTATTAAAAGAAAATTTAAAAAAAGATGCAAAATCCTTGTTTATAATTCAACATGTATTGGATGAGTGCATATTTCCAGGGTTGTAGCAACAACTAGGTATAAATAATATTGATATATATTAGAAACTACTTATTAGAGTTTTAGCAATATCAAAGTAGCAAAATTCCAATATTTAGAAGGAATTTCAAAAAATTGTGAATGAAGGAGTCAGAAAATATTGATCAGTTTTTTACCCAACTCATGGGTCTTGTATGTCAAGATAAGTCTCATGGTTAGACTTTAACAAATTGAAAGATTGCGGAGAATGTGGTTATGAGCTTACCAAGAAAGTTTGATGTTATTGTTGTGACCATTAAGGAGTCAAAAGACCTCACCCAACTCATTGTAGATGAGTTAATGGGTTCTTTATCATCAAATGAGCCAAGATTTAACAAATCTAGAAATTCATCCCTAGAACATGCATTCAAAAGCCAATTTTTAGTTACCAAAGGTAGAGGAAGGTCAAATTCAAGAGGAAGAGGTAGATTTGGATAGCTCTAGAGGAGGGAGGAGTGTAACTCCATAAATTGCCTGATGAACCAACTAAAATTCCTACTTTTCTAGTTCCAGAGGGCATGGCAGCAACCAAAATGAAAATCAAGGACAACGGTATGATAAATCCAACATTTAATGCCATTATCATAAAATAATTGGTCATCGTGCAAACAAATGCATGAAAAAGTAGTTTTTTATGTAAGAAAATTTTAAATTTCTTCAAAGACAATCAATTTGAGTTTGGTCATGTCTCTATGTTTATAACATGTAATACCGCTCAAGAGAGCACTAAAAAAAATTAGTTTTTAGATAGCCGTTGTAGTAACCAAATGACAAGGAATAGGAATATGTTTGTAAGTTTTTATGATTCGATGAAATCAAAGGCCAAATTGGGAAATGACAACAAAGTGTCAATAATGGGAAAAGGGACAATTAATATTATTACCAAAAATGGTGAAAATAAATTATTTCCAGATGTCTATTTTATTCCCGGTTTGAAGCATAATTTAATGAGCATCAGGAAACTCACACAAAAAAAGTACAAAGTTTGTTTTGAACAAAATTCATGTGTTATTTTGGATCGAAAATCCATGTGAAAAGCTAATAACAAAAGTCAAAATGACTACAAATCAGATGTTTCCATTAAATATACAGAGTGAAATCTCTCCCAGAGTAGTCACTATAGATGGATGTTATAATGCCTTGCAAGTTAAGTCTATTCAACCCTCTTGCATATAGAAAGCCTCATTACAGCGAGTATTCCATTGTTCATTTTCTAAAAGAACTTCCATGTTGTCGAGTGTTCCCATGCCGAAATGTAAAAGTCAATCTATTTGCATAAAATCCCACTCCAGACCTACTCCCCAAATGCTCTCAAGAGAAACGCAAAAAATCTCCATGTTGATTCTAATATGGACATCTCAACCCACCACACTCTCACTGAAGTGAGACTTGGCCCATGTCAGTCGACACATTCCTTAAATGCAAGGAGCAATACATGTGTTAAAGTAGAAACCCATGTTGTCCATCCTCTCGTTGAAGCAAGTCCTCAAGTGATTCCAAGCTCACCTCCCAAAACAAATTCATTTTCTACTCGATCAACACAAAGGCCAACACAACTTTTGGACCATAAACGCCAAATAATGGAGCTAACGCTCCATTGATAACTCGAGGAGTTTCTCCCATAAAAAAATGTTCTAATGTGAATTTACAAGGAGTCACGACAACGACATCTCAAGGTGATGTTTCAAAAAAAATCCTAAAAACTTTTTCTTAGATAGTCATTGAGGCGACAATTTCAGGCCAAAATAAAAAACATTTGGGTAAAATTCAATTTTTTTCAATGCAAATTAATTAATAATCATTGAAGCAATATCTCAAAATGCATTCAAAGCATCTTTCAAGGACTATTCATGGTTATGGCATTTAAGATTCGGATACCTCAGTTTTGGAGGTTTAAGATTATTGTATAAAAAGAATACGTTTAATGGATTGCCAATGATTGAGCAACCAACAATAGTTTGTGAAATTTGCATTCTTGTAACACAACACACGGATTATTTTCAAGTAGGCAAGTCGTGCAAAGCCAAACCTCTATTGGAGCAAGTTCATTTTAATTTATGTGGCTATATTCAAATCCCTCAATAGGTGGAAGCTTGTTTGTTTTTTAACTTTCATTGATGATTTTAACAAGAAAATGTGGATTTATTTTTGAAGCATAAGTCATAAGTATTTCATATTTTTAGAGAGTTCAAGACATTATATCAAATTATTAAAATCAGATAGTGGAGGGGAGTATATTTCAAATGAATATCATGGAATAAAGTAGTAGTTTAGATCTATGTGCATGCCACAAGATAATGGTGAGTAGAGAGGGAAAACATAATGATTGTAGAGATGGTGAGAAGTATGTTAAAGACCAAGAATTTTCCAAATGAATATTGGTCCAAAGCAGTAGCTTGTATAGTGTACATTTTAAACAGATGCCCAATGAAGAGTTCAAGGACAAAGTTCTGCATGAAGCATGGAGTGATAATAAACATAGTGTTTCTCATTTGAGAGTATTTGGTTTTGTGGCATACGTACATGTGCCAAAAGAAAGAAGGAAAAGGCTTGATGACAGTAAAGAAAAGTATATTTTTGTTGGTTATAGTGATCAGTCAAAGGCACACAAGTTGTACAATGCCGTTACCAAGTAGGTAATTATCAGCCAAAATGTTGGATTTTCAAGGAGGAAGCCTGGGATGGAAGGATTGATAATTAAAAAAAATTACCATGGCAATACCTTAAATTGATGATGTGTTAATTTTAAGTGGTGTACAAGGTGGTCAAGCAAACCCACAAGATCCAATTCCAACGACACCTTTATCTCACAGTCCAAATTTTCAGCAAGGAGAAGCATCAGGGAATGCATTCAATTATCATGTAGCAATTATTCAAATCCTACACTAGCCATAATGAGATCTCATCTCAAAGATAGCCCAAGGAAAATAAGAAGTCTCAAGGAGATTTATGATCAATCTCAAGGTAAAGAAAATGTTGATTTATATTCTAATTTTGCATTGTTTTCTCACAATCTTGTTTGTTTAGAAGAGGCAGTAAAGGATGAAAATTGGATAATTGCGATAGATAATGAAATTGATTCAATTAAAAGGAAGAAAACATGGAATTTTGTGAATCTTCCAAAAGGCAAATATGCAATTGGTGTGAAATGGTTCTATAAAACAAAATCTAATGTAGATATAAATGTTGAAAAATAACGATTAAGATTAGTTGTAAAGGGATGTACATAATATCCTAGAGTTGATTATAATGAAACATTTGTCCCAATAGCAAGGCCTAATATAGTCATAATAGTGCTAGCAATAACAATGCAGAATAGTTAGAAATTGTATCAAATGGATGTCAAATCAACTTGAATTGATTCTTAGAAGAGAGAGTGTATGTACAGTAACCACCAAGTTATGAAGTTGAAGGTCAAGAGCACAAAATTTGCATATTGAAAAAATCTCTTTAGTCTCAAGAAAGCACCAAGAGCTTGGTACAGTCATATTGACTCATACCTATTACACAATGGGTTAAGCAAACTAAGTAATGAGCCCACATTATATATATGGTCAAATATTGATTATATGTCAATATGTTGGTGATCTTATTTTCACAAGAAATTTAGCAATTGAAGAGTTCAATAACACAATGAAAAGTGAGTTGAAAATGATAGTTTTGGATCTTATGAAGTATTTTCTTAGCATAAGTCAATCTATCAGAGGATGGCATTTTGATATGTCAAAAAAAAATGAAAATGACGTTTTGAAAAGGTTCAGGATGTTAAATAACAATCCAACACCAACTCTAGTTGTCACAAGAACCAAGTTAAGAAAAGAAGACAAGGGGTTAAATGTCGATCCTACTTTGTATAAGAACTTGTTGGTGGCTTGATGTATTTGATAGCCACATTGATAGATATCATGTATCAAG
This sequence comes from Taxus chinensis, assembly GCA_019776745.2. Taxonomy (NCBI): domain Eukaryota; kingdom Viridiplantae; phylum Streptophyta; class Pinopsida; order Cupressales; family Taxaceae; genus Taxus; species Taxus chinensis. The sequence continues at coordinate 49,385 of JAHRHJ020000810.1, forward strand.
TCTAATCTCAAGATACATGGAGTCAGCAAAGGACTCACACTTGCAAGTTGAAAAGAGGATTTTAAGATATATTTCAAGAACATTTGGGTATGAAATTTTGTATGAACCAAAAGATGATTTCATGTTAATAGGCTATACGAATAGTGATTTTACAGATAACATAGACGACAATGAGAGAACTTCTGAATATGTAATTAATTTTGGGTCAAGTGTAGTATCATGGGAGTCCAAGAAGAATCACATCGTGACTATTTCATCAACAGAAATAGAGTATGTGGCAGCCACATCTGCAACATTTCAAGCAGTTTGGATGTGAAGAGTGTTGTTAGATTTATTGCATGATCAAGAAGAAGTAAGACAAATATTTTGTGACAATGATTCAACCATAAATTTTTCAAATAATCATGTCTTCCATAAGTGAATCAAGCACATCGACACAAGATATCATTTCATCAAGGAACTTATAAACAATGGTGAAATCTACTTAGAGTTTTGTAGATATAAAGATTTGATTACATATATTTTCACAAAGCCTTCAGGCTAAGAGAGTTTTCTATATTTGAGAGAAATGTTGAATGTAATTTATCATTGTGAGGTCGAGTTTAAGGGGGGTGTTAGAAATAAACATTGACAAGCAACCTTGCATACATGCAATTTTATTAGAAAAGTTTAGTTTTTCTTTTTAGGAAAGCTAGTTTTAAAGCAGAAGTTTAAAATTAGGCAAAAGTTGTTTTAGTGAAAAGCATATTAAAAATAGATTTAGAAAAAAGTATTGTAAGGAGTTATAGTGTGCAAACTCTAGATTTGTAAGAAGAGAGAGAAGACAAAGAGCACCAAAGTGTTGTCAAAATAATAGTGGAAGTTATTTATTTATGCAAGTTGAGTTTGTGTTGTGTTTCTCATTTATATAGATTGTAGCTTTATTTTTCGATTTATTTGTTGAGAGCACACACCCTTAAAATGGTTTTGGCTTCATCCAATCCTTCACATGAGAAAATAATGGCTTATCAGTTGTAGATCACTTCATTGGTGTTGGTAGAAGACTAGCACACGAGCTCAAGTAAAAAAATAAAAAGAAGACTCTAGTCAATCACTTTTGTCAAAGTTGGAGGAGTTAGCTAAGGATAATATTGTGATCTCGTTGTTGGATTATACTTCTCAAAAAGATGAAATGATAAAGGAGAGCTAAAAAGACGTAAAAAGAAATACAGCCAACAAATAATCACATGAAGCATTGAAAACTAGTAGAGGGAGTTGAACCACGCAATTAGAAATATATATACTTCAGAGATTTATGGGGATGACATCTGCTTTTTTGTTAACTTGAGTCTTTTTTCCTCAATTTTAGTGCAAATACTTCAAGTTTTGGAAACCGAATTGTAACTTGGATGTTTCTGGATCGTTGCTAGCTTTTTTTACCCTTCTCTATCTTTTGTTGCGAGCTTTTTGGGTTTTTGTATATCTTGAGATTCAGATTTTGTTAGAGCTTCAAAAGGATTATCAAGCGAAAGAGCAGTGGCCTGACTTGATTGCACTTTTTTTTCTTGTATATGATATTTAAAGTTGTGTTCTAATTTTGAGAATCAACTAATTTCTTCCCCAATTGGCTACTTTCTCCATTTCCAAGCAAATTGTCCATATGGTGTTGATGGGTTTGTTTCCATGTATCAAACTAATGTTGTGGAAGTTGTTCTGGGTGTTTGGGGCAGACCCTTCCAAGGCGTCCTAAAATTTGTTCTCATTGTTTGGGGTGGACCCTTCCAAGGTGTTCGTGCTCATGAAAGAGACGACATTTGAATGAAATATTTTCCCCGGATTGTTCTCATTCAATCACCCCCACCATTTCTAGGATGATTTTGACACGCAAAGGCTTTTCTAAATCAAGATTGATGCAAATACAGGCATAGTTGAGCCTTTTCTTGTGAACTTTGATGGTGTGATGTATTCTCTAATAGCAGATCCTATTTTCTTTAGACTTAATTCATTCCACTACTCGTTGTGTGACAAGGGTCAATAGATCCATATTGGGACTTTGCTCAAGAGATCTTTTGTGGGGTTAAGATTAAGTGACCAATGTTTCATGAAGAGGCAGAAATTTACTCATATTTCACACACAACAAAAAAAGCATGCATTGCATTGGCTGAATGATTGTTAGAAATACAATACAATGATTATGTTATGCACCAAGGTCCCTCTACAACATCTTGGCTTAACTTGGCTTTAATTTTCCAAGGTATTTGAACTATCATTGAAATGTAATAACCTCAAATGTGTCTCAAGTTGAGTCGGATTCCTAGAACTATTTAAAAAAATGCATGGACAAATGTGTTCTCTAATTTTAGTTAAATTGTGACTAAACATAGCAATTAAGGTTCACATACTACTTTTAGCTCTATAAATAGCAACGATTCCCCTTGTACATATTTAAAGCTTGATGCATGCTAATAGTGTATATGGACATCCCTAAGTTGTGCTCAGTGATAGATTTTTGGTCGATCTGTGTTTTAACTAGTTGTGGATTGTGTAAGAACTTATTTATAGAAGTGCATTCTAGTATGTAGGGTCCTACTTGGGTTTCATAACATATAATGTTGTTGTATCCAAGAAGTAAACAATGTGCATTATAACTGATAAAACTAGATACACAGTTGGTAATCATTACTTCCATTACATAAATAAATTAATCAACCATGGCATTTATTGTGTGACTTGTTTTTGGTACTGTGATTTTTGCTTTACCAAAGAAAATTAGGGTAGAAAGAAAGAAAACCTCTCTTGATAGATAACTACAAAAGTGGAACTCACTGGAAGAGCTTGACATAAATATCTTCATACATATGTCAGTTACAATAAAATTGATTGCCATATACCAAAAATATTAATTCTTGTTTAAATTCTCGTTTTAGATAAAGAAATGAGTAAAAGAATGATCAATAACTTATAGTCATCTTCTTTTCTTCTCAAAGGGATATCAACTTGATAAGATGATGATCATCTTGTCAAAATCTTTGGGTTTCAACACAAGGAATCAGGCTCCTCTAATCTTATATAATCATATAAAATACCATTAAATGGGCCTGTATTAACCTTTTGTGTGAGGAATATAGTATTATCTCCTTGACTTAACAAATAATTATTTACTTGCACATTGAAATTTTGATAAAATCCATGTATCCCGTGTCGAGCTATTGAATTGTCTTGACCAATTTTGGGTGTCTCAAAATGAGGTGGTTCTACTTTTGGATCATTGACTCGCACCTTACATTTACAAAAAAGAGAAAATGTTAGAGACAGTAAATGGTGAACATAACAATAAATGGAAAATACTTATACATGCTCCACATGCTCATATATAGAGTGATGAACAAAATAATTTACCTTAAAGACTTACCTACATGATCCACATGCTTATAAATAGAGATAGTACCTGAAGAATGGAGCGTGTTGAAGATGCAATTGCTATGAACAATGTATAATACCCATTCTGAATCACTTTATTAAGATTAAACTTGATTTGCCATGTTGTTTCTTGATAAGACCCATCGAGATTCTTTCTGTTAATAAACATTTTCCCTTTAAGAATTAGAACTAAAGATTGAGGCGCAAACGAATGTAAAATAATGTGTGATTCTATCTAATGATATTCAGTCTAGAAATTATACACTAGAAACATTTAAAACCACACCAGTCTTTGCTCTTTATAAACAATATGCTAAGAGCAAGTATAAGATGATATAATCTGATAACAAATGAGATATCATGGCTTAAAATAATGGGTCAAACAATATTGATAAGGGCAAAACTTGGTTGTTGCTCTTTAATGGTTGCAAAAATAGAACCCTACAATTAAATTAACCAGTGATTCAATTGATGATTCATTCTTATCTTCTAACAATTAGTAGTTACATCACAAAGTTCCTAGATTTCAATGTTCATCTAAGTTTGCATATAAACAATTCATCAAAGTTCCTCGAGAAGGATTTTTTTGAGCATTTCAGTTGATCAACATGATGACGGAGAAGGGTATTGGGCGCTCTGTCATGGCAGATATGGAGGACCATCCTTTATGGAAAGGGGAAGTAATTCTAGAAAAGTATAGACAACACCAAACTAGGAAAATAAACCAAAATGGAAAGCCAATCAAGTAACATGAGAGCTCCTTTAAGGTCTGATCAAGACGAGGGATTTGAGAAGCTCCAAGCATCCAAGGAGGCATGGTGAGGGTGTAGGTATAGAAACTTGGATCCTTGGTAGTGTAGATGATAGAATTCATATAGAAGAGTAAAAGTTTGGGCAAGTGGATTAAAAGGAGGTCAATGGTAACCTTGAAGAAATGATGAAACTTTCTAAACTCGAGTTTGTTTGAATGTAAAGACAAGGAAAATGATGATCCAGATGAAGCAAATAAAATCAAAGAAAGACAATATTGAGATGGCATTCCATGCGACATCACACGTGATAATGTTTTTGTATTGTTTACTATAGGAAAAAAGAGTTTGATATGCTAATGAAAAATTAAGGACAAAATTTTGCAAAAGAAATGATGTTGGAAATTTTGTAAACAATGATGTTTGGTGAAACTTAGGAGACGAGTTAAATATGGAAACAAAATATGCACCAAAAATAGATTCTTTCCGGGTATCAATTTTAAAAAAATGCATTGGATAACAAGCAGAAAGGACACAAAATTAGACCCCAATAAACCATAATGTAAATCAAAAGTTTGGAGCTACTCCTCCAACTCCGCTGCCTAGACAAAAAGCACAAATACAATAAAAAAAGCTCCTAGTTCATCATATGACACATTTAGACCTGTATCAATTAGTGATTAGACAGCTAAAGCAAACAAGCACTGGTCTAATAACTAAACTAATAATTCAATAGAGATATGTGCTGTTCTTATCTCACTCCAAATGTTGCAACATATTTTTAGGAGTCACATGCAAGGTTTTGGTACCTTTAACTTCTACTTAGACGTATAGCCTAAATTCTTCGGTTAAAAAGTTTAGTCATACATTGTTCAACAACTATTATCAAACTTTTATTTCCATTATAAGGTTGTTTTGTAATAGCTAGGCTTAAATGGGAGCCACTTGTAGAAATGGGGTAGGCCCAAGAAGTCTTCTTAGATTCGGTTTATGCCAATGGACATAAAAACTCTGCAAACAATGAAGACAGAAAACAAAGATTGTATGGCTTTTGAAAGTATTGCAAAGCATTCGCAGAACATGTGATGTACAATGAGGTAAAGGATATAAATAGCGAAGCTAAGTGCTTGCACCCCTTTCCTATTGTCCACATAATAGGAAAACATGATTGGCCTATGAAGAGGTGGAAAACTATTGAATAGCATTGAATGCTCATCTTTGTCTAATTCTAAGCCTAGATAAAGGTGTTATACTAACCATAGACTATAGTAATAAACCTAGGTTAGCTTAACAAAGATGGATATGAAATATTGTACTAACACCCCCCCTTAAGTGCAACTTAGTGAGGTCTGTAGCAAAAAACGAAGGCCTGATCAAATACCAATGGACAATGCAAAACCTCAAAAAAGAAGGGGGGCCAGAGATACCCCCATCCCCAAGGACTATTGAAGAATGTCGATGAAAAGGGCCTCTGCTTAAAGACTGAAGAAGATCCATCCACGCCGAACAACAATTCTGCCCTTTGCAAGAGGAAGGACAAAAGAATGGGCTGAAACTTTGCCCAATCCATAAAGGAAGTCAAAGGCAGCAGTGTGAAGATCGCTTAAACTAGTCCAAATCTAAAATGTGGTAGTGGTCTAGCAAGATCATGTATAAGAATCAAAAAGATGCCACTGAATAAGATCTGTACAAAAGAATGTCCATGTGAAGAACGATGCCGAACAACAATTCTGCCCTTTGCAAGAGGGACAAAAGAATGTACTGAAATTTTGCCCAATCCATAAAGAAAGTCAAAGGCAGCAGTGTGAAGATCTCTTAAACTAGTCCAAATCTAAAATGTGGCCGTGGTCTAGCAAGATCGTGTATAAGAATAAAAAAGGTGCCACTGAATAAGATCTATAAGAAAGAATGTCCATGTGAAGAACGAGGATCCACAAAACATAGTGGATCATCACTGGTCTCATAAAGTGTGAAAGTGCCAAAGAACTCGGGAGGGGGACTCCTATCAAAGTACTCCAAAACATCATAAGAAAGAGGACCCACTAGAAATGGCAGGTCATCACTCTACTGAATGGAGATAGACCCATAAGACATGGTGGATTATCACTGAAATGAGCAATAGTGGAAGTCCCAAAAAAATCAGTATGGGCACTTCCATGAGTGCAAACAAAATCCTCTAAAACATCATCAAGATGATCAACAAATGATGGCTCTATAAGAGCAATATCCTGCAGGGAAAGAGGAGATGGGTCTACAAACAGAGGTCTCGTGTTTGGCAGAAACTCATCCCACAAAGGAGACTCTACAAAGAGGTGCGCAATATCTGGTAGGAAAGCATCATCACAATCAATAGGAGGAATGGTAAAGACTTTAAGCTGAGATGAAGTGTCTACAACAGTAGATGAAGAATCTCCGTACATATGCTCAAGAATGCCCCAAACAATAAAGGAACAATCTTTGTGTTGCAAACAATGGTGGAGATGCAGGGAAATGGACAACATCACATTACTAGGTACAATATCACAAGAGTTGAGCCATTGATTATACTAATCATACAGCAAAGAAGCAGGTACTTGTTCATACAGAAAAGATTGAAGGCCCTGTGTAGTGAAGAAGATTCCACGCACAAACATCACTCTATGTACTTTTTCCCGTCAAAAAAGACTCTTGGAAGTGTGTCTGCCATGATGGAAGCTTGCAAAAGTAGCTCTCAAAACAAGTAATGAGTGCGTTCGCATGACCACAAACAGCATAAAAACTCAAAACGGAAAGCAATAAGAACCTCATTGTGCTTCAGTGCACATGTAAAAATATGAAGTCACTACAAAGCTTTAAGAAGCAACTCAGAGAGTGAGCACAACATTCATCACAAGAGTGTCAGAGATATCTCCAGAAAAGAGCTCAAATGTGGCACAAACAAAATGAGATGCCCATGAAATCCCAACATGCACAAAAAGTGTGCAAAATGCATCCAATGCAAGAGTTGGCATGCAAACCAATGTGCCCAAGTAGAATACCCCTTCTTTGCAACAAAAGAGCTTACACATGAGACTAAAAATAAAAGTAGATCTCTCACAACTGCTTATAATTCCAGATTGGAAGAAAAAAAGAGGAAATAAATTGAATTATTTGTCAAAATTCCTTACGGATCTCAAGATATGAGCCTGTGAACATGCCTAAATGTTGAATCCCATGGATTTCACAACAAGAAAATGCTTTTCTGACAAAAATTATTGTAGACAGTGACATGGGGTCTACAACAAAATGTCAACATCAGAACCACAATTCCAACAAACAAAATTGGACCCTTCTAGCCTTCCTAAATCAAAAGATATAGCTTTCGAAGAGATTGGAGATCAAAAAAGACTTGAGAGTTGCAAAGGGGAAGCCTTGAGACTGGAGGTCATATGGCAATCCTTGCTAGTGCTACAGTGCAACATATTAGGCATGGCCTAGGATGAGCCTTTCAATGCAACTTCTGACTTCAAATGAATGTCATAGACAAACCACTTATCGAATTTCAACAAAATCAGAATTTCCAGTCGCAAGCAAAGCGAAGAATCAAAAAACAATGTGTTAGGATTTCCAACCTGCAAAAAAATTGCAGGAAAGCCTTCTTGCCCTTGATCTTTCTAGGAGTGTCCAACTTTGGAAATTCACCAAAAACCATACGTCTAACGAAAATATTTCAACATTTTTTGACATTTTTTTAATTTTCTAAAGTTTATCATAAAATTCATGCCATGGTCCAAAAAAATCGCAATGTTTCTAGAAAATGGAAAAACTGCCAAAAAAACCCATAACAATCCGTTTCAGCCCAAAAGAAAGAAAACCCGTATGATTTGAATTAAAAACCAGAATATTGGGAAACTGAAAAATGACTTAGCGGCCTAGAGAAAAGTGTGAGAATTCCGAAAAAGCTGAAAAGTTTTCAAAAAACCCACAACTATGATATGTTGGAGGTAGGTTCTAATAAAATGAAGCAGTGGGAAGGCCCAAGAAATCTCCTTAGATTCAGTTTACTCCAATGGACATGAAACAATGCAGACAGAAACGAAAAATTGTATTGCTTTTGAAAGTATTGCAATGAATGAATGAATTTTAATGACGTCCACGAGACCAAGCAGTCTAAGGGACCAAGAGCCACAACATTAAGAAACTTTCAGATTTCTTTCGATGTTAGATCTTCTGTTATGGATTTTGACTAGGAAGCCTGCTGTTTTGTGGATCTTTTCCTCATCAAATAACTCATTTAGACTGCCCACCTTTAAATTATACTGTGATCATATATCCTCATGATGCAACATATTCCAAAATGAAGTGCCCTTTGGTTTCGATCACCCCTTTATTACAGAAAATACAAGGTCTTTCTTCCCAATTTTCCTTCGGGGACCATCCATCTACCAGTCTCACACCTAAGATGATGTGATCCGGTCCATCAGCTGAGCCACTAACATCCTAGCTTTACCCTTAAGAGCAGCCTACAGATACATTTTTCCCCATACTTCCATGTGGGGTTGAATTTTTCAACATAGTACACTATTTTTCGACCAATTTGTTTTGTCTGCATGGCAGTCCTGGATTTATCTAAGACACTTTTTTTTATCCGCATTGGTGTTAGGGCAATCTTGCAACTTAATGTCCCATTTGTTCATCCACTTATTGTTCTACTTCGTCCATGTCTTCTTCTATGGTCAAGCTCCTCCTCAACGACCATTTTGGGCCAGCAATGGTTATCCATATTTTCAACTTTTTTTAAATAACTTATAACCGGGTTAATGTTGATGCCTCCATCAGGAAAGTTCTTGTTTCAACCAAAAGGATCTCATACGGAATTGTTTCTTTCACTTTGATGCTACTGGTGATTAGGTGTTTTTGGATTCTCTCTAGTTGTCTCCATTTTTGATTTGACATACTATCCCCCATACTTCATACCCATAGATGACAACAGGGTGTGACCAGCAAACCGAACACGGTTTTCTTGGTTTTCCAATCCCATAATTCCGCTTTCCTGCACCTGTCCTGGAGTAGGTAAGATGCTCTCCAACCTCGAATCCTTTTGCTCTACAAGTTGTTCGCTAAATTTTCTGCATAGCATAAAACCTAGGCAGTCATGAGATAAATCTCCCTCATTTACCGGTGAGGCTCCCGTGTCAGATTTGTCAATTAAAGTATGCTAGTATCTATATGGGGTTTTACTTTAACTGTTCAGCTCATGAACCATAGTTGTACAATTCTGCAGCAAGTAAGCAGCTATTTGAAAGAAAGGAAATATTTATAGAAGAAGGGAATTATATAAACACAGAGAAGAAATGGGGAAGATGTGCATCCCAATCAATAGATAACAGAGTTGATTGCATGCACATAGAAGAAACCAATAGATATAAACACAGAATTATAAGCAAAGGCAGCTCTAGATCTAGATCTAAAATAACACAGTTTATTTAAAAGATCTAAGATATAAAAGCTAGAAACACAATACACCGTGACACAAAGTTCTCCAGAAATCTGCTCCTGTATATTCCTTTGCTTCAAGTGGCTCTCAAGGGTTTCAGCACAAAGTCTGGAACACAAGGATGTTGCTTACAAATTCTGATCATTAACCCGGAGGTTCTTCTTCTACTTATAGAATGTAGAAGGGAAAGTACAAATGGGAAACTCAACTGAACTGTAACATAAACAAGTAAAGATGACATTTGGCAATCATCCTCCACTAACTTCTCCTTAAGTGACACATGTATCACTTAACTAATAGAATTGTTCCACATAACTTTAAGTAATGGTTTCAAAACCAATAACTTTAAAGTTTTACAATTTCATCCGAGAATGCGGAAAATAGAAGAAGAAAGAATAGAAGAAGTCAAGTCAGCTGTAACATTTATGTCTTCTTTTTGTTCTGATACTGGATATACTTGTCGAACATGTAATTCAGCATCTTCCCATCTGTTTTAGCCACTGCTTCCTTTTCTGTCCTGAACTGCAGCAATCCTTCGTTCAACACCTTGATACACGCTTCCACATCCTCCAAGCTTGGCCCGAACCTCGCAATATCCGCCTGCAGTGCCACCAGTCTGCTAATGGAATTCATCGTGAAAGGCTTAGTAGCTCCATCAATTCTCCTTTGTACCATCAGAAGAGACCCTTCCAGGGAATTAGGCACTCTACTAGGAATGATCCGTACGTATGAAGTAACATTTCCGACCACTTCCTCCTCAGTGAAAGAAATGATACTGTCTGGTAAGGACAATGTCTTACTCTCAAGTGCCTGCATCCTCTTCAGCAAAACTCTGCAAATCTCCAAATGGAAAGATACTGCAAACTCCAGCTGCTTCCCCTTCTCAACTGATCCATCCGGTACAATCTGCTCTGCAACCAATACTTCTCCTGGCAGCTTGTTGATTTCGGCCAAAGTACTCAGGTTACTCTCAGCAACTGTGTTCATATCTACTATGCTCGTCACCAGTTGCTTCAGCTGATTTGCTGCATCATTCATAACCTTCAGGCGGGCTGGCACCTCTCCAAGTTGTACAGAAGCTTGACGAATAATCAGATTCTTCCATTCGTCAATAGCTTTCACCTGATTGCTTGCATCCTCCATCTCCTGCATAAGATGATCACTCACCTGCTCTGAAATGGGCTGAGTGGAAGGTTTAGCAACCTTGGCTATGATCTCGCACAACTGAGATACCTGCTTCTGAAGCTCGTCTTTCTCCGCCTTTTCTCTGTCAAGCCTAAGGAATAGAGCATCTATCAATGTCTGTGTGTCCTGCTTCAATCCTTCTGTGGTGGCTTGACCGATGGGTACTCTGGTTACTGTTACATCTTCTGCCGTGAGCTCATCCTCCTACCTTTCCTTCCGCCTGGAACTGACATCTCAGCAAACTTCTACCCCGACTACTCGATGATCAACCTTAAAGTTACCTCAGAAACTTTAGGTCTTCTGTCTTTTCCACCTAGACTCTGGAGTAGCTGCAAGTCATGTTCCTCCAAGTTCATTTCCACTCTAGCTTCTGGAACCAACTGCGAAGCCAACCATTCTGAGAAGTTACTTCTCGGAGAATGAGAAGTTGCTGAGTGCACTACTATCTCCCGCTCTGTTTCCTCTCCATCAGAAACTGCTACAGTGTTATGGCTGCCATCTTCTGAATCATCCAAGGACAAAGCTCTTTCGAACTCTGCCATCTGCAGCTTCAACGTCTCTTCTGGAACAGGTGCTGAACGGAGTGGTTGAGGAGAGAAGATGAATGTTGCTGGATTCAGTGGAGGCATGGAAGAAGTGTCTTGCTGAGGTGCAACAGTCAGTGAAGTACTAGATGCTGGAGAAGCCGGAACTAAATTCATAGCCGTGGAAGTGATCTTCTCCTTTGATTGAGATCTTCTGTGCACTTTCATCTTCTCGGACCTTCTGCTGCTTTCTCCTCCGTGCTTCCTCTTGAGGGAATCTCCTGTGCCGAAGTTGCCCGTGACTTGATTCATCAATGCTTCATCAAGGCAATATCCCTTCGTCAGCAACCAGTTTGAAGTATTCACCAGAACAGTGCCAGACCTTTCTTCAATCGTATGGCAGCCCCCTACGTTATCCTGAAGTACGGCTCTATCTCCTCCCATTTGATGGTAAGTGTCAAGTAACACATTCCCATCATCTTTAAGATCCGCAGGTATCCGTGCTAGTCCAAAGTCAAACACTTGCCGTGCTGATAGCCTGCTGAAATCCTTCTTTCTAACCTCGTACTCACTTTTGCACTTCATCCAGAAATCCTCTAATGAAGGCACATGTGCGTACTCCTGGGAGATCGTCTTCCTGGCTACTCCAAATGGATCGAAGTTCAGTCGTGCCTGGGAAGAACTCTTGCTCATACTCGGATAACATTTCCGCTTCCAATCCTCGGGCCTTATGAATGCTCTGGCAGCTATAATGTCCCACAGTGATTGGGAAGAAGCCCGTAGACTTGTGCCATTTCGACTGAAGGTCGTGTATCTCCACAAGTTGTCTGCTCAGCTCCATGGTGATCAATCTATCATTCGGATATCTGGGCAGCTTAACCGGTTCTCCAGAAAAGCCAGTAACCCTGAGGTATGTGAAATCTGCAAACTGAATGAATAGACTGCCAATTTTGGATACAGCTTCCCATGCTTCCTTGCTCACCCTGTTGGCCTTTAGGTCCCTGTCTAGCCTGCAAATGAATTCGTAGAAGAATCCATCGTTGACCACTTTGAAATCTTTCTTGCACATGCAGGTACAGTAAGCTGTGGGTAGCACTCGAAAATGGGGTCCTTAGAAAGAATGCCACATCTATCCAGCTTGGAGAAGATGCCTTGTGAAGCTGCTGCATATACCAAATAAGAAGTCATTTTGAAGCTGAAAGTACGCTTCACGTTCCGGAGTTGCTCACCAATGTTGTCGCTAATGATTTCCGACCAATTGATTATGGAATCAACCTTGTTGACTTCAATGGTCCTGATGAAAGCATACATCCATGTACGAAAAATGTGAGCATTCGCCTCGCCATTTATCCTGCATAACAATTTGGCAATATCATCTACCTCCTGTACCAGATTGGACCGCGGAAGAGTTCTTGGGAACTTAGAAGGAGATCTAGGCTTCTTCATGTATCTGTTGTTCATTATGTTCACGCAGTCAACTCTATGCTTCTCCCACCTGCTGTCCGGCATCCTGAATGCTAATGGAAGTCACCACCTTTCGAGCCAGAATCTTCAAGCAATAATTGATGAACTCTGCGTCCAACCGAATTATTGTTTTCCCCGTAGCATCTCGCACTGATCTGGATGAAGGATGGTAAGACCTAGCACACTCCATAACGAACTCTGGCAACTGGGCTGTGTATGGAAAGGCTGCAGCTCAAATAATTCCACTGCTTTTAACTGCACGCATGAGTGAAGTCTTTCCTGCTCTGGATCTATCAATCAATTCAGAAAGAGGTTCTGGACCTAGATCTGTGTCTCCTATGTCTGCAAATTTGGAAGTGATGCATGACTCCGTTGTGCTTTCTTTTTCATCCCTCTTTGCCATGGCTTTGTCTATCTTTGTCTGAACAATTCTTTTTCTTCTTATTCGGCCGGAATTCTTCAAAACTGGTGCAAATCTGGATAATTCTTCAGATTCGGAGGATATATTCAATGTATTGGACATTGATTAAAGCTCCTTTTCTTTTGTAAAGCACCTGTAACGAATTCCTGCAATTAATTCAGACAAAGATGGCAACCGGAACATGAACAGTGAATTTTAATCATAAAAATCTGCATAATTCAAGCCTGCTGCCCCAAAAATTGATGTTTTATTTGCATGCAAAGCGAGCATGAATTTTACCAACTTCACCTGAGCACCTGTATCACTTATGCAAACAATTATCCAGACATAAATCAACTTCCTTCAACCTGTGCGCCAAAATTGGAAGCTTTTAGCATTAATTTCACCTTCTTTTGAGTAAAAATCCTCTTCAAATGGGGCGCACTTTTCCTCTGGGCTGCACTTCTTTACCTGTGAATTAATTAATTCATCCTTATGGCAGCCCCTGCTTATATAATCCTTATGATTCTATAATTAATTAATGCCTTTGCTATTACTGGCAATTAATTAATTAATTAATAAGCTTCACTCTTCAAATGGGGCGCCTATTTTGTGCATGCTTATGGCTGCCATTAAATAAATTAAATTTATTTAATTTTAGACTTCTGCTTCCAGTTAACTCAAGCCTCACAGTATGCTTTGACCTTAGCCACTGAAAATAGGAATTAATTTAATCATTTAATACTTTAAAAAGTATTATTTCTCTCCCAAAAGGGGCGCACTTTTTGACATAAAGGGGCTGCATTAAATAAATACTATTTATTTAATTTTAGAACAGTCTATTTTCAACCACCTTTTGTCCTTTAACCTCTGTTGACTTTTCCACAAGCCTGGGCGCCAAAATTGGGTGAATAATTAATTAAATTAATCAATTTAAAGGCTGCCTTTACTTCTCCAAAGGGGGCGCACTTTTTGGCATAAAGAATTCTATTTTTAAGAAACACATGACAATGGGATTATTTACCCTGCAAGGCAGCCCTGAAAATCCCATGATTCACTTAAGTCATTTGACTTTCATAATGGGATTATTTACCCTGCAAGGCAGGCAATAAAATCCCATGATTCACTTAAGTGATTTTTCTTTTATTCCACAATGGGAATTTTTACCCTGCAAGGCAGGTAAGAAATTCCCGCCTGCCTGCTGCCTCTAATTTTCCCATTGTCACTTAAGTGGCGTTGCTTCCATGGGAAAAAGTACCCTGCTAGGCAGGTACAAAATTCCCACCTGCCTGCTGCTTCTAATTTTCCCATGATCCACTTCAATTCTTCTTTTTCCAAAAATGCGGCCAGCCCAGAAGAGGCTTTTTGGTGCACGACTTCGTCTTTTCCCAGTGAACCAGACCTCCGATGGCAACTTCCTTCTGGCATAACGTGCGTATATGATCTCCAGCTACTCCAGGCCAAGAATCAGGCCAAACCGGCAAAGGAATTGATCCAGAGAAATTTCACAGAAAATGAAACGGGAAAAACACAAAAACACAAAACGTTGCCAGAAGTCACAAATAAAGTCCAGAACTCATTCCTGGTTAAAACCCTACTGGTATATAGGAATAACGATATGTACGATCACAACAGAGTTAAACCGGAGCACAAATTGCCTCAAACGGGGCTCAAAATAATTAAATACAAATTTCCCGCAGACAAATCCTGACGACAGAATATAAGAATTTTGGGCATCTAGGTATTTGGCGAAAATGGCTAATATGGCTCTTTGGGAATATCTTGACACAATACAAGAACTTTCTGGCAATAAAAACACAAAACGACCCATTATTTTAAAAGTACGAAATTTTTTCGGATAGGGTAGTCTCAGATTTCAGGAGATGAAATCTAGGGACACCTGATTTGAACTCCAATGGTTGCTACCGGTGACATTAGGGACATTCTCTCGCTATCTTCCTTCTGTGCAGCCCCGAAACCTTTAGCTTCATTTCCAAAAACTGTGCGCATGGGTATTGGCTTCAAGGTAAGTGATTGCATTGTTTGTCATTGCATTTCTTCTTTCTAAACTGTGTCATAAGTGGGAGGCTCGTCATTAAGAAGATCCCCGCTCGCGCTTCTGTATATACCTTTAAAAAGGTCAAACCGATTGATATACTAGTTTTTGGCTCATATAGAGCATTCAAGGGGGATTGCAGAGTACGATCTAAATCCCATCAGTTATGGTTATCATCAAGAGTTGTCAAGGCTGGATTTTAAAAGATTCAACAAATGCAACTTCAATAATACTTCCACTACCTTGAAGTGAACTAGCACATCAATGATGTCAACCAAATGTCGTAATAAGTGAACAATTTCCAACCGTGGAATGTTTTGGTCTAAACTCTTGCTTTCTGGATTAATTCTCAACAAAAATTCTGTTGATGGTGCATTGACCACATCAATTTAACTAAATGGTTTAAATTTAAAACCTAAAGAATCCTCAACACTAAGTTTTTACAAGAAGCGTCCATCTAATGGGTCATGCAAACCATCACTAGTGCATGCATAGGAAAATTATCTGACATCACAACATTTTTGAAAGAGGTAGAAGAATCCCTATCGGCTAGAGTTGTCCATTCTGTCAAAGTAGAAAAAGTGACATTCAACAACTCACAAGTGCATCCAAGCAAAGCATTCGAGACTACAACCACTTTTAGAAATCTCAGCTCGCAGCCCCGTCAAGGCAACTGCCTTACCTCCTGACAGATTTCCTTATGGTTTGAAATGATGTTACAACAACCTCTGATGAATATCTTAGGATGTCGTCGAAATTATGAGAAGAGTTTATCTTTTTCTTGCATGCTCTCTCATATCAACGAGTTTTGCCAAGCTCTATCGAATGACCATTGTGATGAAAGCTTCTCTATTTGTTTAATAGGTCTACCTCCCTACGAGTCAACTCAAACCTTAGGATGCTCCAAAATCTCAAGAAAACTTTGGCTCACTTTCGTGATTTACTCAAAGACAACTAAAACCTAATGAGATGAGAATATATAAGTTCCTCATAAGGCAGGACTCTAAATTTGTCAGATAATCTAAAGTTCTTGCCTTGTGCTTGTCCTTCCACAGTTTCTGAATTTAAGGATATTCTTCAGACGACCTTGGACAAACATCAAATGAGATCAATGGACCTACAGAATCCAATGCTTCTAAGAAAGTATTTGCAACACTCCCTATAAGCTACGAGACCAACCTAACCCATATGAATCTCCCAGTAGTCAAACCTTGAAAAGAGTTCGAAATTCCATCACAACTGCATACCTCATCATGAACACTCAGCTTGACCCAAGGTATCTTCCTTCACTTGTGCCATTGTGTGTGTCACCTAGATTCATTGTTGTTTAAGTGATGAACGATAGACAAAGCATCCAAAAAGAAAGAGCAACATGTATGGAGATTTCTATAACTACCACATGCCATAACAGATTGAGCAATGCACATCCATCATGTGCTTCAAGGACAAGATCAACCTTGTCTGTTTCAGAGAATCGAAGAAATGCTAAAATTGTCACAATGATCCACGACTATATGATCAGGTATTGTTAGATACCTAGTTCTATTAGAATACCCCAATTTCGAATCTTCCAGAGATCTTAGAGAATAAATAGAACCTTCTGAGAGCACAATTACATAGCCCATGACACCTTTGCGCATTCTAATGGTTTACATGAGACGTCTCCTGACCTATATACATATACTATATTATGGTACATATACTCATTTTTTACTCATTTTTAGTCCATAAGAAATACAAAACTTGAAAATTATAGTAGGATCAATGTTCAAAACATTCAATATTATATATATGTAAGACTTTACATTTTCATTGATCATGTGGCTGCCATACATATGATAAGTCATCGAATATCATGTCAACATGAATACAAACAAAACTTGAAAAATATACTAGGATCAATGTTCAAATTTTCAAAACATACAATATACTTAAGATTTTACATTTCATTGATAATGTGGCTGCCATACATATGATATATGAATATCATGTCAACATGAATACAAACAAATCTAGAATATATCATCTAGATTTTCCTCAAAATCAAATTCTTGCATGCCACTTGCGCTAGCTCCACTCTCATTAGTTCCGAACTCTCCACTCCTTGTGAACTCCCTTGAATGTCATCTTCGCCATCAAATATTGAAAGTTGGGCAAGAGTGGCTGCGGAGGCATCCAAGTCTGTGGTCTCTGGAAGAAGATCCCAAAGTTTGTGAGGACCTCTAACATAGTCCTCAGACTTGTGTGACAAGAGGCGCAAATTGGAATGCACATATACCAAATCCTCAGCTTTTTTAGATGCCAACTTGTTTCGTTTAGCTGAGTGGATAAAGGTATAAGTACTCCAATTCCGCTCTGCGGAAGAATTACTAGCCACCTATTACAAAAAAGTTTGTTAGAAAATTCAAATTAGTAACATACTAAGAATGTGCGGAAAATAATCCTACTAAATAAAATTTAAAATTTTCAATGATTATAAATTTATAAATGTTATACCTGTGAAAGAATTTTGATGGCAATAGGTCGTAAGTACTTGGCATCATGGCCATGTACACACCACCATTTGGTTGGGCTCATGGTGTACTTGTCGAAAAGAGCCTCAATCTCTCCCATGTTGCCTTCTGAAGCTACAAACATGCCCATTTCATTTCGGACCACACTGGCTATAGATGGATCAGGAAAAAGTCTTCTGAATGTTGCCCTGGTTCCATTTGCAACTTCGGAGTCAGAGAATGGTGGTTGCCTGTTAGGTAGCCCAAGTATTTCAGAGCTATAATACTTTGGGTTCAGTGCATAAGCAAGGAGATGTAATGGGGTGGTCATTTTATTCCACCTCTTCATGACCACATTCTTGACCTCATTGTAGAAGGTCTCTTCTGGATCTTGCTCTTTTGTTTGTATGACCTCTCTCATACGTTCAAGCATAGAATCTATTCCATCATATAGCTCTCCCATGTATGTTGCATCAGTATCTACGTATCTGATCATGGAGAGAATGGGCTCTGTAAAACTGAGCAAGTACTCAACCTTGGCCCACCACTCATCATCAAGGACCAATGATTTTACCTTTGCAGCTTTCTCTGTATTTGACTGCCTCCACACTGTCCAAACATTGTTGATCACCATACTGCTTAAAGCCTCTTTCACCTTCACAAGTCGTCTCAAAACGAGTGTGTGAGAGGCAAATCTTGTTTCTGCAACCTTCAACAACTCCAACCTTGAGAATCTCCTGAATATGGCCTGTGACATATGATGGTTTGTGATAAACATCTGAATGTCATTTGTTTTAATTGTAAATTTGCTCAATCCACAGGATTTTCCCAATCTTTTGGAGCATCAAATTAAGGGAGTGGACAACACAAGGGGTCCAAAATATGTGCTCATATCTACCCTCTATAATCAATCCTGTTGCTTTACAGTTTTTAGCATTGTCCGTGATGACTTGGACAACATTCTGGGGGCCCACCGACTCAATAGCCTCTATCAAAATGTCGGCAATAAATTGTGCATCTTTGACTTGCCCTTCACAGTCAATGGCTTTTAGGAACATTGCCCCTTTAGGGCATACTGCAACAACATTTATGAGGGGTCTATTTCTAGCATCTTTCCATCCATCTGAAATGATGGAAACCCCTGAATCCTTCCATGAATCTCTAATTGGCTGCAAAGAGGTGTGAATGTGTTCCACTTCCTTTGCCAAGAGTGTGGTTCGAACCTTTTCATAACTTGGGCATTTGTACCCTTGTGGAGCTTCATTGATAGCCTTCACCATCTGATGCCAATATGGAGACCTCAATACATTAAAGGGCAGCCCACATGCATAAATGCATCGAGCAACCACCTCATCAGCAATATCCCTCTTGTCATTATTAAATGTTTTTTCCAATGCTCCTTTTGGCTTTTTTCGTGAGGTCTCTTGACTCTCTTCATCAAAAGGGGTATCAAGTGGATGACTTTGACTTTGAGTTTGGATGAAAGGATACGTAGTAGATTTAGGTGTGGGTGGTCGTGATGAAGGCCTTCTTTGCAATGGAATTGTTTTAGATCTATTTCTTTCACATTGTCTATCAGCCTCCTCTTGCTCTCTCAGGTACTCTGCCATTTTCTCTTTTGATATTTTAGGGCACTTCTTTATCCCCACACCTCCAACCCCAGTCAAATGGATTTTCAGTCGACTATATGAGGATTTGTATTGAGCATGACAACCATGACATATCCAAATCCGACCCCCACCACCAACAAGGTATTCTACCACTGTCACATGTCTCCAAAGAGGAGAATTAGGATCATGTTTCACAGGAACTGATGTGTTTTCAGAAGCTTGTGGGCCTTGCACTCCAACTGAAGCAGAACTTGATGCCATCCTAATATGTTTTTGATCACCAAGATCACCATAATGGCGCGAGGTGAGAGCATACACAGAGTTAGGATGTTAAAAAATTAAAAACATTTTTCCTTTACATAAATAATAATTAATAAATTAAAAAACAATGGCTTACTAATTTTTAAGTGATGTCATCCTAATCTGTTTTTGATCACCAAGATCACCATAAAGGTGCGAGGTGAGAGCATACACAGAGTTAGGATGTTTAAAAAAATTAAAAACATTTTGCCTTTACATAAATAAATTAGTTATGTCATCCTAATTTGTTTTTGATCACCAAGATCACCATAAAGGCGCGAGGTGAGAGCATACACAGAGTTAGGAAGTTAAAAAAATTAAAAAAACATTTTGCCTTTACATAAATCAAATGATAAATGCTAAAATATTAATTATTAACATTGAACAATGCATTTAAAAATTAAAAATAACGATATTTACTAATTATTAAATTAAAAAACCTTGATGTCATCCTAATCTGTTTTTGATCACCAAGATCACCATAAAGGTGTGAGGTGAGAGCATACACAGATTTAGGAAGTTAAAAAAATTAAAAAACATTTTGCCTTTACATAAATCAAATGATAAATGCTAAAATATTAATTATTAACATTGAACAATGCATTTAAAAATTAAAAATAACGATATTTACTAATTATTAATTAAAAAACCCTAAATGCCATCCTAATATGTTTTTGATCACCAAGATCACCATAAAGGTGCGAGGTGAGAGCATACACAGATTTAGGATGTGTTTAAACTCTAAACTTTATAAAAAATGCAACAAAATAAATTTAAAAAAATAAAAAATAAAAAATAAAAGGATGAATTAAATAAAAATACCCGTAGTGTAGACAAGGGTACCAAGTAAAACAAAGTAGATCCTTGTTCAATAGAATTCTATCAAATGCTACCTCCAAACGTGACGTCTACTAAACTTTGAATGAACAATAAAACAATGTCTTCCTCTCAACAATTGCTTCCTCTAAACAAACTTGAACTTCTTGCAAGCAATGGCTGCCCCCAATCTCCTCCTCCTTGCAATGGTTGCCTCCAAACAAATCCTCCTTCCAATGTTTGCCTCCTCTTCAATTCCTCTTTGGCTCTTTGCTCATACACTTGCAAAAACCAACAATGAATTGTTTGTGTGATTTCAAATGAATGGGTGAGTGCTTTTTATAGCTTTTTGAGGAGTTTAGGGTTTAATATTTTATTAATTTAAGTGTTAGGGTTCGTTTTTTTATCATTGACCAAGTCAATACCGGATACATATCAGGCAAGGTACGAGCGCAGGGAGACATATGATGGCAACATAGACCATACCATACAAGCTACATAGCCCTAATAGTTCTGCTCCAAAGTGCATCACACTCCCATTCCCATCTTGTGAGTCTCTTTTCCAAAGTTTGTCCTCATTTTCTTCAAGGACACAGTAGCTTTTTATCCCCTCCTTCATCACTGCTCAACTCAAGGGATTGACTATTTGTTGTCCTTGCATTAAAATCATCTATTAAGAAAATTTCCACCTAAGGCATTAAAAACAAAAATGTCTTTTAGAAAAGTAGTATAAGGATCTTCATTATCTAGATTTTTCTTCTTGTAGATCTTTGAGATTTTTGGGGCAAAGTAGCAGAAAGCCAACTTGATTGTTACTTCACTATCTATTATTTTCAGCCATATGAATTGCTTATTTGGGTACTCCTTTTCTATTGATACGGTTTCATCCCACAAGTTCCCTTATTAGCACCGTGACTCCTCCATGCCCTTTACAATGTTTTGTCCCTTCATTCCATACTGAGATTTTTGTTGTACCCTTCAAAGTCTAGAACTTTGCATCCGTCATGTTCATGTGTTTCCGTAAGAATAATAATATATTTCCCCTCTGCTATGGGCCCTAACCCTTGGTTCCTCTTCTCTATAGGTAACCTCTACAATTCCACCTTACCATGTGTAGATATTCCTGTGGGTCCCCGTATCCCTATTTCTTGTGTGGAAAATTCTCGCTGATTTGGGTTTTCCTATTCTTCAACCACCCCCACTTTCTTGCCTCTCTTGTTGTTTTCACGTTCTCCCATTCCTTCCTTCGCTCCTCTTGTTGGGAAAATGTTAAATCATCGTCAAAGTATATATGAGTGCCTCTAAGCAACCCCCTATTCTTTAGGATTGCATTCTTGTCCTCCATACTTCTCATGACCACTCTTACATGCCTATTCCTTCCTTCCGTTGTCTTCTTTCCAATTCTAATGGCTTGCTGAAAAAAACCTGTCCACTCCAACTTGTCCTTAAGGAAGTCTCTTGTTAAAATATTAGTTCTTTCCTTCTCTCTATAGTCCTTCAAACCCTTGATGATGATGTTTATTGCCTTGTCCTGCTTGTCTTTTTCTTCGTGCAATTATTTCATGATTTGTTTTTCTATGATTTCTTTTTGCTCATTTGATGGACCCCTTGCAAATTGTGCCCAAGATTTAGCTTCTTCTATTTGGTTTCTTATTTAGCTTTTTCTTGATTACATGCTTATGCAATTGTTGATTGGATCTTTGTATCTATTTTGTGTCACTTTCTTTCTCTATCTCAGAGTTCTTTTTTCCTTTTGTTCTTGTTTGTCCTAATTATTGCCTTATGTTGATCAACTATTGTTGTCCTCTTTCTAAGTTGTTTTGCAATCTTGCAACTTGTTCTTTGAGAAATTTGTTTTCTCTTTCAAGGTTCCCACTGATTTGTTACTAGTCTATAATGTCTTTTTATTGTCCCTTTGTTTCTATACTTTAAATCCTCTTTTTCTTGCTCATGATCTCATTCACATATAGTTTTGATGAACACAACAATGGAGTGGTCATCGTGGGCTATATGATTCTATGTTATCATGAAGCTCGTCTCCTCTTTCACTCCTTTGTTTTCAACGGATGTTTACCGGTTTTACTTTGCCTTGATTTAAAAGACCTCATGTGGCGCCAAGATCTATTTCTTCTTCCCTTTATCTTCTCTTTGCATTTTTGGTCTCCTACTTGATGTAACTAGAAGTGACGGTTGTAACATTATTTGTTGTTTCGGCAGAATCATAGTGAGATTTTTTATTATGTGTTAGTCTCGTCTTTTCGATCTGCGCTGTGCCTTAGAATCCCTCTATACTGCTTTGCATTGATGAAGACCAACTTCTCAACTGTGCCCAGGGTATTAGCTTGAGGGTATCCCTTTATATTCCCTATGTGCAGGTTAGAGAAAGTAACTACAGGCTCTTGTGGAAGCTGGAGAGTATGATCCTAGGGAATGCCTAAACTTTCATGATATAACCTCCTTATCAGTGAACCAATGAGCTGTATTTGGGACACATTCATTGTTTCAATGCAGTTCATTACAAATGTCCCTGAGCTTTAGTATTTTTGGATACTTGCTTTCCATAGAAATATGTGTTTTCTCTATCATACACCCCTGTGGACACCAGGTCCAGGTTGTTTTTCAGGGTGCTCTTGTTGTTTATCCATGTTTTGTATTTCTATGTATTCTGAAAGTGTTTATTTCATAGGGTAGTTTTATTATAAAAGAGTACCATAGAAAAGGAAAAGTGGAACAAACCTGTTACCACAAGCTCCTTCTGCAGATTTTGTTACTTCTGGAACTCACCTACCAACCCTTCGAGGTATTTTGAATCTTCCTGAAACTCGTTGTTTAGGGATCTGTGCCCAGGGTCCACTGTTGTCCAACTCTTTGTCTTTATCTTTACTAGTGGGTGTTGTCTTTTTGTTTTCTTGTAACCCTACACCTTGCAGCAATCCGTCTCTCTTCACGACCTGTCACTGTCCCTGTTGGAAACCTAGCCGCTCCTCAAAACCCTAGCCTCTCCCTATCTGATCCTCAGCGCACCTGTATGATATTTTGCTCCCTTTTCTGGTATGGAGAACAAGGAGGTATGATAGAGCTTTCCGTCACAACTGTTGTGTGAAAACCCATCTGTCCCCTGTGTGTGGAATCTGCATGTTTCCCGTGCCTGGAACTGCGCTGCTATCACAATAATAAGGATGACAGGGGTGGAACAATATCTCTCTTTGCTATCCTCACGCCGACTTTACAAATTAAATTACCAAAGTAGCAGTACTGCCACTTCCAAAAGGCAAAGCATTCACAAAGCATGCCGTGTACAATGACGTGAAGGGTATAAATAGCAAAGACAGGCACTTGCACCACTTTTTCTATCATCACCACATAATAGGTAAATGTGATTGCCCTATTGAGAGGTTGTAAACTATTGGATGTATTAAATGCTCGTCTTTGTCTTATTCTAAGCCTAGGTTAAGGTGCTATACTAACCATAGACTATAGTAATAAACCTAAATTAGCTTAATAAAGGTGTATATGAAATATCGCACCAATACCACTCATACTCCAAGTTTGTTACAGCATGTTACACTAGTTAAAATGTCTTGTCTTCAGAATTTATGACTTATATGACATTGCATAAGGAAGTGAAAAACCTAATAAGTCTCGAGTGTTTACACTAATGGCCTTCAACATGGATGGTACAGATTATTTTATTATCATGATAAATAGACACAAATGATAATACCTGGTAACATGAGCAAAAAACCAATCCCTTTTGTAGTCACTAACTCCAACTGTATATATACTAGATCTCTGGCAGGATATAGATCCGCATATCTTTCCCAAAGTCCATATTGACGGAACCTTTTCAAGAAAACCAATAAAGGATAATCAATGCAAAGCGTGTCCAATTTGATAAGTTTCATTAAGGACTAGTAATAGTGATAACAAAACTGACAATATACATCTTACATTTAATAAGCAAAACATAATGTCTTCAGAGTTAATATTTAAAAAAAAATTACAATTCTAACATTAGGAATTAAAAAGCATGTACTCCGATCCCAAAAGCTAATTATCCAAAATTATCTCTCGTTCAATTTTTAAGGAGTTTTTAAATGTCATGGAGTAGCATATAGAATCAAGTTAAAAAATGGATACCAATTGGATGTTTTACATCAACGTCTTGTATTGGATACATCAAGAAGTTGAATTAAGCAAGTTATAGTCTTGTTGCAGAGAGGATACACAACTTAGCATACAAGAAGTAGTGCAGATATGGATGTCTTTTTAATTTGTTTAGTGGCAGAGCCAACCAAATTTACTAATGGATATGTCAGGAAAAAGGAAGCATGAAGTGAAATAAGGAGTGTGACGGCTGATTGAAGTTGGGGAATTCAGCTGAAAAGTAATAAAATTTTGACTAGGTAGCAGGGTGTGGCTGCATAAGAGAGCGCAATCCAAGTGTGGACTGTCAGGAAATATGACAGTTTTTTTGGCACCAGATGCAGACAGGTGTATCTGTGGTAAGTGGGGTAAAGCATTTTTCCAGAATAATTAATTAGGGAGGGTGTTGGGAACAGAACTTCCCCATAATGATTAAGTGGGGAGTGTTGGTTGAGAAAATCCCATAGAAAGTAGAACCGTCAAAAACTTGAAGGGTTAAGAGATCATTGTAGTTATATTTACTCAGTTTTTTTGATAGAATGCTTAAGTTCTTACTCCAAAGGTTTCTCTAATTTGAAATGCTTGTGTTTTGTGTTTATTCCTTAGTTCATGTACTGATTTCAACATTTACCACCGTCATTCCTTTCCTTTTTGGTCTAGCCTCCTTGATCATTATACGAAGGGATTTTTCCAAGGAACAGGCAAGTAACCGCATGGTATTGGAGTTTTTCAAATACTGCCTTACCTCCTTATTTTTTATGATATAAACTGTAAATTCGGGAAAAGGTTCATCTTTACAATTTTGGGCTTCATCTGGTAAATAGAAAATCCAATTCTAGAATGCCATCTTAAAAGTTATACACTCATATATATAGCATTAAGAGTGAGGAAGATATAAAATTGCAACTGGTAAGTACCTCTGACAAGTACACTGACAGATAGGATAGCCAAACAAGAAATTACAGAGAACTTACTTTTCAGAATGATTTAAAAATAGTCTGTTGATATACATAGGTTTTGGATCTGGAACATAGAATTCTGTTGCAGCTCTGTCAGGTATGCCGATTTCCCATATAGTTGGTCCATTTCTTGGTGGTTTGTATATCAAATCACCAAGATTAGTTGATGAACCTGTGTAAACATTATAAAAATTGTTTGAAATCTGATTTTATAGCAATTTCAAAGGCATACATGCAAATTGTTTTCAATTAAATAGTAGTGTTAAGAATTAATATAATCCAATCATCCTTCAAACATTCAAACAAATGGAAAACATAAAAAAGATAATAGCACAATACTCCTCTACTAGCCCAAATTCCACATTTGATTATGCAAAACAACATTAACTTGAGAAACTAGCTGCTGATACATGGGTCTATTGGTCAAATGGGTGGGCTGTTTCAAGCCACACCTAGGTTCGATTCTCACAAGCATCATGTCAAATGGAAATGGGAATATGTGGCTGCTTGTGGTTGATGGTAATATCAGTTCATAGCTCTAGTCAAATGTGTTTACCCATAGCAAAATACAATAAGTTGAGAAACCCATCATTTGGGTCAACAACGAAATAAGAAATTTTGATTTTCTATCCCGTAAGAAATTTCCTAGCAGACCAGCAGAGTATCATCATGATCTTTGGCATCAAAACTTCAGAGCTAGAAGATACATAAAAAACAAACTAGCTGTGCTGATTTACTTCATAACATGATGTTCTCTAGTGATTCAAAGACCAGGGTCTGTCAAAACCAGCATAAACATCCATATGAAATACAGTACGGTTTTAATCTGTGTTCATTGTCAACTCATTGATCCAGCTGTATTTTCGTTGACATTCCCTCAAATTAAAGGACTTTCCAAATGGTTTAAAATGAGGGTCTAAGATTTAATAATTCTTTCCTAAGCCAGGATGACATTTTGTCTTGTTTAAAGATACAATGACTTTATCTAAAGTGGAGAATAAAGTTTGCTTTAAATAATTTTAATCAAGTTTATGATTGAATCGTTTAATCAAACAAGAACTTTTTTGTGTTTTATGTGGAACTTGTTATCCTAAAATCATTAAAGGGCAATTAGTTCGCAAATGAAATAATCAATAGTCATCAATTGCGTTAGGCTTTCAAAGGATAATTCTAAGTACAGTACTTTAATAATTTATAGTTATTGAAAAGAAAGTTTTTTTTTTTACTCGACAAAGGTATGCAGCTATAAAACCCAAAGCAACAGATATACGGTTTGAGTAAGTTCTACAGTTCCCTCATAAGGCTCGTCCATCAAATGCCAAAGATACTTGGAATAAGATACAATTTGAGCAACCTCCATAACATTCCTCACAAGTCTATCTCATCACTTGCCAAAGATACTTCGATGAACATGCACCAACACCTTCTAACCATGCAAATGTGTTATCCTATCATAGCATGAAAAAAATCTAAGTGAGCATGAGTTCAAAACAAAATTGATGCATGGTATTGATGACAATCTTCCAACAAATACAAGGCCAACAACAAATCCCCACAATAGTTATCATCCATCAGCCACATTAAAGTAAAATAATAACATCAATATCCTTCGGTTTGACCACATGCCTGATGCCAAGAAATTAAATCCATTTACAGAAATCTTAGAAGTTAGAAGTTTGTTGCAAACCTAACAACCCGCCAGTCTACACAACACCAATTTTTTCAAGTACACATTGAAAATCAGGCCTTACATGATGGCAAATGCTAGTTTTATATAAAAGTTTGTTGGCAATCAAACATCTAAACATGTGAGACCCTAAACAGGAAGTTTTATAGTACGATTTTCTCCCACATCTAATCCGAGATGGCTTTCCTCTACCATCTTCATTGGCCTTTCAAAATTCAATTTCAACCAAAGACAAAAGTAAAGTTACATAGAGTATCTATAAACCCAAGATCAAGGCCTGCCTTAAAAAAAATAAGTTCTTTCCTCCCCTATCACCTCTAATCAGTAAAAGAATTCACCTTTGAAGAATCAGTATGGAAAAGTTTGAAACTCGTGACCAATAGAAGAGGGTAATTAAAGCACAACTTTACTTATGAGCCTTTACGTTCAAGATCTCAACCAAAGTTAGAGCACATATGAACTTCAATGATAGATCAAGGCTTTTCCTCGACCAAAGGGAGGAAGTCGAGGACCCATAGGACTTTCCTCAGCAAGTTTAAGGAGGTGGAGGGCCTTGCCCCTTCCCTTGACCGATCCTAGGGGGTGGAGGACCTTTTCTCTTCCCTTAACCAGCATAAAAAACTTTAGGGCCTAAGGGACTTAAAATTAGGTGTTGGTTGAGGGCATTTGGATTTCCCTAGCATAAGGACCTTCGAATTTCCTATTGTTCGAGGGGCTTTATGTCGGATTAGAAGGTGATGGAGGAGATTGAGGGCCTTTAGGCACTCACCCAACATGTGTTACAACATTGAATTGAATCAATTATATGTCATATGAATGCATCGACTAAGGTGGGGAGGTGGGGTGAGGGGGAGGGGAGGGGAGGGGAGCAAGGGCTTGACCTTTTTTCATTAAATCAGAATGATATTCGCTTAGACATTGACTTATTGAATACGTACAAATGGAATCATGTACAACATGAGATAACCTCAAATAAACATTAATGGAATCAAGGGATGACATATATGGTGAATAAAATTGATATGCTACTACCGGCTTAACTACCAAATATGGCATTTACGCTTTGCTTTGCTTTGCTTTAGGCTGAGGACCTCTACCTTAGTCAGGTTCCGTACCTTTGCAATCAGCCAAATACAATTCATGTATGTGCCTTTGGGAACAAGACTGACATTGGGGCCTTTAGAACTTTTCTCAAACAAGAGGGAGGTCTTTAGGCAGTCAACCAATGTAAAGGTCATTTATGCACTCGATCGATGTAAGGGCATTTAGGTACTTTCCTAACTTTAGGTTATTTATGTGCTCAGTATTCTTTAGGAGGTTGAGGAAGCAATGAATACCAAACCATTGATAAGGCAGAATATTGGAGAAGAGGTAGAGAAGTCTAAAGGAGACTCCACTCCCAACATTCTTATCTCACAACTCCTGGTCAAGAGTTAATTATATTCATTTCCTAAGATGAGAGCATTGCTTGTAGACAATAGCTAAAGGACTAATTAACCATTGCATCATTGAAAATGGAAGCATGAAAAATCTCATCTCATAGAGTGGTTGACATAATAAAATCATCAACACAAATGTATCCTCAATTGTGCAACTTTTCACATATAAATAATGATGACCAATTGAAATGCATCGAAAAAGTATGTTGTGTCACTTCTACTAGTGAATCCTTCATTTCTAGAGTGCAATGTGATGAAACCCCACAGACAATTGTCAACCTTATAAACATGATAAACGTGCCATTTCTGGTGAGTACCACAAGACCTAAAAGAGTATGTTCGAAAATAAGACCCATAAACTCAAGTGTTCATCAAGAAGTCTTTTAATTTTTTGTAACGCAATAATAAAGTTGGTTGAGATTGCAAGATAATGGCCTTTGTATCATCTAACAAGCCAAAAATCATAATCTTACAATTGTTCCTTAACACCAATAATTTGTACACCTATGTGAGACTGATTCAAAGAACTTCTTACACTAACGCCAAGTTATGCAACTCACTCAAAAAAAAATTATTGACTCCTATTCAGATGTAGTCGTGATGAGACCATGACAATGAGGTCTTGTTATAAATTACTTCACCCAAATTCACTTGAAGGGGATTCCGTTACCTTATGTGGTAATGAAACATGAACTGACCTCCCTAGTGTAGCTTTTTCACTCTACTTTTTCCTTAATAGTCTAGCAATTCATAGTCACCTTTAGGAGCCAAAAAGAGTTAACACCCTTTTGCAAGTGTTGCAATAACAAAGTGCATTACTTTTCCATGTTTAAGCCAAAGTGTGCATAGTGAAGACACCAAATTCATCCTTTTAATTATCTATATTCCAATTTCACCTTTATATTTAAGAATTTGGGGTGAATAACTAATGTTATAGGGACATTGGAGAAATTTTCAAGGAAAATGGATAATGATCAAAAGATAACGGTCTCGTTAAATCAAACATGGACTGTCGACATCCTTTTCTTAACACACAGATCAAAAATGTTATTGTTGATGCAAAATCACAGCACCCCCCAAATTGCCCAGTTTGAGATGGGGCATTCGACATGATTGCACAACATGGAGCTTGTCCTGAACTGTGGGACATTGCGAAACGGGATAGCTCTCCGAAGAAGGCCATTTCCTGCTCCTAACCTACCTGCCACTAACTACTCCTAATGCAGGAAAAACTACTGACTAATCCTAATCTAATGCTTCCAAGGGGACAGGGAAAGAAGGATTGCATGAAAGAAACCTACACTACGAGCGGTCATACACCAAGAAAGGAGTGCCAATCACTTTCCCCGGCCCTGCAAAATGGAGAAAGAATGAATCCTGAAGGAGGTTGGACAAATGCAACACAAACCCAAGTTTCAAATGGACTAGGCTAGACCATTGCAACACAATTTCGAAATGCAAACACAACTTCACCTGTAAGCTGTAATAGACCAAGAAATACACACAGAAATATGCAAACACAATGAGAGGTAAGATGCAAACAACAAAACATAGAGGCTGGACAAGATGCAACACAGATAATGTTTTATTGCTCCATATAAGTATACACAGTATATTGGTATAGTGGGAAGTGGCATGAAGCCATTACAAGATTTGAGGAAGGCTTGCATCCCCATGAAGAAAGGGGTGCATGGGAGGAGAGAAAATGATCAACCCTTTGCACATGCAAACCCCTTACATTTTATAGAGGAAGAAATGAGGAGAGAGAGGGAAGAAAATCAAAAATGCACTCCAATCTCCTACAAAATCCATCATTGTCCTTGCAGGAGTGATGGAAAGTCTGCAAAGCCCATACTCCATTGTACCTTGCTTGTTAGGGAAGAAAGGAAGCCCATTCCTCATCATTTTGGGTAGGTGAGAAATTTGGAAACATCCTCTAAAATGGCGGACTGTATTTCCTCATTTTGAAATATTTAACTTTATTAAAATTAAGAAATATAGTCATAGTTGTGTAGAGGACATTGAGAGATTTCCAAAAAGTCTAATTTTGTGCAAAAATAAGCTCTCAGTCAAAATTTATGGTCATCTGAAGATGAGGGTGCCATACCGAAATAAATGTGGGTGGTTGATCTATGCCTTTTCGGACTCTGACCCTGCATCGCACCCTCCGAAATTTGAAATTTCAGACTTTCAGTAATTCAAAGACCTTTGGGTATTTGCCTTGGAGGTCGTTGTCACTATTCATCTGCCTGAGCTTGTGAAACCTCTGAAATGCCAAAACCTCTAAGTCTGAAATTCAGACTTCGAGGTTTCGGCTTCAAGTGGTGATTTGCGTGACACTGGGGTTCATCATTCTGAAATGCCGAAACCCTGAAGTCTGAAATTCGGACTTTGGGTTTTGAACCTTTGTCTTTTCGGGGGTTGAGGGTTTCGGGAAATCCTTTCAAAATTCAGAGTTTCGGGTTTCGGAGTGTTTGGGGGTTTCACGTTTTAGGGTTTTGCTGAGTCATCCTTCCGGTCATCTGACATAGTCCATGAAACTCTGAAAAACCTCCGAAAGCCCCGAACCCTTTCAAAATTCAGGACTTTGGGTTTCGGACCTTTCTCCCCTTTTTCGACTTCTTTCCAATGTCGAGTCCTGAAGTTTTACCTCGTTGACCCTGAAACTCCGAAAACCCCCGAATTTCAGATTTTGGCTTCAGACTTTTGAAATCCTTCAATACTTTTGGCTCATTTTTTGCATTTTGCAACGGCGAAAACTCCGAATCGATTTCAAGCCTTCCTTTACTTCTCCAGCTCACGAACCTCCCTGTAAATTTCAGACTTCAACCTGATTCTGCTCCTTTACAATTGCCTGCTTGCTCAGACCCTGAGGTGTGAGCTCCTGTGGCATTGATCTGCTCTGTGTGAAGTCATGTTTGTCCAATTTTGCTTGAGGGGCAAAATTGGATAACAATTTGGTGACTCGCGGGACATCTTGTCTGCTAGATGTGAATGATTAGTAGCCTGAAGTATCCATTGGGCACAAAGTCACTAAATATACCTGCAAACTGATCCCTGAAACTTGCCTCGGAGACCACTTGCAAACTGTTGAAATTGCTCCGCTGCTCTCACTCTCAATTTTCATAAGAAAATCTTGAAGATGAGATTTGTGAGAGTAGAAAATTGTCTTGACCTGGAATTTTCACCTGTTTCCCTGCAAATGGACTGAAGCACACAAAACCTGATTTTAGTTGCTCTGCATTTTCTAAGACAATCCTTTGAAATTAGCAACTGCTAATTCCATTACAAGTTTGAACTTCTTTCCGGTATGAGGTTCCACTTTTCAGCATATACTATGCTGGAGAAAAACACAAACCAAAATTTATGTACAAAATTACAAATCATACATGCCTTAAGTAGACATGCAGAGTGTGCTTAAGCACTTGTTATGAAAAACAATTCCTACTCCTACCCTACACTAACCAAGAAGCAGAGAAGATTTCAAACAAATCCTGCAACTGGTAGTGTAAAGTAGCTTCCTTTTCTAACAATAGGCAGCCATGGGATGATTTGACACTAACACATGGTTGTACACATGAGTGGAAACACTGATATAGCAACAACCTTCCACCCAAATCATCAAGGTATCAACCTGAAAACCAAACTAACACCTGTTCGGAATGATTCACCTGAGGCTCTTGGAGAACAGTTGATGTAGCTGATCCTTACACTATGAAACTCACCCTCATGCTCAAATGAACATGACCGGTTGATGGAAACTCTATTTTCCGGCTTCAACAAAGCTAGATACCTGATGGGGCATGGCCTGAATGCAAATGTGCCATTTCTCTGAGAGTGGAAGGTTCAATAAGAAAGCCTTCATGCAGGCTTTCAAGGAAAAGGTGATTGTCTGTAACTTGGTTTTCCTCTTCTTTTCACATCTACAAACAACTGATACGTCACCTTGGTTGATGGTACGAAAGTGATGATGGCATCCTCATTCCTTCCTTTTCCTTCAGATTCATTAGCAAGCTTAGGCTCCTTAACTGAAAGTAGGAAACCTTCAATGATTGCATCTTCATCAAGGTCCTCTGAATCTGATCCAATTTCCTCCACTTCAAGAAGGCTACTATGGACAGCAGGTTCCTCTTAAAAATTTAACTTCCATGGCAAGAGGATCTTCATTTTGAAGGATAAGTGGTGGGGTAGTAAAGGTTGTGATCTCTGTAGGTTCTTCCTCACTGAAGCATTCCTCCAAGTCAGATAGGCATTCAAATTCTGTCAGGGGTTCTTCCTCCTTCATGGCATCCTTTTTTGTAATTTGCTCACCATTGTTACCTCATCCTCAAACATGAATTCTGAACAGTTCAAACTTGTCTTCAAAATCAAAACCTTTAAAGGACGGAGGGGAAGAGAGTTATTGAAGACCAAATTCTCTCCATCACCTACCCTATTGTTTGTCATTCAATCCTTTTGAACCTGAAAGGTATTTCTCTGCAGTATGAGGATTTTCTTGGTTAGTTGCAACTAATGATGAATTTGGTATGTCTATGCAATCTTCCAACAATTCGGAAACTCAAGATTTTTCATGAAAGCAAGAAATTGGGATTTTGCATTCATCACTACAATCCCTTGCACACTTGGGAGCTTGTCTTCATATACTTGCACATGCCTCTCTTCTTGCACATCCAGAGCTGATTTTTCTCTACTCCTTCCTTCTGAATTTTGTGATGGGTTATCAAGTCTCTGGAAGGATAGTGCCAATGTGGACACTACATTCGGAACAAGTAGACTTTTGGTCATCGTCCTCTTGTTCTTGCTCCGTTGTTTCAGCTTCAAGACCATTCTGCACCACCTAACTTTGGACCTCACCCTCCTTTGTAGGCTTAACCATCAAGGGAATATTTTAGTGATCCCGAACCTTAGAGCCAAATTCACCAATTCTTTTCATCATCTGCTCTTTGTTTGGATCCTCTTCTTGTTGTTCTTCTTGAATGGTTTCTTGATTTTTTTCCCAACATGGGTTCAGGATGATGGGAGGATTGGTGGGTGGGGTCTCCACTGATGTTTGCCTCATTGGTGGTGGAAGAGGAAGTTTAATTTCTTTCTCTTTTGGAGGAGATGTTTTCTTAGAAGGGAAAAGGGCAGAAGAATTGAGATGAGGTGGAAGAGTAGAAGATGGAGAAGTGGGTTTCACAATGGGAGGCAACAGGTGTGAAACTTGGGAAACTGTGGCTTTGGTTGAAAAGATGTTGGACGGGGATTGGGGAGGGGACTACAAGATGGCAATGTAGGATTTTCCCATTGACAGGAATGATTGACATTATACTCATATGCCTCTATGACTAGGATCCATGCCTAGAGGTGTGGTGTCATTTCAGCCATAAGATCAAGTTTTTCCTGTGAGATAAATCTCCCTCATTTACCGGTGAGGCTCCCGTGTAAGATTTTGTCAGTTATATGTCCTAATATCTATTTGTTGGTATTACTTTAACTATGTAGCTCATGAACCATAGCTAGACAGTTTTGCAGCAAGTAAGCAGCTGTAAGAGAAAGGAAATATCTGTAGAAGAGGAAAATAATAGAAAGGGAAGAAAGGAGAGAAGATGTGCAACCCAATCAATAGTTCACAGAGTTGATCGCATGCACATAGATTAAAACAAATAGATCATTAAATACAGAATTCAAAGCAAAGGAAAGTTTCAGATCTAGATCTATAATAACACAAAGCTTATGAATAGATCTAGAAAGAAATAAGAAGCAAAATGCACCGTTGACACAAAGTTCTCCGGAAATCTCTTCTCTATTCCTCTGCTTGCAGAAAGCTATCAGGGGTTTCAGCTCAAAGTCTGGAACACAAGAATGTTGATTACAAATTCTGATCCTTTAACCCGTAGGTTCTTCCTCTACTTATAGTGTGTAGAGGGGAAATTACAAATGGGAAACTGCAACTGAACTAGAACATGAAGAAGTAGTAAAGGGAACATTTGGCAGTCATCTTCCTAGAATTCCTCTCTTAGTGACATGCATCAGGAGTTTAAGCCAAAATTGTGCACATCTGTCACCTATCTTAAAGAATCTTTCCAAATAACTTAAAGTAATGGTTTTTAAACCAATAACTTTAATTTTACATTTTCATCCGGGAACATAAGAAATAAGAGAAGGAAGAAGAGAAGAAAGAAGATCTGCCAGCTGTAACACTTATACTTTCTTTTTGTTCTGATATTGAATATACTTGTCAAACATGTAATTCAACATCTTCCCATCTGTTTTAACAATAGCATCTCTCTCGGTTCTGAACTGTAACAACCCTCTGGACAAAGCAGCAACGTTAGCCTTCACTTTCTCTAAACCAGGCCCATATCCCTCAACATCTGCCTGAAGCTTTATGAGTCTACCAATTGAATCCATCGTGAAAGGTATGGTGGCTTCATCAACTTCTTTCCGCACAACCAACATAAATTCCTCATGGGAAGCAGGTAATTCATCTGGGATGCTCTCCGGCACTTCTCCCATCTTACTCTCCAGCAACTGCATCCTCTTCAGCATGAGCTTGAGGATCTCTACGCGGAAGGAAACTGAAATTTCTAACTGCTTCCCCTTTTCCACCAATCCGCCAGGCACAATCTGCTCTGCAATCAACACATCCTTTGGCAACGAGTGTATCTTAGCCAAAGTATCCAGATGACTTTCAACAACTATGTTCTCATCTTCTATCTGTGTCATCAGTTCCTTTAGTTGAGATACTGCCCTGTGCATGTTCTCCAATTCAGTCGGTATTGGTTCGAATTGCTCTGAAGCTTGGTGAATGATTTGTTCCTTCCAGTGGGCAATAGCTTTGACCTGGTCCCCTGCATCTTCTACCTCCTGCATCAGATGATTACTCACCTGCTCATGTGCTAGAATGGGCTGAGAGGAAGGTTTGGCAACCTTAGCAATGATCTCGCATAGCTGGAACACCTGCTTTTGAAGCTTGGATCTCTCAGCCTTCTCTTTGTCAAGCTTAAGGAATAAAGCGTTCATTAGTGTCTGTGTATCCTGCTTTAATCCTTCTGTGGTAGTTTGACCTATTGGCACTTTGGTCACTGCTATATCAGCTGTCGTGAGCTCTCCCTTGTGCTTTCCTTCTGCTGGAACAGATAACTCAGCGAACTTCTGTCCCGATTCCTCAATAATCAACCTAGAAGTCATTTTGGCAACTTTAGGTCTTCTATCTCTTCCACCCAAACTCAGGAGCAGCTGAAAGTCGTGTTCTTCCAGGTTGATCTCCTCTCTGGCTTCTGGGATTGTCTGCAAAGCTAACCATGATGAAAAGTTGCTTCTTGGGGAATGAGAAGTCGCCGAGTGCACCACCATCTCATGCTCTGATTCTGCTCTATCAGAATTTGCCACCGTGTTATGACTGCCACCCTCTGAATTGTCCAAAGATAATGCTTTTTCAAACTCCGCCATCTGTGCTTTCAACTTCTCCGCATGGATAGGTGAAGACCTGAGTGGTCAAGGAGAAAATACAAATGACGCTGGATTCAAAGGAGGAACAACAAGATCTCTCTGAGGTTCTGGGGCTGCTGAAGTGCTATGAGTTGATGTTGGAGAAGCTGGAACTAGCACGATAGCTGTAGATTTGGCCTTCTCCTGTATGTGAGACTTCTTGTGAACTTTAAGCTTTTCCGGCCTTCTGTTGCTTTCACCTTCGTGCTTTCTTTTGCTGGAGTCTCCTGTGGTAAAGTTTCCTGTGATCTGATTCATCAAAGCTTCATCCAGGCAATACCCCTTTGTCAGCAACCAGTTCGAAGTGTTAACCAGAACTGCGGAAGATCTTTCTTCAATCGTCTGGCAGCCACCAATGTTTTCCTGAAGAGCAGCTCTATCTCCTCCCATCTGATGATACGAGTCAAGTATCACATGCCCATCATCTGCGAGATCTGCAGGTATCCGTGCCAAACCATAATCAGACACTTGTTGCGCCGATAACCTGCTGAAGTCTTTCTTTCTGACTTCATACTCGTTCCTGCACTTCATCCAGAAGTCCTCCAACGAAGGCACATGTGAGTATTCCTGGGAGATTGTCTTCCTCGCTACTCCATATGGGTCAAAGTTCAGCCGTGCTGGGAAGAACTCAGGCTCATACTCAGAAAACATTTCAGCTTCGACTCCTCTAGCTTTGTGGATGCTCTGGCAGCTGTAGTAACCCACTGTGACTGGAAAGAAACCTGTAGACTTGTGCCACTTTGATTGTAAGTCATGCATCTCCACGAGCTGTCTGCACAACTCCATGATGACCCACTTGTCGTTTGGATACCTCGGCAACTTTACTGGTTCTCCCGAAAAGCCAGTTACCCTGAGATAGGTGAAGTCTGCAAACTGGATGAAAATGCAGCCATGCTGAGATACAGCTTCCCAAGCTTCTTTGCTTACCCTGTTGGTCTTCAGATCACTATTTAGTTTGCAGATGAATTCATAGAAGAACCCATCGTTGACCGCTTTGTAATCTTTGTGGCATTCAGGAACTGTCAACTGTGGATAGCACTCAAAGATAGGATCTTTCGCCAGTACGCCCCGTCTATCCAGCTTGGAAAATATACCCTGCGAGGCTGCTGCATATACCAGGTATGAAGTCATTTTGAAGTTGTAAGTCCGCCTCACACTCCAAAGTTGCTCACCGATGTTGTCACTGATGATCTCTACCCAATTGATTATCGAATCAGCTCTGTTGATCTCGATAGTCCTCACGAAAGCATACATCCATGAGCGAAAGTTGTGAGTATTGGCTTCTCCACTTATCCTGCAAAGCAATTTAGTGATATCATCCACCTCCTGCACCAAGTTGGATCGCGGAAGAGTCCTCGGGAACTTTGATGGGGACCTGGGCTTCTTCATATATCTGTTGTTCATTATGCCCACGCAATCTGCTTTGTGTTTCTCCCATTTGTTGCCTGCATCCAGCATGCTAATTGCAATCACCACCGTTCGTGTCGGAATCTTCAGACAATAATTAATAAACTGTGCATCCAGCCTAATAATTGTCTTTCCCGCAGCATCCCAGATTGTTCTGGAAAGAGGATGATATGATCTTGCACACTCCATGACAAATTCGGGCAACTGAGCTGTGACTGGGAATGCTGATGCTTGAATAATTCCACTGCTTTTCATTGCCCGCATGAGAAATGTCTTTCCGGCCCTGGATCTGTCAATTATTTCGGAGATGGGTTCTGGGCCTATGTCTGTGTCATTGATATCAGCAAATCTGGAAGCTATGCATGATTCTGCTGATCCCTCTCTTTCATCACGCTTCATCATGGCTGGAGCAATCTTTGTCTGAGCAATCTTTGTCTGTGTTCTTTTTCTTTTAATCCTGTCGGAATTCTTTATAACTGGATCAATTCGTGCAGATCTAGCAATTTCTTCAGATTCAGAAGATATATTCAATGTACCTGACATTGATTTGAACTCCCTTTCACCTGTATGAACACCTGTAATGAATACCTGCAATTATTTCAGACAAAGATGAAGTCTAGAGCATGAATACTTGATTTCTGTCACCAAAAATCTGCATATGAAGCCTGCTGCCCTAAAATTTGAGGCTTTGCTTGCATGCAAAGCAAGCATAAATATTTTTAAATTCACCTGGGCACTTATAGCAACATGCAGATAATTATCATAGCATAAATCAAGCTATTCCAACCCTAGGCGCCAAACCTTGAAGCTTCCTGGCAATGAAAAACACCTCCAGATGCACAAATCCTCCTTTCCTTGGCGCCAAAACTGTCTGGGCTGCAATCCTTAGCAAAAAGAATTAATTGCTTCTTCATTATGGCAACCCATACTTATATAACCCTCAACATTCTATTTCTAATAATTGTCCTTCCTATTCCTGGCAATTTAATTAATAAACAAACATGTTTATTCACCCAAATTGGGCGCCCAATTATGCATGCTGCTGGCTGCCATTAAATAAATTTATTTTATTTATTTTTAGCATGCATCCTTCAGTTGTCTTTGGCTTGACTTCTTGCTTTGACTTTTCATTCATCCATGGCGCCAAAATTAGGCAGAAAAACTATTAATAAATACCATTAAAAGCATTGTTTAATGCCCAAATGGGTCGCACTTTTTGGCAGGGCTGATTTCTAAAAATAAGAAGTCAACTTTGATGGGATTATTTACCCTGCACTGCAGCTCCAAAAATCCCTTCTTTCACTTAAGTTGTTTGACTTCCATAATGGGGATTTTTACCCTGCAAGGCAGGTAAGAAATTCCCGCCTGCCTGCCACTGCCAAAATTCCCATTATTAAATTAAAACATCTCCCAAAAAGTGTGACTTGCATTAAAATTAGCCTCCTTTGATAAAGTGTGACTTGCATGGGTGAATAAATCTCTTTGGTGGGAAAAGTTAGCCTGCCAGGCAGGCAGAAAATTCCCATCG
This sequence comes from Taxus chinensis, assembly GCA_019776745.2. Lineage (NCBI taxonomy): Eukaryota > Viridiplantae > Streptophyta > Pinopsida > Cupressales > Taxaceae > Taxus > Taxus chinensis. Next base: position 88,475 of record JAHRHJ020000810.1, read on the forward strand.
GTGCTTTAAGTGATTTTTCTTTATTTTATAATGGGAATTTTCACCCTGCAAGGCAGGTAAGAAATTCCCGCCTGCCTGCCGCCTCTAATTTTCCCATCGCAGCTTAAGTGACTTTGACTTCATGGGAAAAAGTACCCTGCAAGGCAGGTAAGAAATTCCCGCCTGCCTGCCACTACCAAAAATCCCATTGCAGCTTACACTCATTCATTCCAAAAAGTGCGACTTGCCTGGGAGAGGCTTTTTGTGCATGACTTCATCTTTTTTGGTCAGAAGTTTGCATTTTGAGGCTGATTCCTTCTGGTGTTGTGTCAGTAGATGATCTCCAGATGCTTCAGGCAATTAAACAGACTATACTGGACAAGGAACAGACCTAGGGGAATTTCACAGAGAAACTGCGGAGAAAACCAGAGAAAAATGCAAAAGAAATAAATAAAAGCGAAAAACGTTGCCAGAAGTTGCAGACAATGCCTTGAATTCATTCCTGGTGAAAACCCTATTGAGATGAGTGAATACTGGCATGCAAAACTTCAACAGGATTCAACCGGAGCACAATTTACTTCAAACGGGGCATTATTTATTCAATAAATAATTAAATAAAAATTTCCCGCAGACAAAACTTGGCGGAGGGATAAAATGAGTTTGGGCATCTGGGTATTTGTCGAAATTGGCTCATATGATTCACTGGGAATATCCTAACATAATACAGACATCTTCTGGCAATAAAAACACAAAAAGACCCATTATTTTAAAAGAACGAAATTTTTTTCAAATGAGTAGTCCCAGATTTCAGAGTGAAATGGAATCCCTGAAATTCCACAGGCTCCGAAGGAGGAAGTAAGAAAACCTTTGAGAGTATGTTCGTTTTAGATTGCAAACCTCTGAAATCATTATTTACTAATTGTGACTCCAAAAATTAACCGAAATGCAAGGAGATTGAAAATGAAGTGTTTGAGCTTAGCTTGGATGTGACGCTTTCAAGGTTTTCGGTGATGTATAACAGAGAGAATAGCCTTCAAATATGAATCTAACTCATTGCTGCACAAAATGTCCTCTCGGGTGGCCAAAACTGTTGTCAAAATCACAACACCCATGGGCGAATACGGTTTGAGATCTGGGGCATTCTTGTGATTGCAAACATGGAGTTGTAAGTGATTTGTGGGACCTTGCGAATCAGATTACTCCTAAGAAGGTTGGTTAAATATCCATGACCTACCTGCCACTAACTAATCCTAATTTAAAATTACTGCCTAACCCTAATCTAATGCTTCCAAGGGGGCTTGCAAGGATTGCATGATTTTCAACCTACACTACGAGCTGTGATACACCAACATAAAAGGAACTGCTGATCACTTTCCTTGCCCTGTAAAATGGATAAAGAATGAATCCTGGTGAGAATCAATCCATCACTTGTCCTAACTCCACAGTGAAGGGCAAATCTGCAAAGCCCATACTCCATTGTACCTTGCTTAGTTATAGGAATGAAGTGGATAGCACCATAACCTACAGCCATTTTGTAGGTGAGAAACTGGAAACATTTGTTCTAAAATGGCAACTATATTTCCCCATTTGAAATCACTAAGCAAACCTTACTAAAATTCAAGAAATCAGTTGTAGTTATTGTAGAGTGACATTGAGAGCTTTCCATAAATGCACTGGTCTTGGATCAAAATTTTTACAAATCCGAACTCCAATAGTCAAAAGTTATGGCCATGTATAGATTAAAAATGCTCTACTAAATAAATTTGAGTAGTTGCAATTTTTTATGACTCCAACCCTACATCGCACCCTCCGAAATCCGAAATTTTGGAGTTCGGTTGAACGGAACCTCGGAATTTCGGAATCCTAAATTACTGTTCATCTACCTCAAAAATCGTGAAACCTAACTGCTGAAATACTCAAAACTAGCATAAAGTTCACACAGTATTCGGACAAATCGGGTTTCGAACTTGGAAAAATACATATGGTGCAATAAATGATGTAAACCAAATTCCGATAATGCATCAACTGAAGTCCGAAATTCAGACTTAAAGTCTCTACCTTTGTCTTTTCAAATAGAGAATCTGGATTTTGAATTTGGGTTTCGGGGTATTGCTTGGGTTCCTTTTGGGGTTTGCTCAATATCTGGTCACTCGAATATCTCCGAAACCCCAAAAGACCGAGTCACAATTTTCAAAATTCGGCCAAATTGGACCATAAAAATCCTTTATGGCTTCTTTTTCATCGAGTCTCCGAAGTTCTTAGCGCTGTTGAAGGATCTAAGCCGACAATAAGTTGACCCCCGAAAGTCGAGCCCCAAATGTCGAACTTCAACTTTCAAAATCACTCATGCAATTTTGCATTTTGCGCAACAAGTTCTAGGAATTTCAATCCTGCTGAAAGTCCGAAAACTGAAAGACTTTGAGCCTTTCTGATCAATGAATTTCTAAATTGCTTGGTCAAACTTTACTTATTCGGCCAAAGAGAAATGAATTCACAAGCTCCAATTTCCTCTGTGTGAGGTATTGTTTGCTTAGAGCTCCAATTTCGCCCGAGGGGCGAAATCTAAATGGAGAATCAGTTATAAAGGCATGCCACAACCAACCTCCACCTAGCCAATGATGCAAAAATTTTTAAAAGTTTGACATAAAATTTTGCTAAATCCTTGAAATGCAGTTTCCTAACCTTTTGGTAGTGCAAATGGATTCTAATCAGGAGCCATTAATCATCAAATTAAATAGAAAATTGTATCTTTCCTAAAAATTATTTGTTATGTTTGGAAAAAAGGATTATCATTGTATTATACAAAAGGTATATTACATCAGGTTTGACTTGACAATGGCCAAAACGAAAGGCAAAAGGAAAGATGAAACTCTACAGAAGATTACAAAATGACAAGATTACAATCTAGAATTTACATTAAGCTGATCTAGAGTTTGGGATGCAGCATTTGGTTTCTGTTAGTAAAACCATTCATAATGAGCATTTAGGAGCTTGAATGAGGTCTTTGATGTAATGTCCCACCATGGGTTCCGCAAAAGCCAAAACTTTTATTGAAGACCTTTGGCCTATTTTGTCTACTCGACGGCCAAATGCCATTGCTCAAGGGTGACTTAAGTTTATTAACTTTATTATAGTGCTAAAATTAAAATATAACATTATAAAGCCCATGCATATAATAAATTAATATCACTTAACTTTAAATTAGAACTTAGGAAAGTGCAATTAAATAAAAGCACTTAATTAAATTGTACTTCCTAAGAAAATGGATTTGCTCCATGTGCAAAAAATTGAGAAAAAGGTTCCCTTTTAAAAAAGTCCAAACATAGGTCACTTTCACTTTCATTTGGCTCAGTCCTATAAAGGTCACTGCTTGGGTCCCATTTCCTATATAAAAATTAGGTCGACCTATATAGAGGCATTCATACTGATATGATTACATTTTCTCTTGCATTTGAGCTTGAGCGTTTGCAAATAAATTCCAAGGACGAAAAACCCTTAGCACCATTTCATCCCTTCTTGTAATATGACGTGATAGGGTTGGACTTGAAAACCCCAAGCAAGTTGAAAGGGATTTTCATTCAGAAAATTCCATTGGTCTGTAATCAGATTTTTAGCATTTCCAGCAGTGGAAGGCTTTTGTGAATAAACCATTACAGCAATCTTTGTTAGCAATTCTTGTAGATTCTGTTGGCATTATTTTTAGAGATATTTTCAGTCACTCATGACAGATATTGCCATGACTAAACTCATATTACTTCTTCCTTTGACATTGCTTTTTTGGTCTATGCATAAAAAAAATACACAACATTTTAGATGGTATTTCATGCTATTTGAGGAGATTTCTGAATTAATCTATTTCATATTGCACCATCAAAAATCTCAGGTTTGAATTATTTATGCAAAATCATTTAGCATTAGTTTTTTCAACATTTGAAATAATTGAAATTCTTAGCATGCTTTGTAGATGCATTTTGTAATCAAACCCCTATGGGCTTGTCATTGGTAAATTCGTTGCAAGAGTCTTTGCCAACATGTAATTCCACTTCTTCGGGATCAATAGAAAATATGCAAATCAACCAACCCTTCAACACTCCACTCAACTGAAATAGCAAAACTCAATCAAAACTACTTGAACCAATCAAATAGATGACTCAATAAACCCAATGATAGGGGTTTAATGGCCACTATCAACAAGCTCACAGTCATTATTCCCAGCTGAACTAGTAATCCAACTCAAACACTTCTAAGAACACACTGTAAACAATATTCTCAAATACTCTCAAAAGCCTATTTTCTCAGCATGCATATCCATTCAAGAACAAATCCAGACTAAACTTCCTAATATCAGTCACTGAATATATATGCCAGATCTAAGGAATCAATTCAGATCAACATACCACTCCTACATATCAAATTGCTGCATATAAGATCATGCAAATACTCAAAACTCCAAACCATTTCATACAATAGGGTTAAATCGCTGATCAAAAAGGGGTTCTAAATTGCTCATTAAACAACTAAATTAATTTCCCCAATAGGAGTCGCTGTAAATATGTCAATTAGAACCCCAAAGACAAACTTATATCAATCACTGTTCAGTTAATAGACTCAGTTATCATCATAAATACTCAGCCAATTTCAGCATGCACCAGCCTAGAATGAAGTCACTGTTTGCCATATGGAGATTAAAGCAGCATTTAAAGAAGATGAGGATCAATGGAGTATAAATCTGCTGATCAAAGCATAGTTATTTTATCCAAAACAAACACTCCGGGATCCTTCCTCAAATGGTCACAAACAGGTGAATGCCTACCAACTAATCATTCATCCAAATAGTTAGTGGAAACTATAAATGAGCATAAAGAAGACTTCAATCCCACTAAAGCCAATTGATCAATTATTGGCCCGAGACACCTAAAATTTAAAATGCCCACAAGGAGTCGCTGTCAATAATGAATATAACCCTCAATTTTGTCCAAAACATGTCAAAAGATGTAAGTTACTAAGCACAGAAATCAGATTACGCAAATAAGTCCCATGAATACCAATTGCATCAGATTTGCTTCTTAAAAATGTCGCCAAAACAGTCACCAAATGCCCAGGCTGTAGCTGCAAATTATGACATAAGCATACAAAAGCTGATCATTTACCACTCTAAAAAGTCAGTCCTAAACACCATAGAAGAAGTTCGCTTAGGGTGGATTTGAAATCACACTCCCAAAAACTCGATTGCAATGCAACACACAAACCCAGCTGCTACAGTGACGTCGCTACAGTAAAAGGGCAGATTTCAATTGCAAATTTAATCTAAAAATTTGCCAAAGCCAAAGAAATATGGATCTCACAAATAAATACTTCAAATTGATCTCAAAACCAGCTCAATACAACCTCCCACGCAGAGAGAGAGAAAACATCAATGGGCATGCATCCCAACTCCAAGCATGGAGTATCAAAATAAGTTCATCATAACATAATCATAATAATGACCCTAGCACTCCTTTTATAAGCAAGGAGGCACAAAATTCGAAATCCCTAGGAGAGGGAAAATATTAAATAAAAGCAGTTTGTTTTCCCTAGGTGTGGCGTCCCCTTTTCAAAGGGTGATTTTATCAATAAAAGCCACCTAAATATTTATTTAATTAATTCCCCATTTAATTTTTATATTTTGGGAATTAAATTAAATAATCTTCATAATTAAATAATTAAATAATTATTGCTCCAGGCAATAATATTTAATTATTTAATAAAAATGTTCCCCTTGCACATCCCGAAGCCCACGGGGACGTATAGGCTAAGGGTCTTCAGAAATGGGGACATTACATTATTTCGACCATTCTTCACAAAAATAATGAAAATGACGTTGTCCTACCACGTAAAGCTTATAAATTCCTCCATCAAGAAATACTTGATAAGTATTTTTGCAAGAAATGTCATATCAAAACTTGAAGGAATTACCACCTAGAGCACATGCAATTGATCCTTCTAAATAGCAAAGCCTGCTTGAAAGTTTGCTTATAATAAAGAAGACAGACAACATGGTTGGGTTAGGTACCATTAGAAAGCTCTCAAGAATTTGTAGAATATATTGGGAATAGTTCACATTTGCATCCACATCATTATCTTTCTCCAACTGTAATATCACACCTTTTTCAAATTAATGTCAAATGAACCTTCTTGCCATTCTCTTCCCATGGCCAAGAAGCAATAAGTGAACAAGGGAAGTAATTGAGCATTTCAGTTTTCTTTTATTATTTTTAATGTTTTTATTTGGTGTTTCACTCCTTAAGGCAAGTCGGCTGGAATTATGAGACCCCAACAAAGGATTAAAAGATAAAGTGAAGCTTAAAGAGGTCAGTCTTCACCTATTTGGCCTTTGGCGCCAACCAAGGGGTATAAAAAGGATTGTATGACCTCATTTGCAAATCATTTTTGGGCATATACACTTACTACTTGGTTTGTTGGGCTGATTGCTCAATACCTTTTCCACTTGAGGACGAAAACCCTCTTGTGTGGCATCCAAGGAGGACGGAAACCCTTCCTTGTGGTTGGTGGAGAACGAAAACTCTCCATATTGGTGAATTGAAGATCTCTATTGAAGACTCTCTTGCTGATTTGGATCTAGGGCATCAAGAAGAAGACCTACAAGAGCTTTTACATCATTTTTGGAGCCCCTCTCCTAGGGAGCGACTAGGGTTTAGTGTCATTTTAAGTGCCTTCTAGGGCACACAACTCATTCATTCTTTGATATTTAGATTCCCATAATTTATAAGGCTGGAATCATTCATAATTTGGTATTTTTGGGGTTTGGAAATCTATCATTTTCAGCCCTTTTTGTGGCTGCCTTGCTGCTGTTCATAAATTTAATTACAACAGCTGGTATTATCTTTGGTTTTCTTATTTTTGCAAATGGATGGATATTGATTGTTCTTAAAATATTATTTAGAAGGTCATTTTTCAGTTATTGTGCATGGAATTGTATATGATATTTGAATTCTTGTCCTTTTTAGAAGTTGCTGTTCTAAATTGCCCAACTGAATAATTTTCAGTTTATAAAAATCCAAAATCAGATTTCATCTTGGGGTTTGTGCTATTTCCTTGTTTTTCAGTTTCAGCCCTAGAAAGGGACATTACAGTGGTATCAGAGCACCAATCTTCCCAACCTGAGCATCTTGTATGCAAGAAGGCAACAAGGGTTTCATTCAGAAGGAATAGATAAATGACGAACATACATTTTGATGATACTAGGCTTGAGGGTTTGCCCTAGGGCAAGAAATATTGGCAATAAGATGACACACATCAACATATTGATCCAAGCCATGCAAAACCACAATGCAAAGAAGGAAGTTCTTCGGGAATTCAGCTTAGCTATGAGGCAGCCCTAATAGGGTCCAGTTTTGGAGCTAGTGCTATGTAGTTAATTTCATACCTACCTTCCTCCCTAGGGAAGAAGCCTAATTTCCAAAGTTTGAAAGGCATTCAAAGAGCCATAACATTGCTACCATCTATGAGGAGTACAATGGCTCTTTGGATGAGATTCGTGATGCCATGACACTCATCAAGTTAATAGGGTTGAAGAATGGTAGAGTGGGAAATGGAGCAACGTCCAAACCCCGAGTTATACCCAAGGAAAATGGGAAAGATGTTCCAGCCCTAGAGGGAAAGATTTCCTCCATCATGATCAAGGATGACGAAGAACAATGAAGTTGTTGGGCATTGAGAGGGAGCAGCCCATTGAAGCCCTAGAAGCACCCATCACTCTTCCCAATAATGAGCCCTATTGACTGATTTTCAGAACAAGCAGTATGAAGGGCCAAGGGTTTGATGAAATCTTGAAGCACAAGCCTAGAGAAGAGAAGGAAATGTGAAGCACGAGTTGGAAGGTATAAATCCTTTGATATTTAATGATGATTCATTGATTTCTAATGATGGCATGTTACAGATTTGAAAATAAAGAAGAAAAATCAGATTTACAAGATGGTGAAGAGAAGTTGAAGGTTGAAGCTCAATTGCCAAAGGACAAGAAGGATGATTCAAGCTAACCTTCAGACAAAAGCAATGAAAGACAAATTGGTGATGTTCATAATTTTGGCAAGATTCATGATGTGGTTCGTTACATGTATCAACAAAATGAGAATGCTTCAACAAATTCTCATAAGGCAAAAGAAAGATGAACACTATGAAGATAACCGAAGGTATGAAGGTAATTCAGATTTGTTGTTTTCTACCATGACATTTCAGATTTATGGTCATGGGCAATTTGTTGAAAAGGATGACCATGGGGCAAGTACTTGATGCTCCATAGCAAATCATATCAAATGGGTAATCATCATAGTGCTAAGAATGGAGAAAAATCAGAATTGCAAGGGGTTCAAAGGGGCAAAAATTTTGGGTGACCTTGTTGGAAATCCATATAGTCCATGAATAAGGCTTCTCTTGATGCCCATGTTAATTTTCTAAGTTTGCTAGGAAATTTCATGACAACACCTATGGTAAGCAATTTCATCATCTTCTTAGCAAAATTTGCTACATCACCTTCATGTTATGTCTTGCAATATTTTGGTCGTCATAAGAAATATTCTAACAACTTTGTGAAGATGAAGGGTACCAAATGGGAAGATGATTCTACTTCAGCCCTAAGAAGTGAACTTTTGTGGGCAGCCCTAGACATGACCATCATATTCCAGATTTGTTGATTCCTTTATGTCACTGCCATATTTGTATCATGGATCACAGCATGATCAATTTGATAAGAGGAAGAACAAATTGAGGGAAAAGGGCACATAGATTCTTCCTTGCAAATTCCATTTTGCTTGTACATAACAAAGTTTGGGATCTGGGAGATCTTTTGAAGATGTTGCTACAAACTTGAGGACTGTTGTTACCTATATGAAGCCATAAGGTGAATTGGTAACCACAAGGAAAAGGCATTTCTCACTCACGGTGAAGGATGAAGTGTTCACATCAAGTGCAAGATGGTCTCCAACTACCACCATCACAATTTCACATATGGCAATACAATACTTGGCCATGGTAAGATGTTCTTTCTGAATTCATATTTTGGATGGATGTACTCTCTTGGACAGCTGTAGGTTGGCATTTATGATGATGCTCTTTGGCTTGAACATGATGTGTGAAAGATAGTTTCAAGTATTGAAAGTAAGTTGAACAATTTTCTTACAAATTTCTAATGACTAAGGGTTTGAGAATCCACTCAAATGTGTAATGTCCCCTTTTTGGGACATTAATTAATTAAAAATATTGGAGACCTTTAATCCACTCTTCCCATGGATTAAAGGATAAAAATTGGGAAAATGTCATTACTCCTTTTATTTTTAAATTAAATAATTAATTCTCCTCTTATGTTTTATTTTTAAATATTAAAAGAGGAAATTAATATTCTATTTGGAGTTTGACTTTTCAGGAAAGAGACTATTTTAAAAGTGACCCTCTACATGAAGAAATGCGCCATAAAGAGGAGGGAAACTTGGAGATTTGAAATGCCAAAAGCTATATAAGGAGATGTGGCGACCCCTTGGGGCATGTTGATGTTTTTATTAAAATATCTTCATGCTTGAAGAGGGATGTATGCCCATGTGATCACATTATAAAGGTGTTATTCAACACCACCATATTTGGAGAGTGTGAAGCCTTCTAAGCTTTCATTGAGTGAATGTTGCATGATATATTCATTCTATGACTTGGCGACGCATTTATTTGCATTTATTTAAGGATAAATCTGCATGTTATTGATTTTTGAAGTGATCTTGAAGGGTTTGATAGTATTTTTGCTGATATGTTGTTACTGTTGCAATTATTAGAGCTATAGCGACTTGCATTGAGGTTGTTTTGGCATGTTTGGGTGTAAATGAGCTAGATCTGCAATCTGATTGTATTGGCATATTTTTCCAAGTGTGGGGCTGCTATTTTGGGTGTTTTGGAAGGTTAGAAAGAGCTGAAATAATTTATCATAATTTATTCTAACCCTAGCGACTTGATATCAGATTTTTGGGGTTATTTTGAGGTGGTTTCATGATCAAAAATTCAGATTCATAGTTCATTGGAAAGGCCTTAATTTCTAGTTTATTGTGCACTTTATTTCATGGCAAAAATACCAAGTATTGAGTGAGTTATTAATTTTTGAAGTTTCAGTTGTTCTGGGTGCAATTTTATTTATTAATCTGTTGTTATAAAAATATGAATCTGGAAAAGATTGGTTTTCCAATTGGTTCTCCCATCTAACCCACTACTTTGGCTTACTCCAACCCCATTTGGGTTGTATTAACAGCTGACATTGGGTTATTTGAGGTTGAAACTAAAAGGATCTAATCCTTTTGGTCGATTTGGGTTAATTAATTTGCAGATTTATATAATATCCCAAAAGGGGATATTACAGTGGTATCAGAGCATCTTTCCTCTACTCTTGTGGGGGTATTTTTGGATGCAAGGAAATAAAGAGTCATTGTTCTACAAAAGGAGAAATAAGGGATCAATGGAGGACGGGGCTTTCACTTCGGATCAAGTGCAATTCGTTCAAAAGTTGATGCAAAATTGTGGCATGGAGCTTCAAAAGACTATGAGTGAGCAAATGTCTAAGCTTATCAAGGATGCTTTGGGTAAGGGCAAGTCACCAAACTCCAATGGAGAAGAAAGCTCACATAGTGGGGAAAGGGGCTCTACACAACCCCCTCCCAAGTTCTTCAAGGGCACTTTCCTTCCTAAGGAAACCCATAGAGAGGTTGAGGAGCCATCAATGGTAGAGGCCATTGAATCTTACAACATTGAGTATGGTACTTTGCATCCGGCCACTAGGGCCATATTGACCTTTGATGAGTTGTGTGCATTGAAGATGGGAAACAAGGCCAAGAAGGCCCATAAGCAACCCCCTAAGGACCTTCAACAAAGATTGGGGAAAGTTTCACTTCCAAGCTTTGATGGATCTAGCAAGATCTTGGTTAGAGCATGGTTGCAAAAGATGGAGACCTACTTCTCCCTTAACCCCATGCATGAAGAAGAGGCCCTTAAGTTTGTTACTCTTCACTTGGAGGGTATGGCACATGAATGGTGGTTCCATGGTATGCACACACAAGGGCATGATTTGATCCACACAATGGAGGAGTTTAACAAGAGGATCATGGAAAGGTTTGACCGGAAAGATCCAGAGATACACTTTCGGGAACTTTGCACAACTCAAGCAAGTTCATGATGTTGAGGAGTATGTGGCGGATTTCCAAAGAATTGCAGTCATGGTAACGGATGTTAGTGAGAAAAGATTGGTTGTCCTCTTCACGGAAGGCTTGGTTGAGCCTTTGAAAGGTTTGGTAAGAGCATTTAATCCTCTTTCTTTACAAGAAGCTATTACTAAGGCTTTAGATTTGGAATGTGCAGCTTATAGAGGTGATTTTGGGCCAAAAGGACAGCGTACTAATGCCACTCATTCGCTGTCCAAAAGTGGAATTCAAGGGCAGCCAAGGTCTGATTTGCAGAAGCCCACGCAAGCACAAGGGGGACAGCCCCTTGGGTCATCAAAAGAGGCCCCAAAAGGGCCAAATCAGCCCTATGTACCGCCACATAGGAATCAGCCCCAAAACAACATGCAAAAGGACATAAGGGATGAGTTGAGAAGGAAAGGTTTGTGTTTTGATTGTAAGACTCCTTGGACAAGAGGCCACAATTGTAAGGGTAAAGGTCAAATTCATTTTATTGAAGTTATTGATTCAGATTTTGAATTGGATTCAGATTTTTGTGATACTAATGATGTGGTTGATGAGGTTGTTAATGAGCATGCACATGAGGAAGAAGGAAAAGAAGTGGAAGGCACATTTGCAGCTCTTTCCGGCACTCCCAAATATCTTCCTTTCCGGGTGGAAGGTATACTACACAAGCACAAGGTAATCATTCTAATAGATAGTGGGTCAACTCACAATTTCATTAGTGAGAAGTTGGTAACAAGGTTTGATTTGCATGTTGAAGATTTCCAAGGGTTTAATGCCACCATAGGTGATGGGATTATTTTACCATGCACTAGAAGAGTTCCCAAGCTTTCCATTTCCATAGGAGATTATGAGCTTATTGATGATTTTTATATGATTGACATGGAAGATATGGATCTTGTATTAGGAGTGCAATGGTTGCATTCATTGGGGGACTTCACCCTCAATTATCAAAACTTGTTGCTTAAGTTCATGATGGGTGGCAAGAGCATCATTTTCCAAGGTATGACAAGGGGGACACCTCACACTAACTCCATCCTTTATGATCATTCACCAAGGGAAGTAGAAATTTGTTCTGTATCTTTTATAACAGCTGATTGGAAGGATTTAATTACTCTAGAATATGCAAAAAATCAGTTTTCTAATGATTTGGTTGAAGGGGTAATTGTTGATGAAAGGTACAAGATAGTAGATGGCCTCATTCTCTACAAAGGAAGGGTGTATTTGGCTCCAAATTCAGAGGTAAAGAATCTGATTTTAAAAGCAGCACATGATGCTCCTTTGAGTGGACACCAAGGGTACTTCAAAACCTACAAAATGGTAAGAGAAAGGTTTGCTTGGAAAGGTATGAAGAAAGATGTTCTTAAGCATGTTAGGGAGTGTGTTGTTTGTCAAAAAAAATAAGAATGAACATACTTTTCCAGCTGGTCTTTTGCAGCCCCTTCCTATTCCATCCCAAAAATGGGAAAGCGTATCCATGGATTTCATCACCGGGTTGCCAAATGTTCAAGGTAAGAGTTGCTTATATGTGGTTGTGGATAGACTCACTAAATATGCACATTTTCATCCACTTCCTACTAAGTTTGATGGCCCTATGATCGCTGATTTGTTTTTTAGAGAAATTTTCAGATTACATGGATTGCCAAAAAATATTGTGAGTGATAGGGACAGCAGATTTATGAGTCATTTTTGGCAAGAATTATTCCGTCTAACCGGGACGGAACTCACACCAGGTACTAGCTATCACCCACAAACGGATGGGCAAACTGAAATTGTGAATAAGTGGGTTGAAGGGTACTTGAGGTTCTATGTTTCAGGACAGCAGTTTGCATGGACCAAATGGCTACACATAGCTGAGTTTTGTTACAATACCACACATCATATGTCTATAGGTATGACTCCTTTTAAGGAACTTTATGGTTATGATGTTAATTCTTTCATGGATGTGGTTATGACAGATAGTAGAGTGCCTAGTGCTCAAGATTTAGTGCAGCAGAGTGTTGATATCATGAAAGCACTCAAGGAAAACTTGCATCAAGCCCAAAATAGGCAAAAGTTGTATGCGGATCAGCATAGAAGTGAGAGATCTTTTGAGGTGGATGATTGGGTGTTCCTTAGATTGCAGCCCTATAGGCAATCTACTCTCAAACAAAGTGGTAAGGAAAAGTTGAAACCACGCTTCTACGGGCCTTACAAGATCACAAGGAAAGTGGGTAAGATGGCTTATGAATTAGACCTTCCGGAAAATGGTAAGATCCACAATGTATTTCATGTTTCTTGTATTAAAAAGGTTCTTGGGCAGCATGTTGTTCCTTCTTTAGAGTTGCCTCCTTTAGATGAAGAAGGTAGATTGGTCTTAATTCCGGAATCTATTATTGATACACGTGAAAGGAACTTAAGGAGACGTAGTATCAAGGAGTATTTGGTGAAATGGAAGGACTTGCCATTAGAGGATGCCACATGGGAAAATGATTCAGTTTTGAAGCATCCAAATTTGCAATTGCTTGAGGGCAAGCAATCTTTGGGAAGGGAGGACTGTAATGTCCCCTTTTTGGGACATTAATTAATTAAAAATATTGGAGACCTTTAATCCACCTCTTCCCATGGATTAAAGGATAAAAATTGGGAAAATGTCATTACTCCTTTTATTTTAAAATTAAATAATTAATTTTCCTCTTATGTTTTATTTTTAAATATTAAAAGAGGAAATTAATATTCTATTTGGAGTTTGACTTTTCAGGAAAAGAAGACTATTTTAAAAGTGACCCTTCTTACATGAAGAAATGCGCCAAAAAGAGGAGGGAAACTTGGAGATTTGAAATGCCAAAGCTATATAAGGAGATGTGGCGACCCCTTGGGGGCATGTTGAGTTTTTATTAAAATATCTTCATGCTTGAAGAGGGATGTATGCCCATGTGATCACATTACAAAGGTGTTCTTCAACACCACCATTATTGTGGAGAGTGTGAAGCCTTCTAGTGCTTTCATTGAGTGAATGTTGCATGATATATTCATTCTAAGCTTGTTTGGCGCATTTATTTGAGAAGGAAATCTGCATGTTATTGATTGTTATTGAAGGGTTTGATAGTAATTTATAATTTGTTGTTACAACTGCAATTATTAGAGCTATAGCGACTTGCATGAGAGGTTGTTTTGGCATGTTTGGGTGTCTTTTGAGCTAGATCTGCAATCTTATTTGTATTAGCTTTATTTTTCCAAGTTTGGGGCAGCTATTTTGGTGTGTTGGAAGGCTAGAAAGAGCTGATAATAATTTTATGCAATTTATCTCTAACCCTAGCGACTTGATATCAGATTTCTGGGGCTGTTTTGAGGTGGTTTCATGATCAGAAAATTCAGATTCATAGTGCATTGGAAAGGCCTTGATTTCTAGTTTATTGTGCATTTTATTTCATGGCAAAAATACCAAGTATTGAAGGAGTTATTAATTTTTGAAGTTTCAATTGTTCTAAGGTATTTTTATTTAATTAACTGCTATAAAAATCAGATCTGGAAAAGATTGGTTTTCCAATTGGTTCTCCCATCTAACCCACTATTTTGGCTTACTCCAACCCCATTTGGGTTGTATTAAAGCTGACATTGGGTTATTTGAGGTCGAACTAAGAGGATCTAAATTAACTGTTGTTAAAAATCAGATCCAGATGATATTACCATTCTAATTAGTTTTCCCATCTAACCCACCACTTTGGCATACTCCAACCCCATTTTGGGTTGTATTATTGCCGACATTGGGTTATTTGAGGTCAAACTAAGAAGATCTAATCTTCCTAGGATTGATTTGGGTTAATTAATTTTTGCAGATTTAAATAATATCCCAAAAGGGGATATTACACATGCAATATCTAAATTGCAAATTGTCAAATGTTATAACCTTTTGTTTTGAATTAAAATCAGAATTGTATACAAAAATGTCATAAGTTTTGAACTTCAAAGCTCCACTTCCTTCAAAATATGTATCCACAGAAAAATAAAGAAACGTGTATAGGAACTATGGAAGAAATGCATTAAATTCAGTCACATAAAACATTCGCAATCATATCACTTGCCTTATCCTAGATATTTTTAAGTTTGTTGGTTCCATCGAAATTGAATAAGGCATTTTTGCATACATTTGCCGTACAATGGACATGTTTTATTAGATATTAAGAAGCACTAGCAATCATCTTGGATTTCATGAAATACAGGCCAAGAACAAATAAGAGACATCTACATGGAATGCCTACCAAGAGTCAGCTATTGATAAATTACCAGAAATATGTCAAGGTATCTAGAAGAAAAAAACATACCCAAAATGAACACATTATACATTATTTCTAGTAATGATATGGCTCTTAAAATTTCTATCCTTGGAGGCTACGATATAATGTCAAACCAAGAAACAAATCAGATATAATGACTGTGCTATTTTGAAAACCTGTACCTGAAACATAAAGACCACTCAAACATATCTTACTCCATATGATAGAAAGATTACAAGTTTCAGTAACAAACCTGTGGAGCATGCAGAAGAATGTGGTGTTTAGCGGTAGTTGGATTATGATTTTCAAATGAAGACTTCTTGCCACTCTCTTCCCATTGCCAAGAAGAATAAGTGAACAAGAGAAGTAATTGAACTTCATTTCAATTTTCAAAATTATTATTTTTAATATTTTCTCTCTTCTTTTATGTGACCCCAACAAGAGATTAAAAGATAAAGTAGAAAGCTTATTGAGGTCGGTCTTCACCTATTTGGCCTTTGGCGCCAACCAAGAGATATAAAACAGATTGTATGACCTCATTTGCAAATCATCTTTTGGCGTATATACACTTATACTTTTTTTTGGGCTGATTGCTCAATACCTTTCCACACGAGGATGAAAACCCTCTTGTGTCGCATCCAATGAGGACGAAACCCTTGTGGTTTGGTGGAGAACGAAAAACTCTCCATGTTGGTGAATTGAAGATATATATTGAAGACTCTCTTGCTGATTTGGATCAAGGACATCAAGCAAAAGGCCTACAAGAGGTTTGACACATTTTTGGGGCCCCTCTCCTAGGGAGTGACTAAGGTTTGGTTGTTGTTTGGTGCCTTCTAGGGCAAAATATAAATTTGTTATACACTGGCTTCGAAACTTTTTAAATATGTTGAATGAATGCACAAAAAAAAACATTTTGAAGAACACAATTACAGGAATAAAGTAGAGATTTATTATATTGATAAATTACAACATAAACCCAGATCTCAAAGAAACAAAGCTTAAGATAGTGTCAATTGCATATTGTATACATTGAAATGCCGACAAATTGGCATGCAATAAACAAAAACAATGTGTCATATTCAATATTATTTAATATGTCATGACAAGAATGAAGTTCAACTCCTGCATTGCCTCTGTCGTCCAATCTTCCTAAGTCCCTCTACTAGGATACTCATCACTTTCAAGCTCCATCTCCTCTACAAGAAATCTGACTTTGGGTAAATAAGCAAGACCATTTGCCTCAACCATTTCCTTTGAAGTTGGGGCTTCTCCATCAGGTGGAATTTGTTCCCATTTTGTTGAATGACCTTTCTTATACCTTGAATTTAATCGAAGCATAAGCCTAAGCATGCCATGAATGTAGACCAAGGTCTTCGCCTAAATTTTGACCTTGCTCGGTTCCTCTTCAATGAATGAATGATAACTTCAGTACTCCAATTCCCCACATGCTGAAGAACTGGCTACTTGTGAGAGCAATCAAAATTGAAAATGAGTACAATTCAGGGGCTTCATTGCAAACAAGACCAAAGTATAGTAACACTGTAATGATGATGTGGTGGACTTTTCGAAGTACCTCAACAATGTCACATAACATTAAATTTACTATAAAATATGAACCCTATTGCATGATGTCTAACTAAAAAGAAAGGAAGATAACACTTTTGCACCTCTAGTATATAGAAAGAATATGATCAGTGTGTAGTATTCTTTTAACATCTCATGCACGACTTCACAACTTGAATGTCATTTTTGGAAGACGCTGGAGTGTATTTCATGCTACACCCTTATCCTATAACATATATTGGGGTATGTATGGCCGACTTGTGCCTAACATAATCTCTCACCTTATCATATCAAATTTCTCTATGCTTGCATATTGATAGTAAGGTGGGCCTATGAAGTAACCATAACCTAAGTAGGGTATATATAAGAGATAGCGGTTAGTACTTGATCAGTGTATTTTATTCTTATGGTAATGTTGTGGAGGTTGCCTCCTCGAAGTGGCTCGATTATTATTTTCCAATACTTTGCTATCCTCTCAATCATATTGTGTGGATTTGTTGTGTTTTTCTATTATAGTTGAAAATTATTGTTATTGTTTTGGTTTTTTCTTTTGTTAGTCAATCTATTACTAAATTGATCTAAGTAATTTCATTACAAGTAGTATCAGAGCTTCAATTTCATGAAGAATTTATGCGGCACATTCTTTACAAGTCTATCCTAATGTTTATTTGGGGGTCGAAAGATAGGAAAAAAAAAAACATAGATGGAATTATAAGTAGCACCTTTGGTGCAAACCTGTAAAGAGCTTAAGAATTTTCTCATTCTTGTAATCACCAACAAAATTTGGTACCCATCCATAAATATTATACTCGCCAGGATGGATATTAGTAATTTGAAAGATGCCATTTTTATCTGTCTTTGTCCAAAATTGATAACCCTGAAAGGGAGGCTTGCTTAGAAACAAGTTCAATAAAATAGTTTCAATAATCATTCATGAATTTAAAATAATTATTTCATAAATCATTAGAATATTTTACAATGCAAATAAGCAATTAAAAACCTAGAAAATCTATTACAAATGACACGGTTGATTTTTTCTTGGAAAATAAATTTGAACCATACTATATTTGATCAAATTACCTTACTTTCCTTTTGCCACAATCCATTCTCACCAGGAGAAGCTAAGCCTATGAATGCAGAATCAGCAGAAAAAGCTTCTGTAGAAATAAATCTACATAAAAACAGTTCTTCAAAAACATGTGTTAATATTCTTGTGTGAGAAAGATAAATCATGAAGTGACACATAACTTCAATAAAAAAAATATGGAAATGCATGCAGTAATGTATTATTATAAAATTGCTTCGAATGTAATACAAAGAATGAGAAATTGCTTCCAATGTTGGCAGCACATCAGGTAGTTTCTATATCCATAATTAATATTTTTAAAGAGCAATGTTACATTATTTCAATCAAACAGCACCCAAAAAATTAAAAAAATAAAATTAAAAAATTATTCGAGGGAAATTGGTAAGCGAGTCTTCCCGTGAAATCTCTTCCTTGGAGGTCACGATTTCATATTGGCCTGCCACAATAACCCCAGTGCTTGAGTAGATGCCCCACCCCCAACATGTTTAAATTGGGGACTCAAACCCATGACTATCAGGTCAGGGCACCTTAACACAACCTCCCTGATCCATTGGGCCAGCCCCCAAGGGACTAACAGCAAAATATATTAATCAAAATTTCTAAACTATTAAAATGAGTAAAGACAAGAAATTACATGGCACCTGATTTATATTTAAAGTGCTAAAAACTAAGAACAATATTAATTGTTGATAGTATAGAAAACTTGAGGCGTACTAGTAAAAGACAATTATTTTGGCCCAGAAAAACTTCAAATTATAGAATAAATAAAATCCAAGAAGTGAACAAATTTATAGAGCAGAGGTTCCCTTTCTATCAAGGCCAAAAGTGCAATCATTTAAGGTTTGGCTGCCTTATCAAAACATTATGTACTTCTTAAGCAGGGGGAGATCAACACAAACCTGAATCGCATGCCAAGCCATCAAAGAGCTATGAAAGTCATATCTACTGGCTCTTTTATTGAGCCCTTCAACATAACTTTACATTTCACTTTCCAAGATAAAATAAAAATAGTAACAGCAAGGATATACCAAAGTCACAAAGCAATTTTATTACAGAACCAACAGCAAAAACAATTGTTCTTCAACGTAGACGTATGCGGAAAATACCATGAAATCTTTGAGCAATCTAAGCCCAAGAATGTCTAGCAAATTTGCTGTCCCAGAAGATGCATTCAGTATCTTCTTTCTCTTAAAATTTTACCTTAACCATCAACTAGTAGTATTCATCCTTAGCCATCTTCCCTTGTCATCCAAAATCAACCCTCTCAAATTCAATGTCTAAATTATACAAAGTTTTGGACTTGTATGGTTATATAGAACATAAGAGTCAAGAAAAAAGATAAATTTACCATTGGCTCATTTGCTATGGAGGGTAGTCACGAATTTGTCTGAAATATCGCCAACCAGAAGATATCTGTTCCAAATTTGTAAAATTTCTTGACCTTTAACTTGTAGGCATTTTGTCAAACAATTTGCATGCAATGTTTAGAACAGCTATGAGAATGGTTATACAACCATCACATAATTATGAAAATATTCAAAGATTACACAGTGTAATTCCGTCAAATAGTTGGCAATCATTCTATTGAACTGGAAATGCCATTGGCGCTCTCATAAGCAGTTAGAAAAACAAGGAATAAGGCAAGAGACATTTTAACAAACATTTACCATACATATAGCTGAAGAAAACATTCCAATATAAAGTGTTCAGATTAATAATTTCAGACCACTTAATTGATATCAGTTGTTACTGATAGTAATATATTTATGAGTGTAGTGATCCACGGGGCAAGGAAATGGATTGAACAGTTGGCATGCATTTGATATTAAACTCAGAAATTATTATTCCTTTGAACAGCTGAGTATGGTTGAGTTGTATAGCAGAAATAATCAGTCCTTTGCAATGAATTATCTGAATTTAAAATTGCATATGAATACCTCTAGAGCAGCAGCGCCCAATAGTAGATGGATATCAAACTTAATGTATTAACAGTTGAAGTTGTAATTAGACTTATATTGGCATTGATTGTATGACTGTTTTGCACACCCTTTATAACAGTCTAAACTCCTTCCAAAGATCAATGTGCACTCAATAATCACCAGCAACAACTTGTGATGTGGCAACCATCTATAGCTTCATACCTTCAGACAACCACAATCTATGACAAAATAAACATGTGATATTTTCCCACATCTGCCTATGGCAAGTACCAGAGCAAATTGTCAGTATGCACGAAAATAATCTTTGGTACCTGTAAATGCAGCTACTAGGGATCGAGGATAAATCCTCTCACCGAAATAACCCTTCCAACTATGGTCCAAAGTCTCCTCTGCATCGAAACCAAGGATCCCAAGCGATTTCACTCCTTGAGCAAAAGAAATGAACACACAAGCTCACCAAACTTTTGCCCAGAGAAAATAACAAATGAACATAACTTTTATTTTAATCCTCAAGTAATCCTGATAAGTTATAACTCCTTTGAAACCCTAATCCTCCATTTTTTCCAACGCCACTTTATAAAATAATAATTAATATTTCACTTTAGTCATAAGCCATGACTTAAAGCACCTCAAAGTGAAATTATAATATAAAGTGCATTAATAAAACATCTCAACGTAAAATTCTAATGTTAATGCATAAAAGGGTCCAAATATTCACTTTACATCTCCCACGTCCCAGTTCCCAAGGGAATAAACAAGGAAAAAGGGCAGAATACGCCAACTAGGCCTCCAAGCATTTGGAAAGGGACATTACATTGTCTTCTAGATCAATCACATTGATGATTTCTATGAAGGGATATTTATGCTTTTTATTGGGAGCCAACCTCCTGCAAATATCCGTCCAAGAGAGCTAGTCATCTCTTCCTACATCCCAAAGGTCATTCAACTTCAAAAACTTTTTTGTGGTGAGAAACCCTGCATCATGTCTATCAATAGAAACAAGATGATCCATTGGAATTTTAAAGCATCAAATGCTACTACTTTAAAGGATGCAACCACTCCAAACCCATTAGTATTCCACCTCAAGTGAATACAAATTCCCCATTAAGCCGTCCCACTTTTCTAATACATCGGATCCTTGAATCAGGGAATCTGAACCATTAAAATCAGATCCACCAATAAAAAAGGATTGACAATATCATCAATGCATAATATGCCTCCTGTAATTAATGCAGGGGTTGGGTGGGTGAACAAGGAGGAAAAGGAGCCATTAACCCTAAACCCCCTCAATCCAATGCCTCCATCATTCACACAATAAACATTATTATAGAAAGACCATGTTGCAAGAAGAAAATGCCCATAATTTCTTCGATGAAGAAGAGAAAGTAGAGAAGCAATTGAATTTCGACACGAAGGGAAAGAAGTTATTTGCAGATTCGGTAAAGAATGAAAAGAAGGAAAAGGATACCGAGGGTTTCAAAGTCATGGAGGAGATAAGCCACGAATAAGGACCCAAGGAGGAGTGGTCAGAGATAGGTAGTACCTTGTTCTCTATGCCCCGTATTAGTACTCTGGAAAAGAAAATAGAAATGGAAGTCTTCCTTTAAAAAAATCTATTTTTGTCCTCTTAGGGCATTATCGTTTTAGGAAATTCTTTGAGCCTAGTTGAAAAGCACTTGGATAGATAAAGTTACTATTTATACACTGCCAAATTTTAAAACCTGGCCAGTTCTTGATGACGTTCAAAACAATTAACATGGCTAGCATGTTTTGGAAAGAGGGTTTTGGTATGTAGGGCAATCAATATTCAAATTGATTCCCTAGACTCCAGAAGTTAGGATTCCGAAGGTCAAATGATTTTGGACAACCCAAATGGATTGAGATTAGTAATTTTCCCATCCAATATTAGAATGTCTTACCAAAGCTTTTCAAACATATAGGGATGTTTTGAAAGTGAATTCAACAAATACACCCTTCCTCATATGAATGCTAGACTTTCAATTTCTTTGCTTGTGAAAACTCGTTTATCTTATGCTATTAAAGCAATCCATGATAGCAAGTATGTTGTATGTGATTTAAGTGGGTGGGGTGGCAGATATGTTTATGTGTGATTTTGTATCTCTTTTGGTGATCTGCACAATCCAACATCTATTTCCTCACATGCTTAGTTATATGCTTTTTGTGACATGCTAAGACTCTGCCCATTTGTACATTTCTCCATGGGCTAGACCACCCCACATACATAGCCAATGATTAATTTCATGAAGACATGTCATATGCTTCTCTTGAAGATGGCAAGGAAATAGCAAAGTCTGAACAACATGTGGTTTTATGCATGTACCCCAGTTTCTTTCTTCCACGAACATGGTCTTCAATTTATCTTCATAAATAATTCTTATTTGGTTGTAGCCAGAAAATTCATCGAGGAATATTTCTGATACCCAATCACCTCTAGAATGCAAGCAGCAAAAGGGACGGGAAACATGTCTTTGATGGTTACCACATCCATGCTCTTGAAATCTACATAGATTTGGATTTGCGCCCTTCTTTCTTCAAGGTGATGACTATTGGCGACACCCATTCGCTATTATTAATCTTGATGTTTATGCTCGCCTCCATCATCATCTTTCAACTTGGACCTTCTATGAATGCTTCATGTTCACTCAGTGTGCTCTTTATCAAATGGGTTGTGCGCCAAGAACCAAAGGTATTATGTGTATACAGAATTCCAAAGAAATCCCCTTTAAATCTATGCATTTCTAGGCAAACGCATCTTTATACTCCATAAAGATTTTGAATGTTGCAATCTTCAACACTAGGTCCCAATCATCTTCAACGATGATGATATGTCCTTATGTCACCGAGTAGACCTTTATGGTCATTGGTCCCTTATACTTTATGTTATCAAGCTTTTTGAGCTAGTATGTAGGTTACATGTAATATGCTTCGCCGACCTCATGATTGGTGAATTGGAGAGGAAATGGATGTGGGGATGAAGAACTTGTACCAAGATCCAAATGCATTGCCAATTGCATCGCCTCCTCTTTCTCCAAACCAATTTCTTCTATATCAATACAATAGCTATCTTGATTGAACATCTCGTCATTCTACATCTATTGCAAAAATCATTTTTCAAACAATTGGTGTTGGTGTGTTTCTTTCCAATAAAAATTTGTACACGACTTCTTTTACCTCTTTTTTTGGTCTCCTCTTGGACTTCTTCAATCATTAACATCATGCCTTTCCTCGAGGATTCAATTGATGAAAGTTTGTTTTTTTTATCTTCATCCGGCGAGTAACTATAGGTTTTTCACCTAGTAGATGTCTTCTCTTCGCTCTCCAAGTTCACTTCTTGGTCAAAGTCCTCTTGATAGGTTTTTCGTAGGGACTAGTATCATTTTCCACTATAGGTTTGGAAAGAGTCCTTCAATAAACTATAGCTTCTTCAAGGCATCTACTAGCTTGGCTTTCAACTTTCGCAACAACTCCTTGTCCTATCAGTTATACATGCAAAATTTCTCTTTCCTTGGTATGCGATATAGAATTCTAAGAGAATTAGATTGTCGCCTCGTAGCAACTCAAACTCAAAATATTTCATGAATTTGTCCCATGAAATGAAGCAGGTATCTAACACCTCCATTTGCTCCATATAGCAATCAATGGTGACACTCCTCCAGGTGGTTGGGAATGACTCGAGCTAGTAATCTTGCTCATATTGGTTGTTCATTTCTTGTATGGCAATGGAAGTCCCACAATGCCTACTTAGGTCCTCTTTCTTTCACAAAAGAATTTCAGCAACTTTTGTTGATCCTAGAGATTAGGACTTGCCATCCTTGTTCTTCTTTCTCAAAACTTGTTCTAGTTTTCTTGGCCTTCTTGATTATGAGCCTAGCCAAACTCCATTCTATAATTGTTGAAAAATTACTTTGTGTGGCTCCACTGTTCCCGTTACAAATCTAAGATCCTCCTTCAATGACCTAATAACTCTTGCTCTTGTGTGGAATTCCAATCCTCTACATTGTTAGATACATCGTGTTCCTCAACCACCCAATCTCAGGAAATCCTAACAATGTGGGCCTCAACATCAAGTTCAATCTCTTCTTCGCAATAACCTTCACGAGTTGCACGATCGTTGCCACATTTAGTCCCTTGACTGTCCATAAAACAGAATCCAGCCCCCTAGGGGCACTAGGCATACATGGTGATGGAAACATCCCTTCTTCACCTAATAGTGTCAGGTCTGCTTCACTACGTATTAGAAGTCATATTTTCTCTGGAGGCATATTTTTCCTCGTCTAAAAAGGAGTCTAACCACTCCACCTAAGGGCTTTCCTTATATAGAGGGAACCAAATATGTACACACTATGTTTCCTATGTCACTTGGTTAGCAAGGCAGAAACTTACTCAAGAAGAGAAAAAATTTTCCCAACTCAACGAATTCATGCTATTGCATCCTAAGCACTTTCCCACTATGAACTTCTTAATGGGGAAAATCTACAGTCGGCACCGTACTTTTCTCTTTAAGAGGTGGCTCTATTTTGTTGGAAAACCTTTCAAGAAAACGATCTCATGGCTGCCTCTAGAAGTCTCGCATTCCTTATCCTTCTTTCAACCAGTCCTTTGGATCTTCGAATTGGTGTCCTTTCTCCCTAGGGCATCCTTTGTTGAGCCCCTTTTGAAGTGTTAGGAGTAAACAACACTGTTCCCTTCTTGCTTGTTGACCATCTTGGAGGTTCTCTTTGCTGTGCCTCTTGAAACCTATCATGATAATGCTATAGGATATGTTGTTTGTTATTCTTTCATTGTTCTTCTTTGAGGTAGATCTTCCAAGATCAAGTAGTGGTGCACTAATAATCTGAAAAAATTGGCAAATAAATATCACCATAGGTCCATTGAAGCTGAAACTATCTTCAACTTATGCTGGTGTAACTTGTAAGCATACAGCCTCTTGTCATATGTATTGTTTGATTGTGATATTCCTCAAGGAGAATTCACTAGCGAGGTGGTCTTTTATTTCGTAGTTGTACACATTGCGGTCAAACTCTTTTCCCCTACTCGGTGCAACACCCTTAGCCTATTGGGTGTCTCGAGATATGTGTGACCAAATTATGGCATGCATATACTTTGATTTATTCATTTAATAATTCGATATTGGTAGGAGTAGTCAGCCTAATGGATTATGGAATCCCATAGCCTAATTATGGTATATACATGAGGTAGCATAGAGTATTGAATCATCATATCGCCAATTTTGTTCTTGAGAGATATTACAACATTTTTTCTTATTGCAAGGATTGTGGAGGTTGCCCCCTCGAAGCGGCTCAGTCATATATTTCAGTATTGTGCTCTTCATTTCACTTATATAATATATTGCATGGCTTTGCTCTATTTTTCTCTATTCTGCTCTTAATTGCAAGTGATTGTTGTTTATAAGTTCAGGTTATCTGTTGAATTGTGGTCTATTGCTACGAATCTGCTTGTGTGATGTAGTAAGTTCATTACAAGTGGTATCAAGCTTCATTTTGGAGAACGTTTCTGTGGTGCATTAGAGCTTTGGAGGCAAGCACAAAGCACTATTTCAGGTAAATCAGTTCTTTACCTTGCCAAAAAAACAATACTTTCTTAGATATTGTTATGTTGGGTGGGGAATTTTCATCACTTTGCTTGTTCAGTCTTGCTGTGGGTCAAAATCAAAATCTTTTGACCTAGGAGGAATTTAAGGTTTTTGTTTGCATCAAGGAGTCTGAGATAAAACAAAAAGTCTGTAGTGGGTACTTCACCCTTCATAAATATAGCTTTGTTGTCTGACTTCCTAAATGTTTTACATTGGACAAGTTGCATCATGGCAGGCACTTCTACCGGAAGTGGGGCAAGAGTCAAGCCACACCAGGGAAAGACTTCTAACAAAGATGATACAGATTCAAAAGGGGGATGAGGCTCAACTTTGGAAGACTGTTTTATCCATATGGAAACAAGAGTAAACCAGATCAGTACAAGTTTATCAAGTATGGCCACTATGGTAGATCTGAACAGGATGCAAGACATGATGGGTTCCAAGGCAGATCTAGTTGGCTTGGCTATTGATGTAGTAGCATCTAGGGTTAGAAGAGATGTCTAAGAGCTCGGAGTAATCTCAAATGGCGGTCACTATGAAACATAAATTTCAAAGCAGCAGTAAACATTCAAAAACCCATAGAGATAGGTATGAGAAGCTTGTGCTAGGCCCATGGGAATTTGTGGAGTCAGAGAAGTCGAAAGAAGTCATTTACAAGCTTGAGGAGAGACCACCATAGCGGAAATGACGTCAAAAAGGAGATCATAGGGAAAGGGATTTATCTGAAATGCAGAGCATCAAGAAGAGATCAATGTTTTTATATTAAACCACTTATATAATGTAATGGACATATAAAATCCATTTTGCTAAGGAGAAGGGGCTCGAAAAGACCTAGTGAAATTTTGAAGGGTTAGATGGAGTGTTGCGTGGTGCCATCTTGGAGTCCTAGAGTCACGGGGTCTCGGAAGCGTGGAGTGTTTCAGAAATTGGGTTCACAGTGAACTAAGGCAGTGAGAGTCCAAGATGGTTCAAAGTGAACTGATTAGACCTCTGGTCCTCACTTGCCCCCCCATTTCATTCTCTTCTTTGCTTCTGTCGATTTTTCTCCCCCGCTTGCTCCTTTGCCCCTGCTTGTGGGGGCATTTAGCTTCGGGTTTCCTTTCTGCTGTCTTTTCTCTTCTTTTCAGTTTTTGGGAACTCGTTTTGAGTTGTCCCGCAGTCCCATTGACCTACTTTTGTGGTCATGTGTTGGACATTAATAACATTATCTTATCTTATCTTATCTACAAATCGTCTATAACTTCTTTTCCATCTTTAATTAACCTTGTTCGAGGTTAACTAGCCCTCTTATTAATTCTTTTTAATGCAAAATTTCCTGACTATTTCTGGCAGCAAAATAAATTCTGACCTTCCAAATAGGTAACAGCCTTCCAAATCCTGAACAAAAATGCTTTTTTGAAGAGTCACCTTGGTGACATCCTTCTTAATCCCACAAGCATCACTAGAAAGATAGTGTACAAACCAGTGAGGTTATCATACATTAGTTATACCTATAACTTTTCATAAGCACTTTATGAGTCAGAATTCTCACTCATTTTTGATTTAGGTTAAAAGTCAAGAGTTGCCATTTCAAGACTATTACTTTCATTTGCTAACCATGATATCTTGAGCTTTACGGTACCCTCATGGGAGAACCTAACTAATTGCATCACCAAACTCTTGCTGAAAACAGCTTGCCATCCGCAAGAACTTCCATATGAAAAGATCCTATGACAAATGTATCGATGCTAGAGCTTTAATATCATTTGTGGATCAACTTTAATGACAGTAGGGAACTAATATAGTCAATGTTTAGAGGATTTAATTGTAAGAACCAGATAGGACATTTCAAGCTTTGGATGATGCATGCATAATAGGTAGTTCTATAAAAATATCTCTAATCGGCATGGTGAAATTGACCCATTTAGTTTGACAATCTCAAAGCTTTTGGGTTTCTTTAGAGTCCATTCTTGCCCTTTGTTCATAGACTTTAACAAACTATCTCATTACATAGGGTTACAGTGGAAAACTCACACTGAAATCAGTGTATTTAAATCTTTCCACCAAATACTGGTACCTGACTAATTTATAGAAGCCCAATTTTCCTTGTATAAATGCAAATGCAGTAATTAGTCCCGTTGCAATGCTGAAAAAAGGCTGCACATAAATGGTATTTAAGAACCTTGTTATGTAAGTCAAGCTTCACAAAATTCATATAAAGGCAATAGTGAAGGCCAAATGCAATCATGAAATTTACAAATTGCCTCGAAAAGTCATGAATGAAAATAAACAACTTGAATACCCAAAATTATCTTTTCACTCAAAAAACTACGAAACCCATTTTGTACTTGTTGAAGGTAAGAATAGGTACATAATAGAATCAAATAAACTCCAAAATTTATGAAATTAACCTGATTCCCATAAGGTTCAGTCTTAGCAATAGATAAATTTCATATGAATGTCTCAATACATACAACTCCACCTTAAAGATGTAGTGGACTTGACCCTAGCTGGTACAAAGACAACAACATTTATCCTATTAAGTTATTCTTCAACATTGCGGGAAATGGTAGTAAATCTTTGCAAAGAAAATCTTGTGAGTTGAGAAATTATGTCCTAAGTTCAACTTGAGGGTTTTCGACCTCTGATATTTTAGAAAATACTAAGTTTTCGTCCTTAGATATGGAAACACTTCCGACAAAAAGACAATTTAGAGATCATCGTACAGTTTGGCTAAATTTTCTGACCCACAAGTCGATACAAAAACCTAGGTATCAGAATGAGATAAATCTCCTCTCATTTACCGGTGAGGCTCCCGTGTAAGATTTAAAGCCAAATCATTTTCTTGTATCTATTTTAAGGGTTTCTTTATTTATCTCCCAAAGCTCATGTACCATTTTCCCTAGGCAATTTTGCCCAAGTAAGCATTTCGCTGTAGAAATGAAATCGCATTTGCAGAAGAGGAAAATAATTGAAACTTATCCTTTGAAGAGAAGATGTCACTACTCACTAGTTTGGCCCAGAGTTGGTCACATCCACATAGAAAAATACAATATAGATCTGAAATACATAAATTCAAAGCAAAGGAAAGTATCAGACCTAGATCTAAGATAAACAAAGTTTATGAAAGACCTAAAAAGAAATAAGAAACAAATGCATGTTGACATCAAAGTTCTCCTTTAGAAAAATTATAGCCTCCTTTATTCCTCAGCTTGTGACAAAGTTATCAAGGGTTTTTCAAAGTCTGGAAGTCAAGCCAATGGTGATTACAAATTCCCCCCCTTTAACCCATAGGTTCTTCCTCTATTTATAGTGTTAGAGGGCAATTACAAATCTGAATTTGTTGAATTCCCACATGCACGAAGCTATGAAAAGGGTGCAGCTGATCAATCTTCCTCCTGACATTCCTCTTTGCATGACATGCAATTTTCAGCTAAAAATTGCCCTTTCTATTTTGCATGTCTCACACCTATTTCCAAGTAATTGACTTCTGGAAGTAACTTAAATGGCTTTCAACCAATCACTTAAAATTACAATTTAATGATTACTCAATATACTTTGCATCCCATGATGAAAATAAATTGGAATAGGCAGAAATAAAAAGAAATTAGAAGAAAGTTTCATACACTTGATTCTTGTCCCCTTTTTCCATCTCTGATTCAAGTTGGACCTTTAGGTACACCCCAATTCTCAGATCACAACTTGGAAGCACTGAGTTTGTGATTTCTTGGGGATTGAATTTATTGTCTTGCAACTTATCCTTAAAGATTTTGATTTTCACCAATCATCATCTAGTCATTCCCTGTATGTCTAAATGATTCCAGCTCAAATCTGGTACCATTTTAACTTCCGTAATTGCCCAAATATGTATAAAAATGCAATTTTTAATGTAAACAAGGCTGCAAGTAAATTCAATGAACCTGTTTCAACTGGAAGATTGGGAAAAATGCACAATCTCATGAGAGAGAAGTCCAAATGTAGCTGACTTTGGACATGGGCTGTTAGAAACATATGAAGAATGAATTTTCCAGAAGCCTTTGAACATGACAATCTACGAAACCCTTAATTTTGCAATTAGGGGTGATAGGTTTATGGACCATGTCATCATTTAGGGCATCAAAATCCTCCAAAAATTATGCATGATTCATTTTGATCCCTTCTAGCATCATGCTTCAACAAAAGCTGAAACAATAAATTGTCAGACCTGGAATGTAAGTAATTTTGTCGAGAATCAACTTGCAATGGGTCGCTCTACATGTTAATGAAGATATGCATCAATTTCTTCTTCAACTCTATTCTTCAATGTATGACTAACATAAGCTCAATCAGGTCACCATGCCTTTCGAGAAGGGGGAAATTGACACGAAACCTGAGATCAAAGTTAATTCCAGAATCAAGAAAGGTCTCAATTACCCTGCTTCACGTCCACAAGAGGGAAAATACTACGAGTTTCTGCTCTTAGAATTTAATTATTGCAAAATCAACAAGCTTAAGACATAAATATAAAATTGCAAATAGCATAGACATGTTTTACCCCCAAGTCAGATGCTCCTGAATGACAAAAATTAGGAGAGCTAACCCTATCTCCAAAACTGGAAGCTTCCCATGTGCAACAATTTTCTTTAATGCAATGATTCTACTTTATTTTCCAAAACTTCCTAGGACAAGCTGCCAATCTTCCATGAATAAAAAATTACTTCCCTTTATACATCCTAGGCTTTTATAATTATTAAGTCATGCAAGTTTTATAATAATTGTTTCTTTTATTAATGGCAATTTATATTAATTAAATAGCCAACTTAAATCACCCTTAATTTGGGCACTCAAGCCGTCAAGCTTGTTGACAAAATGCCAAATGTCTTTGATTGGGAATTTAATCATTTAGAATAGCATCAAAATTGACTTAGGGGGCAATTGTCCTTCTAAAATGTCCCCTTTTAGGACAATTTAGAAATTAACAAAATCATTGATCACATTTTATGAAAATAATTAATATTCAAACCCAACTGCTGCACTTTTTGGCAAAATTCATATTCCCACCTTTAAGTCCAAGCTGCAATCCTTAAATTTGAATTTGGGCCATCCAAAAATGTAAAGAAAAATCCCCTCTTCCGAAACCAGTTTTTGACTCTTTAACATGAAACCCTAATTTTACCCTACAATTTGGTAAGAAATCCCAACCATTTAGGACAACCTCAAATATCTCCAAAAATTATAAAGTGGACTTTTCCTCCTTATTTCATACCCTACATTAGTGAGGTAAGTAAATCAACGCCTCCTGCCACTGCCTTCAGATCTGAAATAACACAAGATTATTTATTCCAAAAAGTTGACTTGCAAAAGTAACTATGGAAAATCCCCATGCATTGGATATTAACTGATCCGAAATTTATTAAATACTTGTAAAATTCGTCACTTAGAAGAGTTAAACCTTCATAAGGTTTACCTCAACGAACCCTAGTGTCAGCTTCAATACAACCCAAATAGGATTGGACTGAGCCAAAGTGAATGGGCAATCCAATTGGTATTTCACTCCTTTATCCAATACAATTTGCAGAAGTAAAACATAATCTGAAATAATAATTTACTGAAAATTAGGAAAACTTTCAAAATTAGTAACTCCCAAAATATTGCCTAAAATAATTCTTTAACTTGAAACCAAAATGCAGTAAAAGTGCATATCCCGCACTTATGAGCTTCTATCAAAATAACATATCAGATCTTTGCATCCCCTTTCACTAAAAACCACTCAAATCAGCCCCCGAAATCCCAAACCAAGTCGCTAGGGTTGCTATAATAAATGCATAAATAATTTCCAAGCACTTAAAACCCTTCAAAATATTCAATAACATGCAGATTTTACCCTCAATAAAATGCGCCAACACCCTAGACAAGTCGCCAAAGCTAGAGAAAATATCATGCATAAACACCTTCAACACAAGAGAGCAAAATGGAAAGAACAATGGAGTCTTCAATAATCTTCAACAATGGATCCAAATAAGAGAGAGATCAATGCAAGAACTAGGGCATACATCCCAATTCTCCAAGCATGGAGTGAAATCAATAATTCATCAACATACCCTCTAAGGAAATGCGCCTCCCTTTTATAGAACTAAGGGGTGCAATATCCAATAAAGACCGACCTTTCCCTTTTGGAGGGAAAACATAAACTCTCATTAAAATATTTAATACTAAGACTATGTGCACTTTATTTATTTTTTAATTAAATAAATAAAAGTAACTAACCTATGTGCACATTAAACTAACTAAAAAGACTCCCACTTGTAGCACTAGGCATGCCAAGGGGTTACAACGCAAATGAAAAATTAATATTAATAATGTCTCGAAAAATGGGACATTACACAGTTACTTTGGATAGAATGATTTTTTTTTTAAAAGGGGTAGTCCCAGACTTTCAGGGTGAATTCATTCTGGAGATACCAAAAATGATCTTGCCAGATGCTCCCATGGAAATAAACAGACTATACTACCAAAAGAATTCATTACAGGGGAATTAACACAAAGAACTGAGATGGCAGAAAATGGAGAATAAATCAAACAGAAATAAATACCCATTCGAAAAACGTGGTTCCCAGAAGCTTCAGCAGACAAAGCTCTGAATTCATTCTTGGTGAAAACCCTAATGAGATGTTGAATACTGGCATGCAAAACTTCAACTCAACCGGAGCACAATTTACTTCAAACGGGGCATGTTGTTATTCCATAAATAATTAAATAAAAATTTCCCGCAGACCAAGTGACTTGGTCCAGAGGGATAAATCATGAGTTTAGCATCTGGGTATTTGCATCAAAAACTGGCTCATATGATTCACTGGGAATATCTTAACATAATAGCTATACATCTTCTGAGCAATAAAAACACAAAAGACCCGTTATTTTGCACATCATTTTTTTTCAAATCAGTCCTAGATTCAATTGAAATCAGTTCCACATTCTATAGTGTTGAAGTGATCCATGTTTACCCCAAAGAGTTCTTCGAAAGCCACCTTGTGATGTCAAAGAACACGACTCTAAATTGTATTGTGAGTTCCTCTTTTTGTCAAAACAATGTAAGGTCACCATAGGGATGCCCAAAATATGCTTCTATCAGAGATTGCTCCATTGTAGATTTTCCTCCATGTGACAACTATAGTGATCCTTGTGTGGCTTTCAAAATTGAACCAAGTTGCCTTCCACAACCATCCTTATTTGATGGGATCAAGTCTGAAGTAAGGCTCCTTTGTGTAGAGATGATTGTTGATCTAGAAGAACATATCCAACTTTTGTTGTTCAATGGAATAGCAAACAACCAGACTCTTTCACAAGAGTAAAACAGAGATTCAAAGCAAGAAGCTCAATCTGGCATGCTTGAACCAGTTGATAGTTGATTCAATAACCATGCAGGAATAGAAATGCTCTGATACCAGTGTAATGTCCCCTTCTAGGACAATTTTCCAAAAGATCTTGCAAAACCTGATCACTTACCAAGATTCAAACAAAGAATGGGATTAACTATCCTTTTCGTTCAACCTCAAATATCCCAATGTCAGCTATTTCGAACCCAAATGGGGTTGGAACTAACCAAGGTGGTGGGATAGAATTGCCAAGAAGACAATCGGAATTGAGTGCTACATTCATCCAATCAGATTTTTAACAGCTGAAAAATAATTAATATTCAAACCCCAAATGCTTAAATCTTCCAAAATTATTTCTCGCTTAACTCTCAAGGAAAAATTCTCAAACTTTGGATTTTGGGCCACAAAAATATGAAGGATAATATTCTAAAACCAGATTTTGCATAGCAAACACGAAACCCTAATTTTGCCCTAAAAAGTAGGTCGCCCAACACATTTAGGGCATCAAATCCACTCCAAAAATTATGAAATCACCTTCTCCTTATGACTCCTAATTTTTACAACCACATTCAATATTAAATTGACTGCCAAACTGCAGATCTGATATTTTATAACCGCAGTTAATCAATTAAAATGCACCCAAGAACAGCTGAAACTTCAAAAATTAATATCTTACTCAATAACTAAGATATTTTTGCATGAAATAAGATTGCAAAATAAACTAGAAATCTAGGGCTTTTTAATGAACTATAGATCTGAATTTTTAATCCACTGAAACCCCCCCAAAATCTGCCCCCAAAATCTGCCAAACTTGTCAAGTCACTAGGGTTAGCAATAAATTACTATAAATTATTTCCATCTCACTTAGAAAGCCTTCCAACACACCCAAAAATCAGCCCTTGCATCCACACTTAGAAAACATGCCAATTCAGATCAGATTAAATGATCTAGGTCATAAGACACCCAAACATGCCCAAACAAACACTCAAACCAAGTCGTTATGGCTCTAATAAATTGCAGGAATAACCAACAGTATCACAAGCACCACCAAAGTCCTTCAAGGATTACTTCAAAACATGCAGATTTTTCTCACAATAAATGCGCCAATACTCAAGACAAGTCGCCAATGCTTAGCTAAGGAAGATACCAACATAAACACATTCAACACAAGAGAGCACAATGAGCAGAGAACAATGAGTCTTCAATATTCTTCAATAAAGATCCAGCTGAGAGAAAGCACAATCCCAAGAACTAGGGCAAAACATTCCATGGGCATGCATCCCATACTCCAAGCATGGAGTGCAAAATCAAATGATCATCATAGCATAAGTAATAATAATGACCCTAGCACTCCTTTTATAAGCAAGGAGGCACAAAATTTGAAATCCCTAGGAGAGGGAAAAATATTAAATAAAAGCAATGTTTACCCTAGGTGTGGCATACCCTTTTCAAAGGGTGATTTTATCAATAAAAACCCACCTAAATATTTATTTAATTAATTCTCCATTTGATATTTTAATTTTTTGGGAATTAAATTAAAAATAAATTACATTTACCTCTATAATTATTATAATCATATATTCTATTTTATGTATTAAACATGAGTAGGAATTATAATATTATATATATTATTTTAACCATCAAACATTAGTTAGGGTGTAATAATTTTCTTGGACTATTCATAGACCCCTAATAATATGAGTATTTGCAAATGTCTTCAACATGTAACAACTTGAGGGCTAAGGTCCCCAGTGCTGGATTTTGATGTTCAATGTTACATGTCATAGTAAAATTGTTTGACGGTCTATAAAATTATATCTACGTCATTTGGCATTTAAAATTTAATATGCACGTCAAATTTGTTTTTATAATAACTATTATAAAATACATAAATTGAGTTAAATTTTAAATGGGTGTCGTTCCTTATAATATTCTCTCATAGTTCTGCAAATTTTATTTAATTATGGGTAATACATTGGACTAATCAATTTCATAGTTTTTCACATATTCATTTTTTCCCCATAAAAACTAATGTTGCACTAATCAATTTGAATATCCATAAACATCATTCAAGTTTATGAGAATATTACAACAAAATTTCAAATTACAATTTAAAAAAATTATTGAAGAAAATGATAGAAATGGCTCACTAAGAATAACAATGGTGCAAACTTGCAATTCTGCAGAAAATGAGTTCCAGTTTCCAACTTCCAGTCAATCTTCAAATTTCACCTTTCTTGCTAAATCCCAAATCCAATGCATCTAGTCCATTATACAATCTTTATTTGTAAAAAATCAAACAAATAAAAAATAAAAAAACCAATTACAAATCAAAATCAATAAAATAAAGCTAAACAAAAAATCAAATAAATATAAAAATAAAAGCAAACAAAACTAATTACAAACCAAAATTAATGGATGTTTCTATTTTATCAATGAGATATGCAGATGTTTATATTTCATTAATAAAATATTAATATAATTTTATCATTTTTATTATTATATTTGACATGAATTCACAAATTTATAATGTGTAATGTCTATTTAGTGTAATGTCTATTTAATATTTAATTTAGTAACTTACTTTTATGTGTGTGTGTGTGTGGTGGTCAAATTGTGAATACACATGTCATTGGAGTTGGGATGCAGAGACATTTAAATTATATATTTACATGTCAGTCATGATGGTCATATTTTAAAATTAGTTGTATTTTGACATCTAAAATGACTAAAAACGTCTAAACGCCTTGCAAAATCCAACAGTCCCTCCTTAAGGAAGTGATTTATAGATGGCATCAATATCTCCTAACATAAACACGTTTTGGTTTACTAACTCCCAGTAATAGGTGTATTTACTAGCAATTGCACGTGAAATGTGTGATGGAAATGCTGAAGGGGATTCATTGAGGATGTGAAATTGGAGGATCTGAAATAATGGAAGGGGAGGAAAGGTGTTGAAGAAGGGGTTTGAGGGAGGTGCATTTTTCACTTGAATGTAATTTGTGGTTAAAGGGGTCCAAAAAGGGGCAAGATCCAATCGGTTCTAGGTTTGAATCCCAACTATTTGAATACAAAAAACCTTATTTCGTGCAGGAGTATTTCGTAACCCATGTGTACTTTTTTAACACCAAACCAAAAAACTGCAACAAATTAATTTTGTCGGAAATTCCAATTTGTTCCCTATCAGTGAGTCCATTGCACCTTTTGGTGCAATCACTAGTTAATATTCATGCATACCATAGTTATTAATATGATGAAAAAACACCAGCAACGTGACATTCCCACTCTATGTCATTCTATAATTTTATAGAAAATGTATTTTGTTTAAGGAATTAGTATTGAAAATCGTATAATTTTTTGACATGAAAAAATATAATATGACGGTCATTTAAGATGCTAGGCTATCCTCAAAAATTGCTTTGACAGGTGGCATGGGTCATCAAATCTTATCTGACCCCAAAAATGCATGAACATAAAATAAAAAACAGAACCACTTTATTCAAGAAAAGTTGTTTTGCTAGGCAGGTCAAACATTTGCTATACTGCACTAATATAAAGTATGATTTTTTGGAATCAAAGCTTTGCGGATTAAGCTCAAAGAAATGCACAACCATAAATAACATAACCACAAATAACATTCCAACATAAGTTTTTCATACTAAGATAATGAAAGTTAAATTTACTGAATATTTTGCAGATAGCAAAAATCTTAAATATTAACAATGTGGCATGTTTCCTGTGCTGAAGAATGCAGCAAATTTACAATCCGGTAAAAATATCCCCATTCCAGATAATGCACTTAAGAGGCAGATATTGGTTGAAGCAAAGTCTTCCTTGTGTAACTATTTCAATTTCAAAAAAGTTACTCTTGAAGAAACATATATACTGACACAGCAAGCCGCACAACAGGGACTCCCAAAAACATTTCATGAACCTTTATTCCAATAATTTACTCTTCAGAAGATGAATATTCATGTTCACTGGATTCATAGCTGCTGCTTTTGTCATCTTCTTTACTTCCTGCACCATCAGCCTTGGCATATTTTGCACAGTACTCTAAAACAAAACATATTGATAAAATGAGTTGTAAATACTTTAAACTATATATGAATCCCATCACATAAGACATTTTTACGACCAAGACCACTGGAAAATATTGAAGCACATGAAGGCTGTTAGGATTTCAGGAGCAACAATACAGTCAGATATTGCTATAAGATAGCAAATAAGGATGTGAACCACAAAATATGATGCACTAATGATGTGTAGAACTGAACTACTGGAATTGAAAGGATATTGAAAACACAAGTAGCTGATAACTAATACCTTTAACTTTTTGCTCATAAAGATTTGCATCATGCATCAACAGAGAAGCAGCTTCTCCATTCAAGGGATCGGATGGATTCGGATATAATAGAAGTTGGGGAAGAAAAGACTCGAATACATTTGGCAAGTCTGCATAAAAGATACCAAATTCAAAGACTTTAAATCGACATCTCATGCAAATGTGTGCAATCTGCAACAAATAAGTACCAACTCAAATATCCACAGTAAAAGAATAAAATCGGAAGATAGGAACTTCTATTACCATACATTGGACTCCAAGCCTGGTTGATTACATCCAAGTCCCTAAAATCTGGGACTACCCATTTGAAAATTTTTTCGTTCTTTTAAAATAACGGGTCTTTTTGTGTTTTTATTGCCAGAAGATGTCTGTATTACGTTAAGATATTCCCAGTGAATCATATGAGCCAATTTCGACAAATACCCAGATGCTGAAACTCATTTTATCCCTCCGCCAAGTTTTGTCTGCAGGAAATTTTTATTTAATTATTTATTAAATAAATAAAGCCCCGTTTGAAGTAAATTGTGCTCCTGGTTGAATCCTGTTGAAGTTTTGCATGCCAGTATCCACACATTTCAATAGGATTTTCACCAGGAATGAATTCAGAGCTTTGTCTGTGACTTCTGGCAACGTTTTTTCGTTTTTATTTATTTCTTTTGCGTTTTTCTCCGGTTTTCCCCGTGGTCTTTCTGTTTAATTCCCCTGGGTCCGTTCTTTGTCCTGTATAGTCTGTTTAATTGCCTGGAGCATCTGGAGATCATTTACGGCCGCTGCACCAGAAGGAATCAGCCTCAGAAAGCAAACTTCTGACCAAAAAAGATGAAGTCAAGCACAAAAAGCCTCTCCTAGGCAAGTCGCACTTTTTGGAATGAATGGGTTTAAGCTGCAATGGGATTTTTGGTAGTGGCAGGCAGGCGGGAATTTCTTACCTGCCTTGCAGGGTACTTTTTCCCATGAAGTCAAAGTCACTTAAGTTGCAATGGGAATATTAGAGGTGGCAGGCAGGCGGGAATTTCTTACCTGCCTTGCAGGGTAAAAATTCCCATTATAAAATAAAGAAAAATCACTTAAAGCACCGATGGGAATTTTCTGCCTGCCTAGCAGGCTAACTTTTCCCACCAAAGAGGTTTATTCACCCATGCAAGTCGCACTTTATCAAAGGAAGCTATTTTTAATACAAGTCGCACTTTTTGGGAGATGTTTTAATTTGCCAGTGGGAATTTTGGCAGTGGCAGGCAGGCGGGAATTTCTTACCTGCCTTGCAGGGTAAAAATTCCCATTATGAAAGTCAAATAACTTAAGTGGAAGAGGGGATTTTTGGAGCTGCAGTGCAAGGTGGAAATTCCCATCAAGTTGACTTCTTATTTTTAGCAATTCCTCTTGCCAAAAAGTGTGACCCACCTTGGGTGAATAACAATGCATTTAATAATATTTATTAATGGTTTATTCACCCAATTTTGGCGCCATAAATAGAAGGAAAGTCAATGCAAGTGGAAGAGCTAAGGAGAAGTCAAGGATGCATGCTAAAAATAAATAAAATAAATTATTTAAAAAGCAACCAGCAACATGCATAATTGGGCGCCCAAATTGGATGAATAAACATGGCTATTAATTAATTAAATTGCCAGAAATAGGAAGAGGCAATTATTAAAAATAGCATGTTGGAGGTTATATAAGCATGGGACACCATAAGGGAAGACAATTAATTCTTTTTGATGAGGATTGCAGCCCAGACAGGTTTTGGCGCCAAAAGAAGGAGGATTTTGCATTAAAGTTTATTTTCCACTGCCGGGAAGCTTCCAGTTTTGGCGCCTAGGGTTGGAATAGCCTAATTTTGGTCATTCTGAGCATCTGCATGTTGGTATATGTGCCCAGGTGAATTAAATAATATTTTTGCTTGCTTTGCATGCAAGCAAAGCCTCAAATTTTAGGGCAGCAGACTTTATATGCAGATTTTGGTGATAAAAATCAAGTATTCATGCCATGGACTCCATCTTTGTCTGAATTAATTGCAGGTATTCATCACAGGTGCTCTCAAATCAATGTCAGGTACATTGAATATATCTTCCTGAATCTGAAGAAATTGCCAGATCTGCACAAATTGATCCAATTGCAAGGGATTCCGGCAGAATTAAAAGAAAAAGAGCTCAGACAAAGATTGTTCCAGCCATGATGAAGCATGATGAAAGAAAAGGATCAACAGAATCATGCATAGCTTCCAGATTTGTTGAAGTCAATGATACAGACATAGGCCCTGAACCTATCACCGATTTAATTGACAGATCCAGATCTCATAATTGCAAAGGCTTCCAGACAAAAAATTCATCCTCTTGTTTCTAACGCAGCCCGTGTAGAAGTCAGTGCATGGAAAATTCCTTTCAGGAGCTTGTGCATGTGCTCCCAATCTTCCAGTTGAAGCCTTCATTGAATTTACTTGTATTTGCCTTCACCCAGAGTGCTTTCCAGAATTTAAAATTGCTCATATGCAATTAAAAATAAAAAATGATGAGTTTTGTCTGAATTATTTACGGCAAACATTGCACTGGTGCATGTACTGAAGAAGAATTGCAAAAGCTTCAAGGATAAGAGGGAAGACAGGTCAAAGGCAATACCCGCAAGCAAATCACAGTCATGCATGCTTCCAGATCCAGTTTGGTGAGAATCAAAGGCAAAAGAGTCAACCGCATGCAGAATATGGAAAAAGAACAAGACTGGAAGTGTTGCAGCTTTCTTCTAATTTCTTTTCCTCTTTCTTCTTCTTTCTCTTATTTTCTCCGACAAAGTAATTGAGCAATCAATTAAATTATAAAACTTAAGTGATTGGTTTAAAAGTCGTTACTTGAAGAAGTCAATTACTTGGAAATAGGTGGCAGACATGCAAAATAGAAGGTTCTATTTTCAGTTATAAATCATGCATGTCATGCAAAGAGGAATTCCAGGAGGAAGATTGCCAGTTGTTTCCCTTTTCATAGCTTCCACATGTGGAATTCATTTAAAGCTTCCTATTTGTAATTGCCCTTTATACACTATAAATAGAGGAAGAACCTACGGGTTAAAGGATCAGAATTTGTAATCAACATTCTTGTGTTCCAGACTTTGAGCTGAAACCCCTGATAGCTTTCTGCAAGCAGAGGAATAGAGAGGAGGAGATTTCCGGAGAACTTTGTGTCAACGGTGCATTCGTCTTCTTATTTATTTTTAGATCTTTGCATAAACTTTGTTAGATCTTAGATATAGATTTGAAACTTTCCTTTGCTTTAAATTATGTATTTTAAGATCTATTTGTTTCGTCTATGTGCATGTGATCAACTCTGTCAACTATTGGTTAGGTTGCACATCTTCCTTCTTTTCTGCTCGTATTAGATTATTTCCCTCTTCTGCATATATTCATTTGCTTACAGCTGCTTACTTGCTGCAAAATTGTCTAGCTATGGTTCATGAGCTACATAGTTAAAGTAATACCAACAAATAGATATTAGGAAATATAATTGACAAAATCTTACACGGGAGCCTCACCGGTAAATGAGGGAGATTTATCTCATGACTACATGTTGTTTTCAAGTCCAAGAGAGTGCCAACCATATTGCAATTAGATCAAGCTATTCTATCAGTGGAAACTTTGGTTCAAAGAACAGTTGCAGGTATGAATGCATGTTACTTCATGAATTGTTGCTGTAAAACAAATTGATTGTTGCATGTTACAAGACTTTAATTATGCAATAAAAGTTCAGATACTGGTTATTTTTACATCCTTGCTCCAGATATTTATCATACGAATCATATAGAATAATACACTGTTTGATTACATGCAGAACTGTCTTGAATGGTAATCTCTGAATATAAAGTTCGGAAAGTACAATCTCCAAAAAATAGTGATATTAGGAAATTCTTCAAAACATAATGGTGTACAAGTGGTAAGCCAACACCTATTTAGTTTGTCAAGTGACACCTAAGAAAGCAGTTGCTAAGGGGTATCTAAAAAAGGAGGCATTGAATAGGAGAACTCCAAGCTAAGGTAAAAATGTTCTGAATCTTTGCTCTGGTTACAAATGAAGCGTGGAAAATAAACCAAATAAAATCTAAGTGGATTTCTTAATGGTGATTTATAGGAAGACTTTTACATCCATAAACCAAAATGTCATTCAATAAAGAGGAAAAATGTATTCCTGATCATGGTTCAATAGTGGTTTGTGTCTTCCCAAGGCATATCTGTACTTAAGCATCGATGTTCATTGTATTCAATGGATTCATCAGGGCCCATCCTAACGATTTTTGTCCTAATCTATCTAAAACATCCAAGAGAATAGTGATTTAGGAATGTTGATTATATCATACTGACCAAAAATTATATTTTGGTCAATATAAGAGTCTTATAACAGTTTATTCGTATTTCTTAAGGGTAATAAAGCAATTGACTCTGGACTTGAAGTTTCTCATAGTTGAAAATCAGATCTTTTGTCACAAAAATGGTTAGAACGCTGAGAAGTTTTAATCTTGTGGATTTAATGCATTGGTATACTATAAGAAAGACTTCAAATGTTTTCGAATAGATTACAATCAACTTAGTTGTTAATATCTCTATCTACAACTTTCTAATTGAACTTTATTGTTGAGATTGTTTGCAGTCATTATCTAATAAGCATGCAAAACCAAGGGTGTTCTCACTGGAAAGCATACATGTTGATAACTCTTGATACCCTAATCAGAGGAATCTATGGAGTTAGCATGGCCTAATAAGCCCACAACAATCCAAAATAGAATACTTTTGAGCAAGGATAAAAATTCAGATTGCTTCCAACCCAAAT
This sequence comes from Taxus chinensis, assembly GCA_019776745.2. Lineage (NCBI taxonomy): Eukaryota > Viridiplantae > Streptophyta > Pinopsida > Cupressales > Taxaceae > Taxus > Taxus chinensis. The sequence goes on from JAHRHJ020000810.1 coordinate 130,608, forward strand.
ATATTTATGAGCTATCTGAAAGACATAATCCAATTTGTATTCCAAGTTTTGGGATCTGATGGATGCAACATGAAAATGCAGCTACCATTTATTTTCACTAATCTCCACAAAATTAGAAGTAATCATGCAGTAGGTGGAATCTTGAATAACACCAACTCAAGAATATATTCCTCCAAATTATTTGCAGAAAGATCCAACTAACATATAGTACAATTAAAGAGTGTTGGCTAGATTTTCTGCATAGCACAAAACCTAGGCAGTCATGAGATAAATCTCCCTCATTTATCAGTGAGGCTTCCATGTCAGATTTGTCAATTAAAGTATGCTAATATCTAAATGGGGTTTTACTTTAACTACTCAGTTCATGAACCATAACTGAACAGTTCTGCAACAAGTAAGCAGCTGTTTTAAAGAAAGGAAATATTTATAGAAGAAGGTAATTAGATAAACACATAGAAGAAATGGGGAAGATGTGCATCCCAATCAATAGATGGCAGAGTTGATTGCATGCACATAGAAGAAACCAATAGATATAAACACAGAATTCTAAAACAAAGGCAACTCTAGATCCAGATATAAAATAACACAAAGTTTATTAAGAGATCTAAGATTAAAAGCAAGAAACACAATACACCGTGACACAAAGTTCTCCGGAAACCTGCTCCTTTGTATTCCTTTGCTTCAAGTGGCTCTCAGGGGTTTCAGCACAAAGTCTGGAACACAAGATTGCTGCTTACAAATTCTGATCATTAACCCGAAGGTTCTTCCTCTACTTATAGAATGTAGAGGGGCAATTACAAGTTGGAAGCTTTTAGTTGAACTGGCACATGTGGAAGTCGGAAAAGAAACAACTGGCAATCTCCCTCCTGGAATTCCTCTTTGCATGACATGTATGATTTGCAACTGAAAATAGAACCTTCTATTTTGCACGTCTGCCACCTATCTCCAAGTAGTTGACTTCTTCAAGTAATGGCTTTTAAACCAATCACTTAAGTTGTATAATTTAATTGATCGCTCAATTACTTTGTCGGAGGAAAGAAGAAGGAAGAGGAAAGCTGCAGTCTTGTCCTTTTTCATGTCTGCATGCAGCTGATTCTTTTGCCTTTGATTCTCACCAAACTGGATCTGGGAGTAGCTGGATCTGGAACAAGCTGGAATCTGGAAAGCTGGAATTGGACTGGATCTGGAAGCTGGATCTGGAAACAAGCTGGATCTTGCCTTCGTCTTGTCTTCGCTTTTATCCTTGAAGTTTTTGCAGTTATTCTCCAGTACATGCATCAATGCAATGTTTGCCGTAGATAACTCATCATCCTTATTTTTAATTGCATATGAGCAATTAAAAATTCTGGAAAGCACTCCGGATGAATGAAAATTCAATGAAGGCTTCAACTGGAAGATGGGAGCATTTGCACAAGATCTTGGAAGGAATTTTCCACGCACTGACTTCTTCACGGGCTGCATTCGAAACAAGAGGATGAAGCCTTTGTGCCGGAAGCTTTTGCAACTATGAGATCTGGATCTGCATATGGATTTGCATCTGCATCTGGATCTGGATATGGATCTACTCCTGCATAACAAACTCTGGCAACTGGGCTGTGGATGGAAAAGCTGCAGCTCGAATAATTCCACTGCTTTTAATCTGCACGCATGAGTGAAGTTTTTCCTGCACGCATGAGTGAAGTCTTTCCTGCTCTGGATCTGTCTATCAATTCAGCAAGAGGTTCCGAGCCTAGATCCGTGTCTCCAATATCTGCAAATTTAGAAGTGATGCATGACTCCGTTGTGCTTTCTTTTTCATCTTTCTTCGCCATAGCTTTGTCTATCTTTGTCTGAACAATTCTTTTTCTTCTTATTTGACTGGAATTCTTCAAAACTGGTGCAGATCTGGATAATCCTTCAGATTCGGAGGAAATATTCAATGTATTGGACATTGATATAAGTTCCTTTTCTTTATAAAAGCACCTGTATCTAACTCCTGCAATTAATTCAGACAAAGATGGCAACCGGAGCATGCACAGTGAATTTTAATCACAAAAATCTGCATAATTCAAGCCTGCTGCCCCAAAATTTGATGTTTTATTTGCATGCAAAGCAAGCATGAATTTTACCAACATCACCTGAGCACCTGTATCACTTCTACAAACAATTATGCAGACACAAATCAGCCTTCTTCAAAGCATGCGCCAAAACTAGAAGCTTTTAGCATCAAATCCACCTTCTTCTGAGCAAAATCCTCTCCAAATGGGGCGCACTTTTCCTCTGGGCTGCACTTCTTTACCTGTGAATTAATTAATTCATCCTTATGGCAGCCCATGCTTATATAACCCTCATAATTCTATAATTAATAATTGCCCTTCCTATTCCTGGCAATTAATTAATTAAAAATCATGCTTTTTCTCTTTAACTGGTGTGCTAAAATTGCATGTTTAAGGACAGCCATCCAATAAATTAAATTTATTCAATTTAATCATCTACTCTTCACTTCACTTAAGCTTCACAGTGTGCTTTGACCATAGCCACTGAAAATAGAATTTAATTTAATCATTTAATACTTTAAAAAGTATTATTTCCTTCTCAAAAGGGGCTGCATTAAATAAATTAAATTTATTTAATTTTGGAATTCTATTTTTAAATTCCTTTTGTCCACTTCCCTTTGTTGACTTTTCCACAAGCCTGGGTGCCAAAATTGGGTGAATAAATATTAACAAATATTTATTTAATGCATTATTATTCACCCAAGGTGGGTCGCACTTTTTGGAATAATAGAATTCTATTTTTAAAAGTCACATGACAATGGGAATTTTTACCCTGCAAGGCAGCCCCGGAAATCCCATGATCCCCTAAGTGATTTGACTTTGACAATGGGATTATTTACCCTGCATGGCAGGCAATAAAATCCCATGATTTCACTTAAGTCACTTTTCTTTTATTTCACCATGGGAATTTTTACCCTGCAAGGCAGGCAATAAATTCCCGCCTGCCTGCTGCCTCTAATTTTCCCACTGCAACTTAAGTGACTTTTCTATCATGGGAAAAAGTACCCTGCAAGGCAGGCAATAAAATCCCACCTGCCTGCTGCTTCTATTTTTCCCATGATCCACTTAAATCCTTTGTTTTCCAAAAATGCGCCCAACCCCGCAGGGGCTTTTTAGTGCACGACTTCGTCTTTTCCCAGTGAACCGGACCTCCGATGGTGACTTCCTTCTGGCACAATGTGCGTATGTGATCTCCAGAATACTCCAGGCCAAGAATCAGGGCAAGAAACCCGGCAAAGGAATTGATCTAGAGAAATTTCACAGAAAACGAAACGGGAAAACACAAAAACACAAAAAATTGCCAAAAGTCACAAATAAAGCCCAAAACTTATTCCTAGTTAAAACCCTTCTGGTATATAGGAATAATGATATGTTCGATCACAACAGGGTTAAAACGGAGCGCAAATTGCCTCAAACGGGGCTCAAAATAATTAAATACAAATTTCCCGCAGACAAATCCCGACGACAGAATATAACAATTTTGGGCATCTGGGTATTTGGCGAAAATGGCTAATATGGCTCTTTGGGAATATCTTGACGCAATACAAGAACTTTCAGGCAATAAAAACACAAAACGACCCATTATTTTAAAAGTACGAATTTTTTTTCGGATAGGGTAGTCACAGATTTCAGGATGTTTTAATCAAATCCTAAAGATCCTATTAAGAATGAATTTTAGTATATTTCATTGTGGGCAGTTTAATTCTCAGTGTGAATTCCATTTGGTTCTAGTACTTTTAGGCTACAGTGTTCTTTAATTGCATTAAATGAGCCTGAAATTTTCTGTAAAGATTTTTGGTTGGTTCTGAAAAGTATCTTCAAAAGCATACTTCAATCTTAAGATATGTAAGAAATCGACAGTTTTAGTGCAAGAGCTGTGGGGACGCGTCCCCTAGATTTTGGTGACGTCCCGAACGTTTCGGGGACTTGGGGACTTGGAGGGGACGTCCCCAATTTTTTTAAATCTTTCAAAAGTTTTCTGATGTTTTTACTTTTAAAAAGATGTTATTTTTACCAAGAACATCAAATTATAATCTTGAAAGTACCTAAAATACATTAAATACAGTTTAAATCCCTAAATGTCATTGAAAAAAGTTAAAATATTGAAATATTAATTTTTATGTATTATTTTAAAGGCCGTCCCCCTGCCGTCCCCAAAATTTGGGAAATTTTTCCCGTCCCGGAAACCCCGTCCCCTTGTCCCCCCATCCCCGAGACTTAGGTAACTATGGGAATCTTTGATTAGCATCCGTAACTTATCCCCGACAATTGTTTACAGGTATCCGTAAATGTTAAAGTTTTATTTGAACTTGCAATTTGTGCAGGAAACCTTAATCTCTTTTATTTATTTGAGACAGATGTGAGTTAACACAAATTCAATACCTTCTGTTTCCACTGACTCCACACTGTTACATAATTTCCTTTGTGAAGCATTTTCTCAAAGAGTTGAAAGTATGGCAGATGACACATATGCAATACTTCCATTTGCTCTAAAAGAAGAAACCTGCAGAGACCTGCATAAAGAAAAATTGGACATGATCAATGAGACAACACAAGATAGTGGATTTAGATAGACTTTGACCTAGCCATCCAAAACATGCAGGGTAGTGGTTCGGCCAAGGGGGAAGAAGATGACCTACAACCCTTGTGACATCAAAGAAGGTGAAAATTTCTTTTGCAAAAAGCTAATGTTGATTTACAAACCCCTGTTCACATGTGCCCAAAAATTGCTTCCACCTTTTGAGCATACAAAGACAAGCCATGAATTCACCGTATGGCAACAAGAGTACCAAGCATCTGTTTAGGAGTTGTCCGAAAGTAATGTGATCTCACAATTTCATCAAATTAAGGACAAACGAAAAACATTATTGGCAAAAACCCTAGCGCCAAAGTCAAAGTGCAATTGTTTGGCTACGGAATTTCAAAGTGAAGAGGACACTTTTGATGGCTGCAACAAAGGGATCGGCTAGGGCATGGATTGCAAGAACTTGACATATGCTTGTAAAGACCTATGGGAAGAAGAAGCAAATCTCCATTTGCAATCCTTCATATTGAGGGTTGCCTGTGATTGGTGACATCATGGCATCTTGACACATGGTGGCATTACCGCATTCACTCCATGAAGAATTTTGCACAAATTGTGTCAGAGGTTTGAAAGGATGGATCCGGAAGCATACTAGAGTCCATGATCACATTGCCCAGCTCAAACAAAAAGGACAATCCAGTGGTAGACATCGCCAAATGTTGCTGATTTTCAACTTAAGATTTCAGTAGAGAAAGTAAATGACATTTCCGAAGGGAGACTCATGGTGTTGTTCATATAAGGGTTGGAACCTCTTAAACAGTTGTAGTGACAGCTTTTGACCCATCTTCCTTGCAAGAAACAATAAGGAAGTCCTCGGACCTTGAAGGTGCAATCCCTAACAACTTGTTTTTCATCAAAAATTATGGGTGAAATGGAATTTAATGGAACTTGACCAGAAGTTGAGGGCAGCCAAAGGGTTTCCATCTCAGCCCAAAGCACCTATTTTGAGGCAGCCTTGAAGCATTTTTCACATTTATGTTAGCCAAGGACTGACGCGAGAAGACAAGAACCAAGAGTCCAAAAATGAGTTGAGAAGGAGGAAGCTTTGCTTCACATGAAGAGATCCTTGGTCAGGGTGTGACATAATGCCTTTGAAAGGGAAAATTCACTACATAGAAGTGATGGATTCTTGCTTAACCTCAGTGAAGAATTGAAGAGCAAAGTGGCAGCAATCTTCTGAAAAGGAAAAGAAGGTACACCAAAGTCTGAGCCTCTAGTAATTGGCTTCCAGCTTTCTCTTACATCCCTATGGGGTGCTGAAACATAACATTCCTTCAGTAAGTCCATGGCCATCTTTCAAAATTGATATTCTTATTGATAATGGCACTAGAATAATTTCATCAATGAAGGATCTCCAAACCAAGCTTGAGGTTCAGGGTGGAATTTTGAAGGCTTCCAATAACCATTGCCAATGTGAAGGCAGAGGAGATACATTCATAAAGGTATTTAAAAATCAAGAAACTACAATTTCACCTGCTTAGCTCAACCAACCTTAGATAGCTCCAATGCTGCATTAAATTTGCTTCATACCACGTCACTGATGTCACTCCAACTTCAATAAGCTCATATGTGTCAACTTCAATTCAAGTTACTTGACAGGAACTTCAACTCAAATTGACTTTCCTCTAGACTTTCTCAACCAGTCCTTCAACCATCCAACTTTTGGGACAAAATTCATACTTCCTCAGAGGAAAGGCACCTTCATTTTACCCACCTCAAAGAACCTTTTAGTTCACCAGAAAGTGATCTAAAACAAAAACTTAAAATGCTTCTTTCCTTTAGCACAAAACTGTCCCTTTTCATTTCAAGGCAAGTGCAGAGCTTTCCCATATGTAGGTATTTACCTGCCCATGGCTTTGTCTCTAGACCTCATAAGTTAGCAAAGCATCCTCTTATCACCATAGATATGTTGAACTTCCTGGGGTTCCAACTCCTAATTTCCCTCTATTCCACTTCCAATTTCTGATGTGTTTTCAAACCCTTACTAGGTCTTGAGAAGGGAAGACTGTCATGCAAGTAAATTTGCAGGGATAGGCAATTCAATGGTGAAATAAAGGAAGTTTCAGGCACCCATTCAAGATGCATTGCAGCTTGGGCATTTCTAATCTTTCAAGAAGTAACTTTCCATCATGGATCCTTTGTAAAACTCAGCCTCATAAGCAATGATTATTAAAAAGTTTTTCCAAACTATACACTGTATGAATTTCCTAGGACTGTCAAGAATTCTCAAGTTACACCGTTGTAACTTTTCCTCTTCTTTTGCATCTCCTTGAGTTAACTTCCCTAAGATCAGTTCTACAATTTTTCATGATTAACTGCCTCGACATTTGGTCTATTTAAGTCTGAATTTTGAAATAGTATAGAGTCCTGCTTCTGACTGTGGGTTACTCAAGTAGAGCCCGATCTGCTTCGGTAATATAACAGTTTGTATCTTTCATCAAGTAGGATCTAAGAATTTTACAAATGGTTGATCCTAAGACCTGTATTAGCCTCCTATCTCGTTGTTATTTTAGCAGTAGTTCTGTACCTATAGGATCCTACACTTGGCTAAGCCAAAATCCATTCAGTGTGCACGTTCATAGAACAGCTAGGATGCTAGTAATCAGTTTGTAAAGTTAGAAGCTTACCAAGGAGATCTCTTTATTTGCTCGAGCACATACACTAATACAGAAAGGCAAGATATCCACAACTCTTGACAGAATCCTCAGTGATGAGAGGGCTCTTTTCTTGTCTAGCAATTTGGGGAAGTCCAGACAGGAAAGATTTGTCAATGGACCATCAATATGCAAGCTCAATGACTACAGTTGGGAAAGTTCTTAAGCTCATGTTACTTGTATTTAGATCAACCACCCTTAGCAATATCACTCACTAATTATGCAAAACAGCTTATGCATCATTGTTTTCATCACCCCCCTTAAACTATTTACCTGGAAATGCTTCATTTCCAAAAGGGATCTTGTACAAGTCACTCTAGCTCTCAGATCTACCAGTCGACATGTGCATTGACATTACCAAACATCACAATGAACACCTTCAAAGACAGGGTTTCAACATTAAATTCTACTTGTGATTCGAGGATATGGGGCAATTTTCCAAGGTAACTTCATGAGTCTTCTTTGAACCAAAGGATTCATCATTAAACATCGACAAAGTTGCATGTGCAATGTTCACCAACTCAAATAGCATTCAAAGGTTTCCTTCACTTGAAGACATGCACAGGTTCTACAGAGGTTCATACATTGATCACAGTAGGTATTCATCCATTTCCAAGAATGAAACACACACAAGCAATACTCAATCCATTCAAATGCTCTTAAAAATAACAAGTCACTAAGTACCTTAGCAGCTCCTGAGCTCATTCTTCTTCTTCTTTCTTCTCATTAGTTTTCTCCGACTAATTGAACTCTCATTAAATTGGGTTTAGATTGGTTTAACCAAGGGTTCTTCAAGTTTACTCAAATACAATTTCTTGAAATATGGTGAACATGCAAGAACCATTTTCACTAAATCCACGGTGCATGACACTAAGACGGCAAATTACAAGAAGTATCAGACGTGTATACACAAATGTTCACATTTATCTCAGCTCCAAAACATATCTGTTTGGGGCAACTTCTCAAATTAAGTAATGCCCTCTAACATGCTATAAATAGACGAAGAGCCTAAAGGCAAACAAGAATATCAAAAACAGCAGTTTTCTTTTTGTGTCCAGACTTTGAGCTGAAACCCCTTGATAGCTTTCTTAAAAGCTGGGAAATAGAAAGGAAGAGATTTCCGGAGAACTTTGTGTCAACGGTGCATTTGTTTCTCATTTCTTTCTAGATCTATGCATAAACTTTGTGTTATTCTTAGATCTAGATCTGACTTAAACTTTTCTTAGCTTCAAATCGAGTCTGTATAATTCAAGATCTATTTGTTCTAAATCTATGTGCACCTAATCAACTCTGTAAACTATTGATTATCTCTTGCACATCTCCATTTCTTTTCCTTCTGAATTTATGAAAATAATTATGACCCTCTTCTGCACATTCAAGTTTCATTTTCTTTTACAGTTGCTTACTTTTCAAATTGTAAATAGCTATGGTTCATGAGCTACACCTAGTTAAAGTAATACCAACAAATAGACCTAGGACCATATAACTGACAAAATCTTACACGGGAGCCTTCACCGGTAAATGAGGGAGATTTATCTCATGACTGCCTAGGTTTTCAAAGAGAATGTGCAGTTGAAAATCTAGGAAAAATGAGGTATGTGATGAATTTTTTGTGATTAAGTTAATCAATGATGAAGTGGTTCTTGGAGTCCAATGGCTGCAATCTGTGGGGGAATTCAACCTCAATTATCATGATAGAGAACTGAAATTCGATGACAAAGACAAAGAAATCATAATTCAAGGTATAGAGGATGAAGGGAATACAATGGCAAATGCTTGGAAATCACATTGTGGTTTGCTTTCTCACATAACAAGCTGATTGGAAAAAACATTATCACAACTGAGTATGCCAAAAATCAGTTTGCTAATGACATCATGGAAGGGCATACAGTGGATGGAAATTACAAGGTAATGGATGGGCTGATCTTTTATAAGAATAGGATCTTTTTGATCTTTTTGATACCGGATTCCAAGATGAGAATAAGGTTAATGAGGGCTGCTCATGACTCACCTCTAGCTGGTCACCAAGGATACTTTAAGACATACAAGCAAATTCGTGAAAGGTTCTTTTGGAAAGGGCTCAAGGAGGATGTCTTGCAACACATTCGGGAGTGTGTAACTTGCCAACATAACAAAGGAGAACATAATTTTCCAGCTGGGTTGTTACAACCTCTTCCCATTCCTTCTCAAAAATGGGAAAGCATCTCCATGGATTTCATTACAGGGCTTTCATGAAAGGTAAGAGTTGCTTATATGTTGTAGTTGGATAGATTAACAAAATATGCTCATTTTTATCCACTTCCCACCAAGTTTGATGCTCCTATGGTTGCTGATGTGTTCTTTAAGGAAATGCGTTTTAAATACTTCATGGGCTTCCCACGAAATATTGTTAGTGATAGGACCACCGCTTTATGAGTATATTTTAGCAAGAGCTTTTTTGCCTAACAAGTACCAAGCTCACTCTAAGCACTAGCTACCATCCCCAAACGAATGGGAAAATTGAAATTGTGAATATATGGGTGGAAGAATATTTGAAAAACTACGTTTCCGGTCAGCAATCAACTTGGATAAAATGGATTCACTTGGTTGAGTTTTGTTACAATACAACATTTCATATATCCATTGGAATGTCACCTTTTTAGAGTAACTCTATTATGAGGCCTTTTCCTTCATGGATTTGATCATTGGAGATAGTAGAGTTCCAGTGCTAAAAACCTGATCCAAGAGAGTCAAGACACCGTTTCGTTTAAAGGCACTCAAGGAGAACCTCCAACAAGCTCAAAATCAGCATTAGAAACAATATGCAGATCATAAAGCACAGAGAGCACATATATATATATTTTAATAATATATTGTATAGATGTTTCCCGGTTTGAAGTGGGAGACTTGGTTTTCTTAAGGTTGCAGCCCTATAGACAATCCTCACTTAAACAAAGTGGGGCTGAGAAGTTAAAACCAAGATTTTATGGACCCTACAAGGTGAAGGAAAGGATAGGACAGGTTGCATATCGTCTTGAGCTACCTCCGGAGAGCAAGATACATGATGTCTTCCATGTCTCTTGTCTTAAGAAGGCATTGGGGAAGCATATTACCCCTTCACTACAGCTGCCCCCTTTAGATGAGGAAGGGAAGATCATTCTTGTTCCAGAAACCATCCTTGATGTTCGAGAGAGGAAGCTAAGAAACCGGAGCATATGGGAATACATGGTACGTTGGAAAGGCCTACCACTTGAAGATGCCACATGGGAGGGAGTAACTATCTTGGAGCATCCAGATTTTCGATTGCTTGAGGATAAGCAATCTTGGGAAGGGGGGACTGTCATGTCCCTTTTTGGAGGCTGATTTCTAGAGACCTTAACCCATTCTTTCCCCGTGGGTCTAAGGAGAAAAGCAAGGGGAAATCTGAATTATATTTTATTTTTGTTTAAATAGTTGTTTTCATTTATTATCATTTATCCTATTGGAAGCCTTATGCTCCAATAGAGAAACTTAAATAGTTTAGTAATAAAGGTATTATGAGCATGTAAGCTCCAATACCTTTTAATATTTAAAATGCACAATTACTTAAGGGGTTGGCCATCATGTAATGATTGCTTATAAGCACTCCTTATGCCTATTTAAGGAGGTCGCTTGGGCATTATGATAATTATGTTTTGGAGATTATTCTTATTTTGGTGAAAGTTGGCTAGTGTAGCCCTTTTACTCTCTCTCTCTCAAGGACGAAACCCCTTGGGTTGAGGATCTCATCCAAGGACTAAAGCCCTTGGTTAGGAAACTTGTGAAGGAAGAAAATCCTTTATGAGGTTTTGGATGTGATAATCAGATTGGTTTACACCAAATGCAATGAAGGATCTTTCTCTTGCATGTGTGGTCTTCTTTGGTGCAAATTATATTTTATTTCAAGTGGAGCGACCTATGTTGAAGATGGATTTGGTATGTGTGTGACATTTTGACAAATCTAAAATTATTCATCTTATTCTCTATATTTTATTAAGCCAAGATATCGAGTTTGACCTTGATTTTTAAATCATGTTCTACTATTTTTGGCAAGCTTGATAGAAAGTTCACTGGTTAGGGTTTCTTAATTAATTAATTTCACCATGCAAATCTTGTGAGGCATTTTCTAATAATGATAATTGATTGATCAAGGATTTTCCATATTAATTTTGGCACAAGTTTGGAAGTATTTTTGCAAGATTTATCTATATTTAAATTGAAGTTCCTCTCCTAGAAGGTTGCTGCCCTAAAAGGGTTTGACCCTTTTGTTTTTGCAGAGATTTAAAATCAGCATTCAAAATTAGATTTGTAATATTTTTGGTGCTAAGGAGTGCCCCTGAAACCATCTGCAGTTACAGATGTAATAGAGAACATAATCCATCAAGAAATGAAAGGTGTTATGTCCTCCAAATGCACAATCACTTCAAGCCTACATTTCAAAGTGTGTTCTTCAACATCCTCTTTGGATTTTGGCTTCAGCATTTGCCCATAAAAAATTATAGAGGAAATATTGTTTAGGATGTTGGTTTAATGGGAAGATAAATTTTCCTTTTATGAGTGGCATGTTTACTTCAAGACCAGAAGGCCAAGTTCAAGTCGATGACTTGGGCTTTCTTTTGATCTTTTAATTTGCCTTTGAATTTCAGATTTCAACCAATTGCTTGTGTCTTAGTGGAAACAACGAAATGATTTGAAAACATTGGAATCTGTAATGGAGTTCTCAAGCAAGAAAGCCGGCCCATTGCTTTTCAAAATCTTTCCACTCAAAGGTAAGAATTTACATGAGCCCATTTATGAGAAGGAATTGTCAGCATTCTTCTTGTGGTAAGCAATGGAGGCCTTATGTGAAATTGAAGAAACTCATCAAAGCTAAGTCACATAGTCTTGAGTTCAAGTTCGTACTCGACAAGGATAATAGTTTGGATTCAACTTCACCAATGAATAAATTTTCAAACAAAAATACCCCATGAAGTCGGAACAATAGTCTTCATATCATTTTAATTTTCTAAAAAATAAATAAATACATAAATATGTCTTGAGGGACATTGCTTTCGAAAATTGCTCAAAGATAAGAATTTACATGAAGCCCATTTATGATTCAAGGAAGATGTCGGAATTCTCATGTGGTTAAGTAATGGACTAAAAACCTTATCATGATTGGAAAGAAACATCAAAGCTAAGCTCACATAGTTTGAATTCAATTACCTCATAGCGACAAGGATAAAGTTACACAGGGCTTTGTCCAATGAATTTTTCAAGCTCATGCCATGTAAAAGTCCAAACAATAGTTTGTGATATCATTTTAGGAAATAGACAATGCAAAAACAAATAAATGCATAAATATGTCATAGGGTCTTTTGCAATGATGCTTTCAATCCGATTTTTAGGTAGCATATGTAAATCATACCCCATTTATATTTTTGGAATGCAAAAATCTTGTCAAGGAAACGTGGCAATTTTGTAATGACTAAAAAAATGGATACATCAGCTAAAAAAGATCATTTGATGACAAAGGATAAAGTTCGACAAAATTCCTTGAGACTTTATCATAAAGTTTTAGATTATTTGCGATATTAGCTTTAAATTCTTTGAAGATGGATCACGACAAAATGAATGCATATTTGTTTTAACAAATAGTCTTATCATCAGAAGCCGCGGCAAAAATGGCTCACAAAATGTTTATGACTTTAAAATCACCATACAAACAAGGAGTAAATGTATTTAGGCGCACTTTCTTCAAGGGATGAAAACCAAAACGCATTCTTGTGCATAAAACCATGTCCTTATTGTCATGTGGATTGGGTAAGGATCAATCATGGTGGAAAAAAAGCCACATTCGTTCTTAGAAACTTGGGATACCCCTTTAAAACTTCAAGGTCTTTTCTAGAGATTGTACATAAAAGATTTGCTATCAGGATTCTTTCAATAAGATGCAAAAGGTTGATTGGTCCAAAAAGGTGCAATAATGGTTTGAACGAAAATAATGAAAAATACTTCCACCAATGCGTAGAAGCTCTGAGAAAATATGCACTTTTAGAAAAAATGGCACCTAAAATGGAGCTGTCGAGGGAGTGAAAGTTATGGCACTGAAGCAAATTTTTGTTGCTACATCTTCAGCAACTCTGACCCTTTCCAAAAATGGAAAATTTCTATACTTGTGTTTTCTTCAGGGAATATCCCAAAAATGGAAAATCATGATGCAACAATGTACATGTGTTTTCTTCACCGAATATTCAAAAAATTAAATTTCTATAAGTGATAGCTTGGATTTACTTCACTCAAATATCCAAAAATGCAAAAAAATGCTTCTTAGACCAAAGATCGTGGAAATTGAATAAAAACTTCCATGTCTTAAATTTCAGGTTGTCAAAATCATGTTTTTTCACGCCACGTTGCTAGGAAACAAGGCCAACTTACAAGTCGCACTTTTTAGCTCCTCTTTCTTTCAATATTTCAACTTGAATTTTATAAGGAGAAGTCATAAGTTTCAAGTCACACCTTCTGGAGTTTCCTGGCAAGTTGAGTTGTAACGCCATGACTTAAGTGAAAAGTGTGAATTTTGGGGCTGCCTGGAAGGTTAGAAATTCACACAAATCACTTAAATGAAAAGTGTGAATTTTGGGGCTTCGTGGAAGGTTGGAAATTCACACTTCCTTGCCCTCGTGTTTTTCACAAAAAAGAGAATTAATTCACCCCTGCAAGTCACACTTTTCCTCTTCCTGGAAGGTTTGAAATTAACACATGATTCACTTCAAGTAAAAATTGCAAGGGGCTGCTTGGAAGGTTGAAAATTCAACTTGCCTACCCTTGATTTTGACAAATCCTAGCCAAAAAGTGTGACCCAATGCATAGAGCTTCATGCCTAAAATGATTCTTTTTACTTTTAGCAAGGGTTGGCACCAAAGTTAGGGAGCCAAGTCATTGAAAGTTATGGCCCTTTAGCAAGTTTGTGCATGTGCTATAAATCTTCCCAGAAGCTTTCATTGAATTTACTTATATTTGCCTTCACCCGAAGTGCTTTCTAGAATTCAAAATTGCTCATATGCAATTAAAAATAAAAGGTGATTGAGTTTTGTCTGAATTGTTTACGGCAAGCATTTTATTGGTGCATGTACTAGAGAAGAATGCAAAAGCTTCAGGGATAAAAGGGGAAGACAATAGAAGTCAACACCCGCAAGCAAAATTACAATCAACTGCTTCCAAATCCAGTTTGGTGAGAATCAGAGACAAAGAGTCAACCACATGTAGGCTAAAAAGCATCTCAGATTCAAGGTAGAGATATCATTCAAATCATTCATGAGGCGGAAGTGCATACAGGTTGGATCAACATGCAGAGTATGGAAGAAGAACAAGACTGAGAGTGTTGCAACTTTCTCCTAATTTCTTCTCATTTCTTCTTCTTTCTCTTATTTTCTCCGACAAAGTGATTGAATAATCAATTGAATTGTGAAACTTAAGTGATTGGTGTAAAAGCCATTATTTCAAGTTACTGGAAGGAGTCAATTACTTGGTCCAAATAGGTGGCAAAATGGAGAATAGAAGATAAGAATTTTAGTTGTAAATCAATGCGTAGAGCTCGATGCATAAAAGGATTTTAGGAGAAAGACACCAACTGTCTCATTTTGATAGCTTATGGCACTTGAATTAATTTGCTCCTACATCTTGTAATTGACCCTTTGCACTAAAAATAGGAAAGAGCCTACACGTTTTTCTTCACAACTTGCCAAAAATCAAAAAAATGTTTTAGCAAGAGCTTTTGAAATTAAAGTTCTTGAGTTTTCAAACTTTCATGGTTGCTCGAACTGGAATGGTTGATTGTTGCGAAGGCTTGAGATTGAATAAAAGGTGGATTTCTAGAGAACTTGTGTTACGGTGCTTTGCTGATCACTTCTATTTAAGCCAGTTTTAGATAAACTTTGTGTTATCTCAAATCTCGGTTGGAAGTCATTTCTTTCCCGTTCTGCTGAATGTTATGATTTATCTATTTATTTGTGAATTTGTGTGGAATGAGACCAACTCTGCTAACTATCGATTGATTCAACACATCCTCCTTTTTTCCTTGCTAAATGTTATTTCTTCCTGACTGGAGGTAGAATATTCCAAAACAGTTGCACTTGTTGCAAAATTGAATTCAACCTGATTGGTTCACGAGCATGTAATAATTAAAGTAAATCCCCATGCAAGACAGTTATTAGGATTCATCCTTACTAGTCCATTGATAAACATCTTACACAGGAGCCTCACCGTTAAATGAATCAATGAGATTTATCTCTGGACCATTGAAAATTCCTAGGTTTTTAGCTCATGTAAGTCTTTCATAAAATCCAGCCAACAAAATCCAATTTATTGCATCCTTAAGAGAATCGTTTTGAGTTGTATAAGTTGTATTGTTAGTGTACAAGAAATGGGTACCCGTCCAAGTGTTATCAATAGAAACATTGATTATTCAAAAACATTGGGTACTAAAAGGCATCTAAGAAACGTTCGCACAATTGGTATAAATATATATATATAAATATATATCATAGTACTTCATTTGTAGTCCATAATGATAATGCACTTAAAATATTTTGTACTCACGAAAGTTCGACCCAGATTCAACATGCTTGAAATCTTCACACCCTACATGATTATAACCTAGTCCTTTTAGAATAATGGGTTTTTCTCAAAATCAACATTCGATGAATGTTCCCTCTGCTCCATCTTTCTTTAGGTAGATATTTTGTATAACTCCCTTGATTGCCAAATACCCAGATGCCCAAAGTAGTGAATATTTGGGCGAGATAGCTGCAAAAATCGAAGTATAGTAATCTTTGGATGAATATCCTAAAGTTTGTTAGGAGCTCTAGTTTAGACACTGTTATGATCTTGTGTCGACAAAAGATGTAAATTGGATTGCGCACATACCAAATCTTTTCAATTTTCTCAGACTACTTGCAACTTGTTTTGTTTAGTTGATGTGGTCCATGAAGGCATAGTGTACTTCAATTCCGCTTTGCTAAAGAATTATTAAATAATGGCCAAAAAAAGGTTGCTGCAAATTTTAAAGGAATCACAATCGTGACAAAAAAATATGTTAATAACTTGAAATTTAATTGATAAATGCGGGGTTGGTTTCGCATTTAATTCTATACCTGTGAGAGAATTTCAATAGTAACAAGTCATAAGTACTTAGTATCGTCGCCATGTACACGCAACCACTTGACTGGAGTAATGTTTTACTTGTTATAGAGAGTTGATTTCTCCCATGCTACCTATTAAGCTACAAACATTCACATTTCATTGTAGACTACACTAATTATAGATGGATCGGGGAAAATTTTCATGACTGCTACCTTAGATCCATGTTACAATGTCTTAGTCATCATATCGTGGTTGTGTTTCAAATAACCAAAGCATTTCATTGCTATATTGAATGTTATAAAAAAAGAGATGCAATGGAGTGGTCATTTTATTTCACCTTTTCATGACCGCACTCTTAACTTCATTGTATGAAGCTTTCTTCTTGATTTTACTCTTTTTTTGTATGATCTCTTTAACTTTTTCAAGCATAAAGATAATTCCATTATAAATTTCTCCTATACAAGCATTATATGTGTATGACGGGTACGGGGATCCGGTACGTCGGTACGGCAATTTTTTTGGGGGCCCGGGTACGGCACTTGGGTACGGCAGTACAATATACATATAAAATATTAAAAATATTTTGAAAAGTAACAAGATAAGCAAAATTCCAGCCTTACACATGCATAGATTAAACAAATCTGAAATATACATAGGTGAAATAGCGACAAAAGTTAAAACATATTGATAATTCATTGTTCGAACTTATAACCAGTACATTGTTCAAATCAAAATGTTACAATGTATTATCATTATCTGACATTGTAAACACAAAAATGAAGAAGATACATCAACATTCTAATTAGTAATAGACTAATAGTCTAATGGCTCTGCATCTTCTCCAATGTCTTCAACGAGAGCATCACTACCATCACGTGGTTCATTAGAACCACAAGCACCAGGAGTACAACCAGAACTATCAGCAATGCCGCTCCCGCTAGCCCCACTTTGCAGCTCACGCAAAGTACTATCTAGGTCCGGGTCTAGCAATGAAAGTTGGGCAATGGGAACATCCAAGTTTGGAGTCTCTGGGTCTATATCCCAACACTTTGTTGGCCCTTTCCTGTACTCATCCTTCTTATGTGATAGAAGGCGCAGGTTAGAATGCACAAAGACCAAATCCTCCGCCTTTTTTGCTCCCAACTTGTTGCGGTTAACTGAGTGGATAAATGAATATGTACCCCAATTCCTCTCAGCTGAAGAAGAACTCGCAACCTATTGAGGCAAGCCGCAAAGTCAATGCAAAATTAAAATTTTAAACTTATAAATATAAAAGTAAAAAAGAAAGAGTTAAGAAATTAAAAAAATTAAAATCTTACTTGTGATAAAACTTTTATTGCAAGTGGCATGAGGTAGGGGTATGCTTGTCCATGGAGGTACCACCACGAATAAGCATCCATTCTGTATTTGTCACGAAGAGCGCTAATGGAGTGATCCCTGGAGGATATGAAATTCACAAACTCGCCTCTAACCATGTCTTCTACTTCTGGATCTGGGAAGATTCTAGAAAATGCTGCCTTATACCCCTCACTAACTTCAACATCCCTATATGGTGGGACCCTCCTAGGCAAAGAAAGGATCTCTGCGCTATAGTATTTTGGAGTCAAGGCAAAAGCAAGAAGATGCAATGGAGTAGTCATTTTGTTCCACCTTTCAATGAGATGTGAGTGCACTTCCTTGAAGAAGGTCTCTGTAGGATCTTGCTCTTTGGCATTTATGATGGTCTTAATTGACTCAATCATTGAGTCAATTCCATCATAAATCTCACCCATGCATGGATGATCCATATCAACAAATCTCAACATACTCACGATGGGCTCAGTAAAACTAAGCAAGTAATCCACACGATCCCACCATGTTTCATCCAGGATCAACAATTTCACATTTCTAGCCCTCTCACTGTTTGCTTGCCTCCATATACTCCAAAGGTCACTGATAACCATGCCACTCAATGCCTCTCGCACCTTCACAAGCCGTCTCAAGACGAGCGTGTGCGAGGCAAATCGAGTCTCAGCAACCTAATAAGAAATCAAAAGAAATAAAATTAAGACAAGTAAACTTAAAACATTCAAAATTCTACAAATTACAAACTTATAAAATTAATTTAATGAATTTTAAAAACTAATAATTATTTTTAAAAATAAAAAAGAATGTTACGGGCTACCTTCAATAGCTGCAATGTTGAGAATTTACGAAAGATGGCTTGGGACATGTGGTGGTTGCTGACAAACATTTGAATCTCACTTGCCTCCTCATATACTTGTTTGATCCAAGCAATTTTTGTGCCCAATTTTTGTAACATTAAGTTGAGGGAATGAACCGCACAAGGTGTCCAGAATATGTGTCCATACCGTGCCTCAACCAACAACCCTGCAGCTCTACAATTTTTTGCATTGTCCGTTACAACTTGGACAACATTTTGAGGCCCCACCGCCTCAATAGATTCTATGAGGATGTTGGCAATGAATTGGGCATCCTTCACTTGCCCCTCACAATCAATAGCCCTGAGAAACATTGCCCCTTTAGGACACACGGCAACCACATTGATCAATGGCCTATTTGTTGTATCTTTCCATCCGTCAGAAACGATGGACACTCCTGTTTCGAGCCATTGATTCTTGATGGGTAACAATGAGTCTTCAACTTTTTTTCTTTCTTTTGACAATAAGGTGGTGCGCACCTTTTCATACCCTGGGCTAATGTACCCTTTAGGGGCTTCATTAATACATCTCACCATATCTTGCCAGTATGGTGATCTAACAACATTAAATGGGACACCACATGCATAAATAAAGCGTCCAACACTTTGGTTAGCTATGTCCCTGCTTTCATTCTGGAATGCCCTTTCCAATGGGCCTACATCTTTTGTTCTTTTGCGAGAAAGAGGTGAATCCTCTTCCCCTCCAGTTGCAATAGGTGTAGACAAAAATGGGTGATCTGGGGCCACAACATCAACAGAAGGAGAAACAGGTGGCTTGCTAATGGTATGTGATCTTCCTTTTCTTGCCATAGGATGATTGGATTTTAATGCCATTGTTGCATCTGCTTCCTCTTGCTCTTTGATGTATGCAAGGGTCTTTGCACGTGGCAACCCCTTTCCATCCAACCCTCCACATGTTCTGATTCCGTGGCCAATAGCCCCACACAAATGGGCTTTCACCCGACTGTAGGAGCTCTTAAATTGCATATTACATTGTGAGCAAACCCAAACAAAACCCCCTCCACCTGGTAATTGTTCTAGTTGTTTGACATGCCTCCAAAGGGGGGAGGATGGATCATTTTTGTGAAGGAGACCTTTACTACTTTGACCCACAGAACTAGAACTCGCAGCCATTTTAAGTTTTTAACTGCACAATGCATTTAAAAAAATGAAAACAAATTTAGTCTTGAGAAAATGTTGGAAGTTTAAAATTTAAATTTAAATGAAATCAAATGTAGAAAAATGAAGCTTAAAAGTTAAAACAATAACAAAAAACAAACCAAAAAAACAACTAAAAAATAATAAAATATTAAATACAACTAACAAACTAAAACACTCTAAAAAAATCACAAAATACTTACCTCAATACACCCAACACCAATAATGCAAGCTCCTTGAACTCCTTGTCACTTGTTGCAAGCTCCTTCAACTATATGGCACTTGAAATCAACCCTAAGCAATTGAAAATAGTGGAAAAATTGAAGGTGAGAGTCAAATATGCAAATAAGAGGCAAGAATGAAAATGTGAGGTAAATGACTTGTTATTGTTGTTGTTATAGAGTTTGGGCGCACAAATTAGGGTTGAAAAGAATATTTTAATGTTTAGAAAGTCGGTTTGACCTTTGTTTTGACCAAAAAACAAAAAAAAAATTAAAAAACGCGTCAAAAAAGTGACGGGTTCGGCGCGGGTTCGGGCAGGGTTCTCCCTGCAGGCCCCGGGTACGGCCGGGTACGTCCACAGACGTACCCGGCCGTACCCGGGGCCTGCAGGGAGAACCCTGCCCGAACCCGCGCCGAACCGGACCCGGAACCTTCCTATTTTCAGTGGCTATGGTCAAAGCACACTGTGAAGCTTAAGTGAAGTGAAGTGTGGATGATTAAATTGGATTAATTTAATTTATTGGATGGCTGTCCTTAAACATGCTATTTTTAAAAGAGAAGAGCATGATTTTTAATTAATTAATTGCCTTTAATTGTTAGGGCAATTATTAATTATAGAATTGTGAAGGTTATATAAGCATGGGCAGCCATATGGGTGAATTATTTAATTCACAGGTAAAGAATTGCAGCCAAGAGGAAAAGTGCGCCCCCATTTGAAGAAGGATTTTGCTCAGGCAAGGTGAAACAAGGCTAAAAGCTTCCAAATTTGGCGCATGCTTTGAAGAAGGTTGATCTTTGTCTGCATAATTGTTTGCACAGGTGTTACAGGAGCTCAGGTGTTGTTGAAAGGATTCATGCTCTCTTTATGTGCAAATTAAAACCATTTTTTGGGGCAGCAGGCTTGAAAAGTGCAGATTTTTACAATTAAAATTCACTATTCATGCTCCGGTTGCCATTTTTGTCTGAATAAATTGCAGGAATTCATTACAGGTGCTTTACAAAAGAAAATGAGCTTTTATCAATGTCCAATACATTGCATATATCCTCCGAATCTGAAGAATTGTCCAGATCTGCACCAGTTTTGAAGAATTCCAGTCAAATAAGAAGAAAAAGAATTATTCAGACAAAGACAAAAATATGGCGAAGAAAGATGAAAAAGAAAGCACAACGGAGTCATGCATCACTTCTAAATTTGCAGATATTGGAAACACAGATCTAGGCTCGGAACCTCTTGCTGAATTGATAGACAGATCCAGAGCAGGAAAGACTTCACTCATGCGTGCAGGAGAAACTTCACTCATGCGTGCAGATTAAAAGCAGTGGAATTATTCGAGCTGCAGCTTTTCCATCCATAGCCCAGTTGCCAGAATTTGTTATGCAGGTGCAGATCCATATCCAGATGCAGATGCAGATGCAGATGCAAATCCATATGCAGATCCAGATCCAGATCTCATAGTTGCAAAAGCTTCTGGCACAAAGGCTTCATCCTCTTGTTTCGAATGCAGCCCGTGAAGAAGTCAGTGCGTGGAAAATTCCTTCCAAGATCTTGTGCATGTGCTCTCATCTTCCAGTTGAAGCCTTCATTGAATTTTCATTCACCCTGAGTGCTTTCCAGAATTTTTAATTGCTCATATGCAATTAAAAATAAGGATGATGAGTTATCTACGGCCAAACATTGCATTGATGCATGTACAAAGAAGAACTGCAAAAGCTTCAAGGATAAAAGAGAAGACAATGCGAAGCAAAATTCCAGCTTGCTTCCAATTCCAACTTGCTTTCCAGCTTGCTTCCAATTCCAACTGCTTGCAATCCAGCTTGTTTCCAGATCCAGCTGCTTCCAGATCAGTTTGAATCAGCTGCATGCAGACATGAAAAAGGACAAAGTCAGCTTTCCTCTTCCTTCTTCTTTCCTCCGACAAAGTAATCAGCTTTCAATTAAATTATACAACTTAAGTGATTGGTTTAAAAGCCATTTTCCAAACTCCAGTAAAAATTTCAAATATGATGCAAAAGAATTCCAACAAGTGATTTTAAATCCAAGAGGAAGATTACCATTCGACTTCCACATTGCTAGTTCAACTAAAGCTTCCAACTTGTAATTGGCCCCTCTACAAATAGAAGGAAGAATTTTCAGTTGCAAATCAACATGTCATGCTGAAGAGGAATTCAAAGGAATACAGGGGGAGATTGCCAGTTACGAAGACTTCCACATGTGCCAGTTCAACTAAAAGCTTCCAACTTGTAATTGTCTACATTCTATAAGTAGTGATGATTACCTGCGGGTTACTAATTGGGATGCAATCATCTTCCCCATTTTGTATTTCCAGCAATCCTTGTTCTAAGACTTTGTCTTGAACCCCCTTACTTGCAACTTGGAGATGGTTCATGAACTAAGTGGTTAAAGTAAAACCCCTGGAGATAATAACACATTTTTATTGACAAATCTTTGGGAGCCTCACCGGTTAAATGAGGGAGATTTATTCTTGCCTTTTGATCTGAAGAATCTCTTGCCAAACTGTGTCTATTCTCTGGATCTAGAGTTGCCTTTTGTCAAATACTGTGTTTCTTGCTTTGTGGCAAGACTTAGATCTCTATTGGGAGCACATTTTAATGATTTTAAACCAATTGTCCGAAAGCACAAAGAATTAATAACTGAAGACTAAACTCCCTGACGAGTAGATCTAACCAGATTTTCAAGAAATACAGTACTTTTTATAGTCTTCAGAGGAAGTGGTACATAACATTGCTTATTTTCTGACTAATTATGGAGAATGCCCGGATCAACTTTAAACAGAGTTAACGACCTATCAAACTAAAGATCCAAACAAACTTCTGTTCTTTGGGATAATGGTTTGTAAATGAGGGAATTGATGGCCTATTTCTCATGATGCGTGATAAACTCAACAGGATCAGCTATGCAGAATAGTTTCAGCCAACATGGCTTGCGGTGGTCATTTCTCAGCCTGAGTCAAACTGACACAAGGGATCCTCAGAGCAAGGTATTACTGGCCCACAACTTTTTCAAGATACTGCCAAAATAGGTTGGATGCTATGAAAAAGTGTCAAGCATAAAACACTTTGTTGGGCAATGAAAGATGCCTGCATTACCTTCAAAACCTATTGTCAATTGAAGAACCTTTCCAATGAATGGATTTTATTGGAATGCTTAACCCGGCTTCCAGTGCTGGCCATCATTACATGCCAACAGCTACTAGATTATTTCAGTAAGGAGAAGCTATTCCTGTGAAGAATGCTCACTTCCGCCGAGGTGTGCAATTTATAAAAGAAAATTATTGTCAGGTTTGGCGTACCCAGCAAAATTGTAGCAGAAGATGCTTGGCTCCTTTTGAAAATTTCTTCAAGGAGCTGGAAAAGAACTTCTGCTACACTCAATGGGAGCCCATAATAGAAGACATTCCTCAAACTACTATCCACAAGGGAATGGTCAAGCATCTTTGAATTTAGTAATAAAAACTTGGCAACTATCCTTGCGCAAACATCTAGTAACAGAACAATCAAAACTTGGCATGAAAGAATTTGTTTGATGCATTATGGGCCAATAGAATCATACCAAAGAGGGTGATAGGCAATCCCCTTTTCAGATTATATGGTAGAGACACAGAGCTGCCTCTTACCTTGGATTTGTCCTTGCCCTAAAACTTTCTAAAGCCCTGGAGGATTCCTACTTTCATAGATGCTATAGCATCAGCATAAAAGAATCATGTACCTGACTGAACAAAAGAAGACAAACTCAAAAACAGATAACAGAGCATTTCCAGGAAGGTGAAAGTCATCTTCGACAAAAAAGCCAGGGAAAGAAAGTTTGAAGACTTCAATGACTGGGTCCTTTTATGGGACAAAAGAAGAGAAACAAAAGGCATGCATGGAAATGTTTGATTCACTATGGAAAGGGCCTTTTGTGATCAAAAATGCCGGAGCGGATAGCTTTATTCTTGCTCAAGGATGGAGTTGAATTGCCTTTGTTTCCTTTCAATGGGCAACACTTGAAGCTGTTCCAGAATAAGAAGCAGGGTAAAACCTGTATGTACATAAATAAACTTTGTTTGATTTTCCTTGTTTTGTTTTGTGAGGAAAAATGTGTTGTGTTGTTTTTTTTTGCCTGACCCTCGTGCCCAAAGGACAAGATACGAAACCAGAAGATGCTGGGATCTCATCTTTTCCCTTTTCATTTTAAGAGAAAAGATGTCCACAGATGGAGCCAACTGGTGTCACTCAGATTTCACCCTGAAATCTGTGACTACCCAATCCGAAAAAATTTCGTACTTTTAAAATAATGGGTCGTTTGTTGTTTTTATTGCCTGAAAGTTCCTGTATTGCGTCAAGATAATCCCAAAGAGCCATATTAGCCTTTTTCGCCAAATACCCAGATGCCCAAAATTGTTTTATTCTGTCGTCGGGATTTGTCTGCGGGAAATTTGTATTTAATTATTTTGAGCCCCGTATGAGGCTATTTGCGCTCTGTTTTAACTCTATTATGAGCGAATATGTTATTATTCCTATGTACCAGAAGGATTTTAACTTATTTTAAGTTTTGGGCTTTATTTGTAACTTTTGGCAATTTTTCGTGTTTTTGTGGTGTCCCGTTTTGTTTTCTGTGAAATTTCCCTGGAACAATTCCTTTGCCGGGTAAGCCCGATTTTTGGCCTGGAGCAGCTAGAAAACATATACGCACATAATGCCTGGAGGAAGTCGCCATCGGAGGTCTGGATCACCGGGAAGAAAACGAAGTTGTGCACAGAAAAGCCCCTGCGGGGATGGGCGCATTTTTGGAAAACAAAGGATTTAAGCTGCGATGGGAAAAATATAAGCCGCAGGCAGGGTGGGAATTTTATACTTGCCTAGCAAGGTACTTTTTCCCGGGTTATAAAAATCACTTAAGTGGATCACGGGGTTTTGGTGCCTGCCTGGCAGGGTAAAGCATCCCATTATCAAAAAATTCTTAAAAATAGAATTACATGTGCAAAAAAGTGCGCCCCCTTTGGTGAGAGATTAAAAGAATTAAAATTGATTATTTTTATTAATCTTTCTTCTCAAAAAGTGCGCCCAAGCTTGGAGGAGGTCAACAAGTCAAAGATGGAATAAAAGAAAGGAGTTAAATGAATTAAATTTAATTTATTTAATGGCTGCCCTCTTCCTCTCAAAAAGTGCGCCCCATTTGGGTATTATTTAATGTTTTTTAAGGCATTAAAACATTAAATTAATTTCTATTTTCAGTGGCTATGGTCAAAGCACACTGTGGGGCTTGAGTGAAGTGCTGTGTGAAGGATTAAATTGGATTAATTTAATTTATTGGATGGCTGTCCTTAAACATGCTATTTTTAAAAGAGAAAAGCATGATTTTTAATTAATTAATTGCCTTTAATTGTTAGGGCAATTATTAATTATAGAATTGTGAAGGTTATATAAGCATGGGCAGCCATATGGGTGAATAATTTAATTCACAGGTAAAGAATTGCAGCTAGGAGGAAAAGTGCGCCCCCATTAGAGGAAGGATTTTGTTCAGACAAAGTGCTAACAAGGCTAAAAGCTTCCAGATTTGGCGCATGCTTTGGAGGAGGTTGATCTTTGTCTGCATAGTTGTTTTCACAGGTGTTACAGGAGCTCAGGTGTTGATTGAAAGGATTCATGCTCTCTTTATGTGCAAATTAAACACCAATTTTTGGGGCAGCAGGCTTGAAAAGTGCAGATTTTTATAATTTAAATTCACTATTCATGCTCCGGTGGCCATTTTTGTCTGAATAAATTGCAGGAATTCATTACAGGTGCTTTACAAAAGAAAAGGAGTTTTTATCAATGTCCAATACATTGCAAATATCCTCCGAATCTGAAGAATTGTCCAGATCTGCACCAGTATTGAAGAAATCCGGCCAAGTTAGAAGAAAAAGAATTATTCAGACAAAGATAGATAAAGCCATGGCGAAAGGAGATGAAAAAGAGAGCACGATGGATTCATGCATTGCTTCCAAACTTTCAGACATAGGAGACACAGATCTAGGCCCAGAACCTCTTTCTGATTTGATTGATAGATCCAGAGCTGGAAAGACTTCACTCATGCGTGCGGTCAAAAGTAGCGGAATTATCCGAGCTGCAGCTTTCCCATGTACAGCCCAATTGCCAGAGTTCGTGATGGAGTGTGCTAGATCTTATCATCCTTCATCCAGATCAGTGCGTGATGTTGCGGGAAAGACAATAATTCGTTTGGATGCGGAATTCATCAATTATTGTCTGAAGATTCCAGTGCGAAAGGTGGTGACTTCTATTAGCATTCAGGATGCTGACAGTAGATGGGAGAAACATAGAGCTGATTGCGTGAGCATAATGAACAGCCGGTTCATGAAGAAGCCTAGATCCCCTTCAAAGTTCCCGAGAACTCTTCCACGGTCCAATTTGGTGCAGGAGGCAGATGATGTCGTCAAATTGCTATGCAGGTTGAATGGCGAAGCGAATGCCTACACTTTCCGTACATGGATGTATGCTTTCATCAGGACCATTGAAATCAACAAGGTTGATTCTATAATCAATTGGTCGGAAATTATTAGCAGCAACATCGGTGAGCAACTTCGGAACGTGAAGCGTACTTTCAGCTTCAAGATGACTTCGTACTTGGTATATGCTGCAGCTTCACAGGGTGTCTTTTCCAAGCTGGATAGATGTGGTGTTCTTTCCAAGGACCCCATTTTCGAGTGCTACCCACAGCTTACTGTACCTGCGTGCGAGAAGGACTTCAAAGTGATCAACGATGACTTCTTCTACGATTTCATCTGCAGGCTAGACAAAGACTTGAAGACTCACAGGGTAAGCAAGGAAGCGTGGGAAGCAGTGTCCAAGATTGGCAGTTTATTCATCCAGTTTGCAGATTTCACATACCTCAGGGTTACGGGCTTTTCTGGAGAACCTATAAAGATGCCCAGGTATCCAAGTGATAGAGTGATCGCCATGGAGCTGAGCAGGCAACTCGTAGAGTTACACGACCTTCAGTTGAAACGGCACAAGTCTACGGGCTTCTTCCCAATCACTGTGGGATATTACAGTTGCATCAGCATTCACAGAGCTCGAGGGATGGAAGCGCAAATGTTATCCGAGTATGAGCAAGAGTTCTTCCCTGCACGGCTTAACTTCGATCCATTTGGAGTAGCCAGGAAGACAATCTCCCAGCAAAGGAGTACGCACATGTGCCTTCGTTAGAAGATTTCTGGATGAAGTGCAGAAGTGAGTACGAGGTTAGAAAGAAAGATTTCAGCAGGCTATCAGCAAAGCAAGTGTTCGACTTTGGACTAGCGCGGATACCTGCGGATCTTAAAGATGATGGGAACATGGTACTTGAGACTTACCATCAAATGGGAGGAGATAAAGCTATACTGCAGGATAACATTGGAGGCTGCCATTCAATTGAAGAGAGATCTGGAGCTGTGTTGGTGAATACTTCGAACTGGCTGCTAACGAAGGGATACTGCCTTGATGAAGTATTGATGAATCAAATCACGGGCAACTTCGGCGCAGGAGATTCCCTCAAACGAAAGCATGAAGGAGAAAGCAGCAGAAGGTCCGAGAAGTTGAAAGTACACAGAAGATCTCAAGAGAAAGAGAAGACCACTTCTACGACCATAGCTTTGACTCCGACTTCTCCAGTACCCAGAAGATCACCAACTATTGCACCGCAGCAGCAGGATGCTTCCATGCCTTCATTGAAACCGGCGACGTTCGTTTTCTCTCCGCAGCCACTTCGTTCAGCACCCGTTCCAGAGGAGATGTTGAAGCTGCAGATGACGGAGTTCGAAAGAGCTTTGTCCTTGGATGTTTCAGAAGATGGCAGCCATGACACTGTGGCACTTTCTGACGGATGGAGAGGATGCAGAGCGGGAGATGGTAGTGCACTCAGTGACTTCTTACTCCCCGAGAAATAACTTCTCGGGATGGTTAGCTTTGCAGTTGGTTCCGGAAGCAAGAGTAGAGATGAACTTAGAGGAGCATGACTTGCAGCTACTTCAGGATCTGAGCAGAAGAGACAGAAGGCCTAAAGTTGCTAAAGCAACTTCTAGGTTGATCATCAAAGATTCGGGAGAGAAGTTTGCTGAGATATCAATTCCGGCGGAAGGAAAGATAGAAGAGGAGCTCATGGCAGAAGATGTGACGGTGACCAAAATACCACTCGGTCAAGCTACCACTGAAGGATTGAAGCAGGACACGCAAACATTGCTGGATGCTTTGTTCCTTAGGCTTGACAGTGAAAAGGCGGAGAAAGAAGAGCTGCAGAAGCAAATATCTCAATTATGTGAGATCATAGCCAAGGTTGCTAAACCTTCCATTCAGCCCATTTCAGAGCAGGTGAGTGATCATCTTATGCAGGAAATGGAAGATGCAAGCAATCAAGTAAAGGCTATTGACGAATGGAAGGATCTGATTATTCGTCAAGCTTCTGTGCAACTTGGGGAAGTGCCAGCCCGCCTAAAGGTTATGAAAGATGCAGCAAATCAACTAAAGCAACTGATGGAAAGCATAGAAGGCATGAATACAGTTGCAGAGAGTAACCTGAGTATTTTGGCCGAGATCAACAAGCTGCCGAGAGATGTATTGGTTGCAGAACAAATTGTACCGGATGGATCAGTCGAGAAGGGGAAGCAGCTAGAGTTTGCAGTATCTTTCCGTTTGGAGATCTGCAGAGTTTTGCTGAAAAGGATGCAGGTGCTTGAGAGTAGAACATCAGATTTACCAGACAGTATCATTTCTTTCACTGAGGAAAGAGTGGATGGAGGTGTTACTTCATACGTGCGGATTGTTTCTAACGAGGTGCATGATTCCCTGGAAGGTTCTCTTCTGATGGTGCAAAAGAGAATTGATAAAGCTACCAAGCCTTTCACGATGAATTCTATCAGTAGATTGGTGGCGCTGCAGGCAGACATTGCGAGGTTTGGGCCGAGTTTGGAAGAGGTGGAAGCATGCAGCAAAGTGTTGAATGAAGGGTTGCTGCAGTTCAGGACAGAGAAGGAAGCAGTGGCTAAAACAGATGGAAGGATGCTGAATTATATGTTCGACAAGTATATCAGATATCAGAACAAGAAGAAGATGTAAACATTACAGCTGGCATGACTTCTTCTATTCTTTCTTCTTCTATTTTCTATGTTCCCGGATGAAATTGTAAAACTTCTAAGTTATTGGTTTTGCAACCATTACTTGAAGTCATGTGGAACCATTCTATTAGTTAAGTGATACATGTGTCACTTAAGAAGAAGTTAGTTGAGGATGATTGCCAAATGTCATCTTTACTTGTTGTTCATACTTTAGTTCAGTTTGAGTCTTCTATTTGTACTTTCCCTCCTACATTCTATAAGTAGGAGAAGAACCTCCGGGTTAATGATCGATCAGAATTTGTAAGAAGCAATCTTGTGTTCTAGACTTTGTGCTGAACCCCTGAGAGCCACTTGAAGCAGAGGAATACAAAGAAGCAGGTTTCCGGAGAACTTTGTGTCACGGTGTACTTGTTTCTTGCTTTTAAATCTTAGATCTTTTAAATAAACTTTGTGTTATTTTAGATCTGGATCTAGAGCTGCCTTTGCTTTATAATTCTGTGTGTTCAAATCTATTAAGTTTCTTCTATGTGCATGCAATTAGCTCTGCTATCTACTAATTGGGATGCACATCTTCCCCATTTCTTCTCTGTAATTCCTTTACTTTCTTCTTCTATAATTTTCCTTTCTTAAACAGCTGCTTACTTGCTGCAGAACTTCTTAGTTATGGTTCATGAACTAAGTGGTTAAAGTAAAACCCCTGATAGATAATAACACATTTATATTGACAAATCTGACACGGGAGCCTCACCGGTTAAATGAGGGAGATTTATCTCATGACTGCCTAGGTTTTGATGCTATGCAGAAAATCTAGCCAACACTTTTGATTGTTCTCAATATTTCTATACAACACTTGTCAGCTTTTTAAGGATGGAAGAAGCTCAAATCAGCTACTAAAAAAGCTCAAGATATTCATGCGGAGGGTGTCAAGCAAGCATCTTGCAAAGTAGAAGAGTAAAAAACTCTTGGTTGAGTCTTCATATAATTTCTTCAATTGATTTTCAATAATCAGCTTGAACTATTGTTCAACTTGGAGCCATAAGCAGAAGAGATGGATCAATGGGCATGCATCCCAACTCCAAGCATGGAATAAAATAAGTATCATCATAACATGAGTTAATAATGATCCTAGCACTCCTTTTATAAGCAAGGAGGCACAAAATTCGAAACCCTAGGATGAAGGAAAATATTAAATAAAATCATTGTTTGTTTTCCCTAGGTGTGGCTTCCCCTTTTTAGCAAAGGGTGAACAATCAATGAAAAGCCACCTAAGCTTTTTATTTAATTAATTCCCCATTTAATTATTATACATATGTTTAAAATTAAATAATCTAAAAAATATGGTTATAAAATATGATTAAAAATTATATCTCCAAGCAATAATATTAATTATTTAATAAAAATGTTCCCCTTGCAACATGGAAGTAAAGCCCATGGGGAATGGATAGAGCTAAGGGTCTTCAGAAATGGGGACATTACAACTCAATTTAACTGAACCTTGGACAATAAAAGCAATCCAAATCATTGAGCCCATGGCTGAATCCATGGTAGTCATATTTGCACTAGTTGTCATGTATTCCAAAATGTCACACATTTAAGGCCTAATATGGGAACCAAATCTTTCCAAGGGCTCATCCTTGGAAGTCAACCAAGATTAAAGCGTGAGGAGAAGAGCAGATTCAACACTTAACATAGGTGACTTTTTATTGTCTGCAAGAGTAAACTTGGCATGATCTACAAAACTGAATGCAAGCATGAGTCTTATTCCAAGATAGGGATTTTCATTTCCATTTTGAAAAAGAGGGATGATGAAGAGTAATAAAATGATTAAGATCTTGTCATCTTTTAAATGAAAAGCCGGGTGAACCCCTTTGCTCAACCAAGCAAAAAGGTTATTGGATCCATTGCAATTGATAGAAGCTGACATACAGACTTCAAGTTTTTCAAAGATTGCCATATCATGATCTTTCAAATTTCCTTGAAAATGAAGTGAAAAAGGATAACCTTTAGCCCAAGTATTAGAAACCCATTGATCTTACTAAAGATCAGGCAGCATGACACACAAATTGGAATTGCATAGTGAGACCAAAATGAGCATCTGTAAAAACTTTCATGTTTCTTGTTTGCTCAGTATTGGCATTAGCCATAACAATTCTAGCCCAATTGAGTTACCAAAGATTGTTTGAAGGAGGAGAATATTCTTGAACAATGGTTTTAAAGCAAGCCTCCAGACATCAAAAACCAGCCTGCAATGTGATCACTTGCATTATTGTATCAACTAGATTCCCTGCCCGGAAATGACATTAAAAGATGAAGCTGTTTGCAAATTTAGCAAAATTTCAACCTACATATGCTCAATATATGTTCTTCCCTTCGAAATGTTTATTTGGAAGGGGGACATTTTAAAAATTCCTACTAGGTGTCTTGGGATCATGGAAACCTATGTGCATTAGGTCTTTGCCAACAATTAGTCATTTACTTAATCTTTATATTGCACAACTGGAATTTTAATCGGCCTGCAATTGGATTATGGAGGGTCACCACACTTAACCCTTTTCTGTATATGGGAGATAGTGTTAGTCACAATTGCCCATTAGAATTATGTTCTTGGATAAGCGATTTTAAGACCAATTGCCCCCTCGGCGGAATCAATCCAAATATTTTAGTATTATGCTCACCAATTTACTTATATTACTTAACTGGATCCACTCTTAGTTGAGAGTGGTTGTTAATTTATTCAGCATGCGGGTTATTTATTCAGAAATCTATTTTTCTCAATTTGTGTCCAATATACAAAAGTTCAAAATACTAATTGCCTATTATTCAACTGGTCTTTTCAGAGAAGCCTTTTCATTGGAGGGCCAAGCTTTAATCAGACCAATTTGAAACCAATTAATGTAGGATGCCTAGTCAAAAAGTATACAATCATCAAAATTTCTTTTCATAAATTGAACTGCAATATAAGCAAATAGAATCATTGCACATTAGATTCATGAAAACCGTGTTTTGGCAATGCTTGTGTCTTTGAGGTGATAAATTCTCAATGGGTGAATCAATTAACTGAGCTGAGTTTTAAGCTCTGAAGATATATGAGTATCGGGATTTTTGCTCGAGTAATCTCTGTGTAGCAAAAAGCACCTTTTTACCAATTTTGTTACACTATGTAAAAATTTCATAACGGAAAAAAAGTCCAGACAACTTGGTCCTTAGAGGGATGCTTATTTCTTTATGGATTTTGAGGGTTTCACCTTCAACCTACCCTGCTCTCATTTTTTTCCCACGTAATATAGTTGCACAATCAATGGAGACCTTGAACGGCTATTTTGGTGAAGAAGAAAAAAAATTTCCAGTTTATGAATCTAGAGGTAAGGTCCCTAGTTGGTCCTCTAAGACTATTTTCACAAATTTGTGCTAAGTTTCATGTCTAGCCTGTAATGTCCCAAACGGGACAGATGTAAGAAATTTTGGAATTTCCTTGAAACCCTTATACAAAATATAATAGCAATCTAATTTTTATGCAAACCGGTAAGATTAAAAATACAAAACTCTAAAATTTTCCTTTATTTATCAAATAATCACAATACAAAAATACCCAGAAGGCCCAAAGCATCCAGAAACCCTCTTGGTACAAGTAGATGAAAAATACCAGCCAAAGTATGAATTTATTTTTATTTATTTTCACACCATAAGACAAGAAAAATACCCACATAAGATTACAACAATTTTCTCACAAAAACACTCCAGATGACAAGAGGAGACTAAAAGGAGACGCTACAAACTGAAACCAACCAATTCTGT
The DNA here is from genome assembly GCA_019776745.2 of Taxus chinensis. NCBI lineage: Eukaryota > Viridiplantae > Streptophyta > Pinopsida > Cupressales > Taxaceae > Taxus > Taxus chinensis. The sequence continues at coordinate 163,466 of JAHRHJ020000810.1, forward strand.
CCATTGTTGATACCCTAAACGTTGATCTGAAATCTAAAGGGGTGTAGATAACCCTAGAAACGGCTGCAAATCATGCCCTTGTTGTACCTGACTGAAGTCTGGTGGATTGTCTTTCCATTGGCTGAATTTCTTCATTTGAAATGCAAATTTGAAGCAGGAAAAGTAGAAAGCGTGCCCTAGTTGAATTGCAAACTAACACAAATTGAAAATAGACATGTCCTAGCTTTGATGATCCGAAATTACGCTCAAATGTGACCCCTAAGTGAAGCCACCAAGAAGATATTGAGGGTTTTCATCCTCAAATCTGACAACAATGAATGTTTTTGTCCTCAAATCTTATCACAATGAGGGTTTTCGTCCTCGATGCACAAACAAGCAAAATGCTCAACGTTTCCCAAAAGGAGAGAGATAATAGACAAAAGACATCCCCCAAATGACCCCAACACTTCCTTTTATAACCCTTTTGTTGCTTCTCCCAAGTGGGGTATCACATATGGGCCTTTAACTTTATTTAATAAGGGAACTTTCTATTTAATCATTGAGTTCACTTAAAATAGAAAAGTCACCTTTATTTAATAATAATAACATAAGCATCTTTTATAAAGTCACTTTTCGATGCTTAAGTTATATTATTAATTTTTAGACTTTATTTGAAGCTAGGGACATTTTGCACCCACCTAGCAACGATTTCAATGGATAACTACAATGATTCTAGTTGTCTTATTGATGGCAACTTTGATGGTATGTTCTCATTCCATTTTCTATATTCTATAGCAGGCTGCAAAATAGTATTCTTTTTTACCTACCGAGCATTTTAAGAATGGGAGTATCTGAACTCTTGAAGCACTGATGGTGTTATGCATTACTGGAAAGAGATGATTGTTGAGACTTGAGACATTATAGCAAACCTCATATGCTCTCTTTGTACTTGAAAAACTCATTTAGCATGCTCCTAGAATTCATAAAATGTTTGGGAGAATTTTGTTTCATTGAAATTTCTTGTTGGTTTATGTAATGACCCTTTTAGGAGCAAGACTGAAAATTAAGGTAATTAGCTCAAAAACAAAGATTGCTTCTGATTTTAAAACCAGCTAATTGAAAGTTATATGATTTCTGAAAATATTCCTAGGGCAGCGAACATTTGTGGAATCAACTTCACTTTTGAGCCAGCAAAATCCTTCCAATAACCCCAATTGAATTTCTAAAATTGTGTTATAACCTCAACAATCATGTAATGCAAGAAATCTGATTTTTAATGCCCTCGATATGAAGATATGAATTTCATAAAACCCTTGTCTGCAGTGTATGTTTAAAAATTCATAACTCAACATAGAAAGCACCAAAAATCATGAAACTTGAGATATTGGCCTTATAAAATATAGAGAATAAGATGATAATTCAAGATTTGCCAAAATGTCACTGCACATACCAAAACATCACTCCAATATAGGTCGCCCCTCTTGAAATTAAATATAATTTGCACCAACAATTGATAAAATGGAAGATTTCACCTTTATAAATCATAGGGAGCTCAACCATGCAAAGAAATCACATAGAAACCAGCAATATCCTTGAAAACATACCTCTAAGCAAGTCGCTTAGGGCAGAAATCTGTTATAACCAGCAATGAGATCAACACAAATGAGATAATGTGGGTTTTCGTCCACACTACCCTCTCCTCAAGGGTTTTCGTCCTTGGGAGGTACTCAATTCAAGGGTTTTCGTCCTTGAATGAGGTGGAGAAAGGGCTTCAACAAGCAACCTTCACCAATAAGATAGATTCACCAAAAGCATGCCTACAAATGACTAAGCGACCTCCTTATATAGACATAAGGGATGCTTATTACAATGCAATCTAGAAAGGCCGACCCCTTAAGGAAGGATCTTCTAAAAGTTCATTAAGTATTGGGCCTATATGCCACAAATACTTATTTTATTTCCTAATTACATAGCCATCTATTGGGGCGCTAATCACCCAATAGGAATACATAAATATATAAATGAAATAACTATCAAAATAATGATGCAACTACAAAGCTCAGATCTTCCCCTTGCTTTCTCCTTAAACCCATGGGGAAAAAATGGATTAAGGTCTTCAATTGGAGTTAGCTCGAAAAGGGGACATGACAGTTTATGTATTAGCCAAAGTTGAATAATGTTGGATGTAAGCTTTCATAAATAAAGAGACAGGTGATTACTCATTACAGTCTACAGATATCTAAATTAGCAGGCTTTTGGAAAATTCTTGATGAGCTTTTAGTCCAAAAGTTCCAGAAGTGCACAGTCTACTAATTTTTGTCTCATGACAATCAAGTAAAAATTACAAGTTACACAACAATAAGAACAAGGGCAATGTTAAAAACTAGATTTAATACTTGAGGTCTAAGTCTTTATCTTTACCTTCCAGTTCCACGAGCGAGACATGGCAAACTTATAATAGGACTAGGCGCTAGAGATAAAATGTAATATGTATATTTGATAATATCATATGACTTTATGACCATTGTAGTTTGTAACTTTGTACTCATTTTTGGTTGAAAAATAATAGAAAATATACTTATGTGTTCTCTACATTTATTTCTCGTGTCAATCAACAGTGCTATTCAAGTTTATTTTATGAATTTATATGATTTTCAAAGAAGCAATAAAATTGTCGTGTAATGCCAAGTAATTGTTGAGAAACTCCCAATCCCGTAGTAACGAGTCAAAATTTGGGTTGCCAAGTAATGTCCAAGTACGAGTTTTTGAGCTATGAGCAACACTAATTATATTGTCAACAAACAAGCACATCTGCAATAGAAGACCAAGGAGATAGTACACATGACAGCTCCACGTCCAAGTCTATGTAACAGCCATTAGTACACTAAAAGCTGACAGGTGTGGCAGTTGAGGCAACCATCATCATGGCCTATGCTAACAAAAATTGATAATGGCCATACACTAACACAACTTAGATTCCAGCCGAACACATGACTTATCATAAGTTTGCTTTATTCCAAACATATCTTTATTTAATCCGCATGGATGACTTAATACAAAGTGTCAGAACACAAATAACAAACGTAAAATTCCTAAGATAATTAGGATGCCTGCAAAATGATGACAAATTCCTGCAAATAACATTGTGCACTAACCTGTCATTGTGCCATGTATGGCATAGCAGTCCCTTGGTACTTGATTAAACTGAATGATACCATTTTTCTTTACATCATCTCTATCATTAACATCTAATCTCCTTTACATATATTCGAAAACCACTATTAAGATCTTTAGTTATTAAAAGTACTTACCTGTCATAAACTAAGAACCTTCCGAAAACAGAACACCGTTCTTCTTTCTTTATAAAATAAGGAGAAGCGGGAAAAGAGTACGGCCAACTTTGTTCTTCAAGAAGCCTCTGGGAATGTACAAAATATAAATGACGGAAACTGTTCAGTAGAATCTATTTACTTGTAGGGCCTAAGCCTGAGACAAAGATGATAATTTGTGAGCAGTTATATCAATTATGTCATTAAATACATTAATGGTTAATTATGATGGCCTGTGTGTATTATTTTTGGGTAAGTTCAAGTAAACATAGCCCACCTGTTGCTTTGCATCTTCCCAAAGTAAAAATGGATCTGTGCACTCTACAGATGAATTCAAATGCACGTAAAATGGACCAAAAACCTTCCGCCAGGCCTCTCCATTACGAAATTGACAAGAGTTGTCACCAATATAATGAGCACTATGAAAAATCTACCAAGTTCATAAGAAAAAAGTTAGTAATTCCTCGCCAAAAAAATTTACTATACATATATGGACAACATGTCACATAACACAAGAAAGCTAGCTGATATGTTTTTTTTTTCTAAGGATGAACTAAATCCATATATGAGAGCATACAAACCACATACAATATTATTTACTGAAAAAAATACTAACATAATTCTAATTGGAATGTTATCTGATAAACTAATATTGTATTCACAACAAAACAAAAAGGAGTTCAGAAACTGTAAAACTTTGATCAAACATTCAATTTGAAAGTTAGTCAACAATTTCAATTTGAGTATTAGTCAAAGACTTCAATTTGAGTGTGTTGAGTTGACAAGTAGTAGTTGCAACTAAATCCCGGGGATTGAAGTATTCCCTCTAAATGTTTGCATCAATTTAGAAACATCTTTACAAAAGCAAAACAACTAAATCCTAGTTAAGCTTGGATTTTATGTCAACTGGATTGGACAGTGATCAAGTACAGATAATGGAACCCTTCTAAAACGTAAGTTTATATTATTTGTTTTGTTTATCTTTCCCTTAGTTTCATATCCTATGTATATATGTAGTCATAAGATGAAAGCTCTGCCCCTATATGTAAGGTTAATGTTTTTGTCTCTCCAAACTTATGTCTATCTTTCTGCTCTGGGCATTTGAAAAAAAAAAACTCTTCGAAAATTTAAGTTAATCATGTCTCTAACTCGGAACCTAAAAACGCATCTCATTTCTCTTCATTACTAGGGTTTGAGCTTCCTACAACAAGCTACAAATATACAATCTACCTTAAAAAATAGCATTCCCTATTTGTCAATTCTATGAATGATTACTCTCCCTCCTCAAGGATTACAGGTACTACCTAATTTACACATCCCAATTTCATTTTTAATAACATTTAGCATGAAGCCATGCAAGTATTGTTCTGAAATATCAAAATTTAATACAGGTAATGAAATTTAATGCAAATTGCAAATCTACCCATTTTCCTATGCCAGTTTCTTAAGATATAGCAAAATCAGCAGTAGAGATTTACAGCACTTACTGCAAGGCAAATGGGTCCAGCATGGAGTGATGAGCTTTGCTTCATGGGCCCTCCATTTCGGAACTCAAGACTTGGGAAAATAACCCAAAAGCCAACCATTGGATTGAAGCTAACCCACCCATATACTGCACCATCCTTGTTATCTAGGGATTGTCATCCACCTATTCCACCCAAACAATTACATTTAGAAAGTAAGCATTTTAAATTGTTTTTCTGATACAAAGCCGAAATTCATTATAATTTAACAGTTATAATGCCACTAAGCAACTATCCGATATCTCTTTTATCATCAAAAATAAGTTACAAGAAAGTGCATCAAGGAAGCTCTTAAACAAGTGAACTTGCTGATTTGTAGGTGCATGGAAAAATACATTGAATGTTGCTACTAGCGATATTACCAAACATATAGGTATAGATGAGAAGCCAATAAGGGAATAAATCTGGAACGGTAAGTAGAAAGTGTTAGAAGATGTATACAAGGAAGAAATAAAGAGAAGTCGGATTGCACACATTTGAGATTGTGTCCGTCTATTTATTATAAAAGAAATAGTTACAAAACGGTTGATGTAGTTACAACCGGTTACAACCAACTTGTAGTTAGGCACCTTATAAATAAGTCTTATATTCTCATACCCCCTCTTAAGACTTATTCTACATAAAGCAAAAAACAAACAATTTAACAAGACTAGAACAAAACAGAGCTACGCAATCTTCAGACACTTTCACTTTGAAAGCAATGCTATGATAAGGTAGGGCTCCATCAAGCTGCTTCGTGACCTTCGTAAAGGTGTAGCTCCCGAGCTGAATTCCCAAGTTCCCAGATTCCACCTCCCCGAACTCCCGAATCACAGATCTCCCGAATTATTGGACAACCATCCATACTGAGCCATCCACAAGCTCCATCAAGTTGTCTCATGACCCTCGTGAGGGTATAATTCCCAAGATCCACAGTCTCCCGAACTATCTGAGCAACCATCCATACCGAGCTTCATCTACCCTGTATCCTTTCTTGCCTTCAAAGTTTAGAGCATCTTTATATTGCGTATTCGTCACTATCCTCACTACCTTCTGCATCTGGTGGGTCTTCAACCATGGCTATATTGGTTGTATTTGATATGACTTTACCCTTGAGCACATCATTGGCTCGAACACGACAATCCCATGTTGTGTGACCTCTTTTCTTACAATAATGACATTCAATCTCCGATTTATCTTTATCTGATCTTCTACGATATTTTCTGGTTCTAGAATAGAATGCACTTTCTTGTTGGGAATGACCTTCTGCATCCTCTGTAGTTCGTTTTTCCTCAGCTAGAAGAGCTGCTATCATATCATCCAGAGATTGAGATTGAATTTGACTGAGGGTAAAAACTACATTGCTATATTTTGAAGACAGACTATTTAATAGGATAGCTTTGGCATCCTCATCCTCAATTGCAGCTTTCACTTCTGCTAGTTGTCTGATCAAGGACCTTAGATTATTGATGTGGCTTGACATAGAGACTCCTTCATCCATTTTGAACCTATATAACTGAAGTTTTAGGGAAAATTTGGCATTGACTGCTTTCGCTCCAAATAATTTATTTAGAGTATCCCAAATTTCCTTCGATGATTTGTCTAGGTCTACATGATGAAGTTCAGAGTCAGAGAGAGCAAGGCCAATAATAGCTTTCGCTCTATCATCTCTGCTTTGCCATTCTAACAATTTCGATGCATCGGTAGGTGTTGTCTCTTTCCCGTTTACAATGCCCCACAAATTTTTATTCATAAGTTGCATTTGTATTTTCACTCTCCATGTATGAAAATTTAGACCAGAATATTTTTCTATGGGCATTTCCATTTTAATAAAATAGAATAAATACAACTGCGTATTTTGGAAATGAATAAATAAAATACCAGTTGCACAGTTCCGTGCCCTAGCGCAGGTAGTCTTTTTGCTTCTGCGTCTTTCCTGCCCTATGTCTGTGGAAAACGTCTGTGCCCTTCCAATTCATGACTGTTTTTGGCTCAAATACTGACTGTAATGGCTGACTGTAATGGCCTTCAAATGTTTGTGAACCACGATTCTATTCACGTCTTACTTTGTGCTTGAAAATACTGTTATTTTCTTGAAAAATGTGCCATTCGTGACAGTTTTTTCTCCTTGCTCAAAAATACTGCTCAATTTCCTGCACAACTTGTGTATTATTTTCGTGACTTTTTTTTTTCTGAAAAAACGTGAGTGTATTCGTCTGACTCGCGATTACGTTCTCTGCTTTCACAAACACAAGTTTGTCTTGTAAAAAAAACGTGACTGTGTCCTCCACTTTGAAATGCCCTAGATCTCTGTCGAAAATCAAATAAACCAAAATGTGTTCATTTTTCTCCTTATGCTTCAGATTCTGTGGCCTAATGTGGCAGATTTTCTACCCACTCTCTTTCCTCACTTGCCCTTGCTCTGATACCACTGTTAGAAGACATATACAAGGAAGAAATAAAGAGAAGGCGGATTGCACACCTTTGAGACTGTGTGTTTGTCTATTTATTATAAAAGAAATAGTTACAAAACGGTTGATGTAGTTACAACCGGTTACGTGATCACGTTCAAAAATCTAATTTTTTTCTACTTTGCAATCTTCAAAAAACCTTGATACGAAACGTCGGAAACGTCCGTACAATATATTATTAAATATAGTATATATATATATATGCGATATTTTATGCATAGTATTTTAAAAACCATAAGAGATAATTGATAAAGCACTCAAAATATTTTGAATTCATTGAAATTTGAACCTCTAAGTTCTAAAGAGTCATCATTCAACATGGTTACAATTTCAATTTGAATAACTATTTTGGCAGTACCCTAACACGAGTGTCAAAAGATGCAATGACAATGTTGACACTTGGCGGGTCACTACATATTGAGAGTTATTCTGTGTTTTTTTCTTGGATGTTTGAGACAATGACAAAGCTAACTGGTGTGTACTACAGATTAAACTTCCATTGTGTTGCCCATCCTTGAAAAGCAATGGAACCTGTTGCAGCAAGTTTAGAAAGTTCGACTTGCAATATGGTGTCTTCCCTTGGTGATGTGTGAACTATTAAGTGCAATTGCTTAATGGAATATGCAGAAAGAATCACTATATGATGACCTGCTCGAAAATCTACTCGTAATTGATAGTTTCAAATGGCCGAAGTACCTAGAATTAGTGTATTTGTGTGGTGCTGAAAACATAATCAGAACTTGCAGCTCTATGAATACCACAAGCAAGAAAACATAAAGTATGAACAACAATGGACAATGATTTCAGCTTGGAAACCCTGTATGGGGAAAACATGATGGAAGTGGAATATCTCAACTTTCGTGATCTTCTTATTGCAAAAGAATCAATTAGAAGAAATACAACAAAGTCGTTTTTTGCTCATTCAGCTCACAGTGCCTTTCTTCCTCCTACAACGAACTGAACACCAAATCTTGTCTCTCACACACTAATGCTTACAATTAGATTTGTGTGCCCTATTTATATGCTCTGGGAGTTATTATCATGCACTTAAGGAATATAAAATGACTTAACTTGAGGAAACTGGCAAAAACGCAGGAAACGGCAAAAACGTTTCCGGAAACGCACTGTACCATTTCCGGAAACGTTTTTGCCGTTTCCCCCCCGTTTCCTTTGATGAAACGATTTCTAAGGGGAAACAACCGGTTACAACCAACTTGTAGTTGGCACCTTATAAATAAGTCTTATATTCTCATAGAAAGATTTGATCCAAAGCAAATAAGTATGTAGCGGAACAAACTGGATCTATGTCTCATGTGACAATCAATGAGCATTCTTTGCACCTAATCTCGTGTTGGTGGACGTTAAAGAACTGGAAACCCAATGAAAGGAACTTTAATGCAGTGATGTCTACAAAAGAATTTTTTTTAGTTTCTTTTAATAGCAGTGAAGACGGACAATTTTACAAAGTACACAATGATTTTTATGAAGCCATTAGATTGAAGAAGATCAACAATAGGACTGACTAGTTTATAGAATGGGCTTACCCATAGATGGAATGTTTTCATGGGCTGACTTGTGTGTTAAAGTAGACTTTGAGGAAGAGTGGCCAAAGGCAATCATCCTGAGCATGTTCAGTTCAACTGCAACTGGTCCTTACAATTATGGGTGTTTCACCAAGGATGGAGGAGGAGGAGAAAGAAGAAGGTAAGAAACAAGGAAGAAGACTCTGATCCTATCTTTAGAAGTCACAAATCTAGAAATGGATGGGAAAATAAAGAAAACTTCCTCCCAGTGAAGATCAGGTTTCAATAACTTGAGGAAGAGCAAGACAATCATGAAGATAAAGAGAGGACTTCTGATCATTGTACGTGGGAGTAAACAGAGGAGTTTTGATCATTGTATGTGGGAGGAAAGACCACAATGTGCCAGCCTGATGACGTGGTAAAAAGCACATACAATCATATAGGGGTAAATTTTATTTTCAAATTTTACATTGGCATTACTAGAAACATGGTGGTAATCATGTAAAACGGAGTCTTAAGAATCATAGGCTGTTGAAGTAAATTCCAAAATAGGACGCAAGATTTATAAGTTAGCAGTCACACATATTTTGGACATTTTTTACCATGTGACTCCCCGTGAGAAAGACCGACAGAGATACAAATGGGAATCAAGGAAAGCCACTTTCTTAGAGATGAAATAAAATGATTTAATTAGTAACAGCCGTGAGAGAACCAAACAATCTATGACAGAACAAAACACTTACAAATTCTATACAAGAATTCTCTGACAATTTAACAGCAATCTACAAAACTAGAAACAATATTGTAGGGTGAAATCAACAGAATCTTGACTTATTTTTCTATATTCTGATTCATCATTAATGCAACTGTCTTCAATTTTTGCAGGATATCTCAACATATAGTGTAGATGCCTGAGACCCGTTTGCTCCATTGTCTTGACTCTTAGTCTTATTTGTTCATAATTGGAACAATAAGCATGTTCCTCATCTTTGACTTTTACTTGGTTGTAAATCAACCATATGCAGAATAATCAGGCTATTCTGTTGCATCTCCGAGTATCAACTATTAGCCAATGTTAGCTTGCATTGAACTCACAAATTACATGTTGATTATGCAAAGAGATTTTCTTCTGAAGGTAATCATTAGATTAATCTCACTTTGATTTTTAAACAATTATCTTTGCAGTAGATTCTTGTAAAATCTTCTCAACCATCTTTATTTTCTTTAAAGTTTAAACCTCTAATGACCAATGGTTTTTCCGGAAAACTGGCTTTACCAATTCCCATTTTTAATCCATTTTCAGCGAAGGAATATGAAGATTCTCAATTGGCCATTTTAAGTCATTTCCAGTTGAGAAACGTGAAAACTTTATACTGAAACTCATCACTTGTATGTTCTAGATCTTTTATGGTGACGGTTTCTCACAACATTCTCATATTTGAGGGCAGACAGAAAGATCCAAATACAACGATCCTTGCAAGGCTGTATTCTGGAAATCAAACCGGTGCTCACAACAACTCCTTTAGTTATTTCCACAAGAGACTGAAAAATGTCTAGAGAAATTCAAGTAGATAGACACTCTACACAGTTTGTATGATATCTCAAAGCTTAAGCAAAGTGTGTGAAGGCTAAGCAACAAAACTGTAAGAGCAAGACATGTCAAGTCAAAATTAGTGGAATAAATTCAAAGTGTTCTGTATGCTAACGATCAAATAAATGAAAAAGAAAACAGTAGATAGAGATCATGGAGGCATGTTATGGGGCTAGGTGATCTTACACAAGTCTCTATCCTTTTCCAAAGGATGTACAATTTGAAAGAAACATGAGAGTGAATTGAATATTGTTCTTAAAAGTTATTCTCAATATATACAGAGATTAACTTTTCCCTAATTTCGTTACGCAGCAATGATTTATGCCTTGTGATTCCCTCCTTGTGTATATTGATAACGATGAGCATTGTGCACTAGAAGGCACACCAACGAAATGGCTACTTTTATCATGTGTTTCAGTGGAAGTAAGCAATGGGGGTGAATATCATTAATGATGGGCATTGTGCACTAGAAGGCACACCAACCAAATGGCTACTTGTAACATGTGTTTCGGTGGAAGTAAGAAATGGCAGTGAATGGATATGAGTCATGTTGAGGGTAGTTGATGTGAAACTTACCTCACCCTTGAGTGCTGGGTTTGTTGGATTGGTGAGTAGTACAGCTTCCGGATATGCAAGTGTCTGGCATCGCTCTGGCTTTCTATCATCTTCTATTGGCATTATTCTCTGTTTATCATCTGCGATTGCCATGTACTCAAATCTGCACCCAAATGCAAATGCATGATATGTATAATGCTTCAATAAGCACTTGTCGAACATATTAGAAATTCTTAATAAGGCTAAAACTAAGGAAATCCTTCATTCATTATTTTGGCCTTACTTGTCCTTTTGCAGCCTGAACACCATGCGAGTCTGCACAAGATCGCAGTCAGGAAATCCCACAGGGCGCTCATAGATGGCATATGCATAGAAACCTGAACTCCCGTGAAGTAAAATATACCTGCTTTAAAATTTATCAATAACCAAGAAGTGGTGTGTTCTATGTCAATAAAGTGTTAAACTTCCACTTGAGAGAGCCTAATAAGCAATAAATTCAAATGAAAGTAAGTGCGATCTTGGCATCAATTTACATTTACGAGTAGAATGGTCTAATCGAGTCCTGAGCAAGGCAGACACTTTAGGTCAATCGTGTACCTCATGTCTATGTTGACTGGAATTTGTGTGGTGTCTTGCAATGAAGGGTCCCAGTTTCGGACAAATGACACTTCTACCTGATCTGTTGTAGCTCTAACCACACTAAATTCTGTTCCCTCAACCCTGCACCAAATCAAGTAGGTTTTTACATAATTCTAAGTTCCGGCCATTCTCACCTCGGTTAATTGGATATAGAATCAAAAGTAATTTGTGGAAGGATGTAGCAAACTCACAAATCATGTTTGAGTGGGCCTCCAGGTTCATTCCAGTTGAGGTCCCAGTACCTGCATTATTCACCAATAACCCTCATAAGCCTGCTCCTAGAAGAAATAGAAACAGGCTTGCAGAGATTATATATTTAATTCGGCCAAGAAAATAATTCTAGAAAGAAAGAAATTATTGATGCTCACAAATGATCAAAGTAGGTGAATGGGGCTCGAAAATATGACAAGCTACAGTAAAGAAGGACTAGGGTAAGAAGACCCGAGAGAGGAGAGAACATTGTAAGGAGTGGAATTTGTTTGCAAGTATGTCCTTATTCCATCTCAGACACAATGAATTTTTTGCATTGCAGGTTAATTCTTAGGGGAAACATAGGATTTACCATTAAAATTTAATACATTTGGATTTTGACATATCTAATAATTTTATGCACATTTTAATATTTTGTTAGCAACTTCGAAAACATTTTCTCATCTAATTTTTTGAAAATTCTGTGAAAATTTGGCTAACTGGTTAAAAAAAAAATTATCCATACAGCTTCAGAGAGAGCATACAAAAATTGAGTTTATGACATTAATGTTGAGCATACCCCCTGTGGGATTCCACATTGAGAGTGGCCATAAGGTTGTTTATTCCACCATATTCAATGCCAACTACTGCCCCTTGTCGTTTGGATAATGTAACACTGACTATATGATTCTCCAATACCACCTGTGCAAAATCCCAGGGTTGTCAAACAACGTGACAAGAAAGAAAACTCACACGACAGAAGATGAGAAGTGGAGAGATTACATGATTCTCGAAAGCACGGACTACAACTCCTCTGTCTTCCATCTCCAACATCAATACAAAGTGTGATATGATACGTTGATTTTCAACACTCTCACTACAAGACTTCTTTGAGGATGGTTTACCTTCAACAATTATGGACCGGGTGAGTGAGGATTTTTATAGCTGCATAAGCAATTCCAAGATGTACAAAGACGCATATCAGGTTTGGGATAGCAAGGCATGTATTAGAGGCAATCAAACTACATTTTGTTTTTGGGATTATGAAACTACAAAGGAGGAGAAGGGAAGGCCTGTCGGACCTGTAATAGTAAGGCATGTATTAGAAGCAATCGAAAAATCAGGGAATTATTAAGGAGCCAAAGAGGAGAGGAAGAGGTTGAACAAGCAAACATACTCATTCCACAATTAATCAACCATTATGTTAATTTCCATTATTATATCAACTCTGTTGACATAAGGGATCATGATATGTTGGGCTCTCTTATATGTCAAGTAGGCATTCTGTAAAAGTATTAGGTATACTTTAAAGTCTCTAATTCAGCTCTATTATATGTCAAGTAGGCATTCTGTACAAAATAAACCGGCAATATTGCATAAGTATACTCACTACAGGTAGAGTTTTCTAATTGGTAACAGCTACTGACATTTCAACAATCCCGCCACTGTAGACTCGAATCTGCTACCAGCTCCGTTAGTTTTAACAGTTTCTGTCTACTCACAGAATCAAGTTGATTGTGGTGGACATCACATGCAAGAATAACTCCAGACATTACATACAAAATAAACCGGCAATATTGCATACAAGATAAACCCCCGCGGCCTGTGGGAAAGCAGGTCACGGGGACGAATCACGGGCAAGACCGAATGGAAGTGAATTTTTCACGGGGAAGACATGGACGGCTGTTGTACATTTCCGTTACGGCTCAGGAAGCACTGTGCCAAAGTTTTATTTATTTCAGGAAATCGTTAAAGAGCACGGTTGAATTTGATTACAGCGCATGCCAGTTTTTTTTTTCGGTAAAACAATTCTATTTTTCTTCTCTCGAAATCGAGCTGAGAAATAAAGCTTCATTTTATGGATGGAGCGCCCAAACCTACCTAGTACGTAATGCCTTGAAAATAAACGTTGTTTTTGGTTACAACGCATCCGCCAGTTTATCCTCTTCTGCGGGCGCGCAGTAAGTAGTTCTCCAAGTAACAATTTTCCAACAGCTTCTGAGAATTAAAGCTACTTGAAAATCATTTCCAACTCTCTTCAAATTATTTTACAAATTTCATGGAGGGTGTTCTAAAAAAAGGGAATGCATAGGCAACATATTAACAAAATTATTTTGGAAAAAAAAAGAGGGACATAGAAAGGTGACGGGACAAAATCATGGTTCCGCTATACAAGTTTTCTCTTAAAATGTCATGAGTAGCAACTCAAATTAAGGTACAGATTATATCATGGAGGGTCTTCTAAAAGCAAGAGAGAATGCATAGGTATGATATTAACAAACACGATTGGAAAAAAAAGAGAAAGATAGAAAGGATCGTCCTTGGACAGAGATCATGGTTTATACCAAGTAGGCTACTTGAAAAATGTCTATCGAAGGATTCAGGGCAAGCCACCCCTAAAAAGTTAAGGTCTAAGATATCAACCTTGGACAAAAGCAAGAGAGACAACGTACGAGTAACAACGACGACGGGGAGGTGGAGGATCGTCCTTGGAAGAGACAACCCCCAAACCAATAGGCTTCTCCTTCGAAGGATTCAGGGCAAGCCACCCCTCCAAGGTCTAAGAATTATCCTGCACATCCAAAGGGAACGTGATTCCCCGACCGGGGGATGGAGAGCCAACAATAGTAATGTTGTCTTGCACCAGAGACAACCAATGTGAAGGACCACCTAGACTTCCCCTAAGGTGGTGGCAGCTCCAAAATACCCACTAAGGTGGTGAGGTGGAAAAGCGGCCAATGTCAGGGGACAAAAACTCAATATGCAAAGTGGCTTTGTCATTACCAGCCAGCAGATAGCGACAGGCCCACCTACAAAGGATTTGGGTGAACCCGATTCATGGTGCAAGGAGCTCTCCCCCGTTGGTTTAAAAACTCCTACAAATGTTAAAACTCGAGAACCACCTTGTCGTCCTATGTTTCGATTTGTAAGCAAACAACATAAATAACAATGATTTTTTCATTTACACTAAACTATTTATATACAACGTCATTACTAAATTTTTACAAGACTTGAAAGAAGCGGCTTTGCTAGAGTTTTGTATTTTGGCTCCCTTTTTTTTTCTTTCCACTCATCCTTGACCATCCATACTGCCATGTAGCAGGATTTTTTAAGCTTGTGCGCATTAACTTTGGCATTTAATTCACTCTTTGGGATAGCTTAAGCCTTTCAATATGGCACTCATCCAACAAGTTGTAACTTTGGTTGCAGAAAGCAATGAGAATAGCTTCTAGATGTATAAGAAAAATTGTTCCTAAGGTTTACAACAAGATAATGAGTTTGAAACTTCTCTTGATGTTTTGATGAATGTTACTTTTGTTGAGCATGCTAATAAGTGGTATGAGAACAACTACCTTATGGCATATTATATTGGTTGTATCCCCTATGAAGATTTCCTTTAGACTTGGATCAAATCCACTAGGAACCTAATGGAATCCATGTCTTAGGTATTAAACCTTACCAAAGGCTTTTACTAATCTTTTTCAAGAAGCCTTCACAAGTTCAAACATTTCTCCAAACTTGAGTTTTTGGTGCTTGCAAAATACTCTCTTGGTTCTTTTGCCTTGGAGTCGAGACTTCAAAGTGTCTTAGTAAGTTTCCCTAAAATTCCTTGTTTGGGTCAAACTCCCTGGCCTCTTGGTTCCTCTTTAGTATTTCATTTCAGAAATTGTTAAACCTATAGGGCGGGTTATTTGTCATGAAGCATACCACTTTTACTTGGCTCATCCAAACAAGTAGGTTTGTGTTGAGATTGATCTCACAAAGGACTTGAAGAGTTGTTTTATATTAAGGTTGGCTCTGAAAGTTTTTCTCAAAAATTCACCACACGTGCTTCAGATGCCAAGCCCCCGACGATAAAATATGGGATTGTCCCCTTGTGGCTCAACCTAAGCAAATCGAGGGAACTTTACTAGCCAAAAAGTAAAAGGTGTCAGCCAAAAATGAGGGTTCGACCACTGTGACGAGCAAAAAGATGCCTGTAGCGATTTAAAATTCCTCTATGACTAGAAATGTTACCAATGTCAAATCCCAACCAAATGTGGGTGAGTTTAAATGGTCTCCCATCCAACCTTATTTGTTCCTTTTGTCCAAAAACATCCTTAACCTTTGTAGAGATAAGAAAATTCTATGCAATTAACTATTTATGAGGCTAAGCTCTCAACGATGAATTCTCAACCCTCTCCTTGCTCTCATAGTCCACTCTAAAGCAACAACAAGTCTCAAAGGGGAGTTAATGCGGCTAAACACCACTCCATTTCCTTCAATGATTTTCTTAAGCCAAACCAACATCCTCTTTTATCTAGCAATTTTGCTATTTTGGACTCTGACACATATTTTCAGGATGGACAAGAGGATTTTAGTATGGATGAATTTCCTACATAAGTTTTATATCGTATAATGTACAAGGTCTCATAGAGTCCTCACAAAAATTCTCGATGCACTCTAGTTGTCAACATTTGAAATTTAGATTTTGCTTGTTTGCAGACAAGTTAAAATTGCATGTTTCTTATTTCAAATATTGAAATGTATTACATCAGGCTTCACTCGTTATTATACCTTGTACAGTGATGGCCATAGTGGTGCCAATATTCAATATCTTTGAGATTTGAGTCTTTAATTGTTGCCTTTGGAGAGTATTTGTCTCGTCAAACTCTCTACATCATCTTGGATGTTATTGGTTCCTATTTTGGCATCGTTAATGTTTGCTTGTCATGATGGCCCAAAAAGGATGGTGTCATGGAGGTGGTTGACTAACAACTCGTCATTGTCTTTTTGGCTCTTGTGTGGCAACTTCAATATGATTGAACATCTTAAGGACAAAGAAGGCATCCTTCCTATTTGATGGTGTGTTGGTGAATGTGAAGTGTGGTTTTATTTCAAAAACTATTGAGGGTTGTCAAATCCTCTTTATCAATATTGAGCATTTACTCCCCAACATTGGTTTACTTGGTCTAATTTTTAGGCCAGAGATGACAAGGGTCTCAAAAGGCTTGATCAAATTATTATTTCCAAACAAAACATTTTCAATTTTCATATTTTTGACAGTTAATTGGTCATCATTCATCTAGATATAATGTTTTCCAATCACAACCTTGTCACTTCCTTGAAGGGTGTCAACTCATTTTGATACAATTAAGTTGTTTTGATAAATATAATAAGATAAATGATGAAAAAGCTAAAAATCAAGGGGAATAGTAAGATCCTGTTCAGCTTCGTAAGTGGCCTAGGCTAGGGTCATGACTAGCTCAAAGTCTTCGAAGTAATCGTACAAGAAATCCTCAGTTGCTTCTCATATTTCGTGGAGGATCTCTTACTGCTCTTCAATGTCCTCAAAGTTTGGTGTGAATGTAATGGTGCAAAAGGTGAGTTCATGGAGAATGTCAAACTTCTCCCACACAAATAGTTGCTAGATGATAGAAAAATCGTAAATGATAGTGATGGGATGGGATTGACCTGGAACAGTCATCTACAGAGGATGCATTCTTGCAAATAATTTGTTAGATCAAATCTGATAGATTGATAAAAATATGACTAAAATGCTAGAAATGATAATATAAATGACAGGGATTGATGACAATCAAAGACAAAATGTTTGTTTTATAAATAAGTATGAATAAAAAAGACAGAAATGAATGCAAGAGAGATTGATTTTTTCTAAGGCTGATTATGGAAAGCCTAGAAGTCAATGTAAAATTTTAGAAACAGATGTTCAAATGTGTTTATGAGGCCAAAAGATAGGTGCAAAGGGCTATGGATACAATTGATCAACGATGATCGAGGTAAGAAATGTTTGTTTATATGATAAAAAAGATTAATAAAATAGATACTGATAAATGATAGAGAGGCTTGATCAACACAAAGATGAGCTATGGGGAATTTAGAATCCTGTAAGGTCCTAAAAACAAGAGATTTGGGATTGTTTAGGAAGGCTAAATGAGAAGAAACAAAGGTAAAGGACTGATTCAACGATGGGGGGTCGATGACGATCCCTTTGGAAATCACTAATATTCTATAGGTGGTCTAAATGATTGAATGAGAGGACATGTTTTTGACAAAAAGTCTACATGGAAGATGATGATGACAAACTATAGATGATAACTAGTATAAAATGAGTTGATAACAAAATGAGAAGAAATAAAACTAACCTTGGTAATTGTCGGAGATGATAGAGCTTTTTGGTTGATGATGGTGATATGAGTCTCCTGGAGGTCCTGATAGCTTTGGCAACAAGATGTTGATATACTTGAATCGTGATGATGTTTTCAGGGACAAAAATTCATCCTTGCACACAAATTCATGATTAACTGGAGAAGGGAGATAAAAGTTGATTAAATAGAATCGATGACATCTACAATGATCACCGATGATCATGATCATCATGATTTCACTGTAGAGGTTAAAACCAACAAGAGGAAGAATGTAAAATGGTTAAAACCACTTGCCATTCATGATATCAGGTTGTTGGGAAATGGTGGGAGGTTGAGGATTCGAGTTGTAGGAGGTTAGGGGGTTAAGATAAGTGGGTTAAATTGGTTTTAGGTTGTTTTGAGTGGTTAGGGGAGAGTAAATGGATTTTACATGCAGGTAAAATGGGTTTTACGAAGGTGGATTTCATGATACTTAGGATAGGGATAATAAGATAGGTAATGATAATTTGATTGACGTGTGTCGGCTCACCTAGGGGTAAAAAAGGGGTGTCTACATTTGCCCCTTTTTGTTGAGTTTCTGTAGGCACAGGTTCTGAGAAAAAAACTAGTGCAAGGATTCTCTAGTTTTGTGATGAGGATTTTGTGATATTGTTCCCCCCTCAAGCCAATGATAGACTATGTTGGTCATTGGATTGAAGAGAGTTGATTGTTTTGGATAGGTTTTCTTTTAGATGCTCCAAGATTTTGATTATAGTCTGTAATGACCAAGCTGGAGAAGTTTGTAATGATGACAGTAATCTTAGAATACACTTGCTAGGGGACGTGTAATGTGGACCACCTACATACGTGTGTTATGAAAAAACTACTACGTGGAGAGGGTCTAAAGGGAGCATTCTCATGAGAATGTGTTGAAATGTGGGACCAAAGGGTCAAAGGAAACATCCGTAAGGTGTACAAAATTTGATATATGGTCAAAAAATAGGTTTTGATGGTTTGTTGAGCATCAAAGAAAAGGCATGAAGCTTTTTGATAAAGTTGTGATGTGAGAGGAGAGGTATAGGAGACCAAAATTGATAAGTGTTTTGTGTAAAAAAGGTATAAAATCGGTGGTGATTATGGATCATCGGTGTTTGGATAGGAAATCAGTGGTGATTAGTGGTCAGTCAGTGATTCCTAAAATGGTGAATATATAAGCCAAGTGGACACATGTAAATAGTTCATTTGTGATGTGTTTGATTGTGATTTGAGAGCTCTGCGTTGTGATTTTTGAGTGTTTTTTGGAGAGATGGAGGCTAGCGGCAATGTAAGGAAGAGGAAGAGGACCAAGAGAGGGGTAAGTAAGACTTGTTTTTGTGTTTTATTTTGATTTTTTTGTTTTTGATTTTTTTTTTTTTGTGATTTTTTTGAATTTTGGGGTGGGAACACCTGATTGATGCTGATCATACAATCGGTGGTGATTGGGTGGGTCATCATCGATTATGTTAATGTAATCATCACCGATTAGCAATCAACAGTGATTGGTGTGATTTTGTGTAAAGTTCCTAATTGATGTCTTTTGTTTGTGTGTTTTTGTAGGTGAGGGAGACTATCTATCTCCGAGATAGGGTTCCTGAGATGTTTGACAAGATTCAATTTGATGTGACTGATGTAGAGTGGGATTATGTGGTAGTTGTTGGATTAGGAGGATTTCAGCCACTACTAACGGATTCCTTGAGATGCAGGGGTTGATGATAGCCTTGATTGATAGATGGGATCCTAACACCAAGACATTCTGGTTCCCGACTAGTGAGATGATGATTACACTAGAGGATGTATACAAGGATCCTTAGGTTACCTATTTAGGATGAGCAGGTGGTACCGATCACTTGAGAGGCCATTGTTGACATGATTGGGTGGTTGTATGGTGATGATGTTGGGGAGATAGGATACACAATAGGGGGCTTCCATATTGAGTCCTATTATGATGGAGATGTGTCAGGCAATTGGTTGATGTCGATTATTATGTTGGTGATATATTTTTATGTACTACCAGATTCAAGGGGTGGCAGATTCCCATGGACACTTGTGGGTGTCATTACAAAGATTATGGAGCACTAGACATTATATGCTTGGGCTTGCGCACTGTTGGATCAGGTTTACCATGAGTTTTTGATGTTTGTTAGAGGATGGAGATTTGGGTTGGATGTGGGGTTTTCGCTACACTGTTGGGCCTATGAACATATTGTTGTTGTGAGGCCACCAGGGCTACCATGGAGGGTATGTGATCCAACGTGAGTATGTAGTTGGATTTTTGAGATGGCATTTTTATTGGTTGAGGGATGATGGGTTCGAGAGACAAAACTTATTATTTTGATAGACTACGGAGCTTATTCGTAGATGATGTGGTTTGAAGACCTTATGTGAGGTACTTGCATGGCCAAGGATGGATGCACAGTTGGTAGGGTTGAGGAGGGTGATGTGGGTGCGGGGTGGAGGGAAGACATGATAGAGGTCATATTTTCCTTGAGTGTGATGACAGTTTGGGTTCCCTCAGCAGATTCCAAGTGAGCCGATAGTATATCGACATGATGATGATAGAGAGAGTGATTTACCTACGCCAGTAGTGGATGAGGCGGGGCCAACTGAGGAGGTAGGAGATATCTGAGGGATTGATGAGGATGATGTGGGGTGGATGAGGGATTTATGGCTTGGTGGGCACAACAGTGGGTTTTTGTGGAGATAGGGTGGGTAGGATATGACAAGGTGGTGAACAAGAGGAGGAGGGTGATGGTGGAGATGAGGTAGCTAGGCTGCAGATGGCTCATGATGTTTTATAGGTGGAGAGAGATATATTGATAGTAGAGTGTGACACCACTCATCAGGAGCGTGATAGGATTGTGCAACAGGAGAGTAGATCAGATCCACCTAGTGAGATACATACCTACAGTAACAAGATAGATATCGTTAGGCAACGGGAGGCACTACGGGTGAAGTATGGAGAGGTGGGTACGACATCAAAGGTAGTTGGTAGTGCAGCCTAGGGAGAAGGGCCTAGTGCAGGAGAAGGAAGTGGTACTTGCAGGAGGAGTGTCAGTGGCAAGAGGGAAAATGGGGCCTCCTGGTTTTGTGACCATTGAGAAGTATAGAGCACTCAGAGAGGAGATGAGATACTATGAGCACTTGGATACAGAGCACCTCCCTGATGTTCCTCATTATGTGGATCATAGAGCTAGTGAGTGAAGATTAGTTTGACAGGTGACATCATTGGCAGAGTACAAGGAGTGTCACTACCGTCAGAGAAAGATCTGAGGCTAGATGCAGGGGGATGCAGGAGGCTAGGGTGGTGATCGTGTATCGAAGTTTGATTTTACCACATGATATATGGATTTTGTATATGATATAAATGATTTTGTATATGAGCCTCTTGAAGGCATTTTTGTATAGATTTTGATATACATATATATGATGATGATGTTATAAGATTCATGTGTTAATTGATGTTTATTTTGATTATGATGTTGATGTTTTAGATATATTTGATATGTTTAAATGTGATGTTTGAAATGATGTTTTGATATATTTATGTTAATTTTGAGATAAGTTTAGATATATTTGATGTATTTAGATGTGATGAGTATGGATGTTAGAATTTGATATATGATATGTTAATTTTGATGTTGATATGATGTGATTTCCAATATAATGATGTTGATATATGTATTCAAAATTGTACTCTAATCATGGTTGGGAATAAAATGTGAATTGTTTCTTTTAGACTGGATTTGATGCATATGTGACATGATGGTAAAATGTATAATGATGACAATGCACTTTAGGCCTTGTAACAAAAGTTAACACATAACTAACAATAAGTAGTCACATGTAGGACCTTGGATATAGATGGAAGTGAGTTTGTATACCTTCCTAGAACATGGGAAGGGTTGACATATGTAGTTTGTATGGGAGAGTAGGTTCTCCTTTTGATGGCTTTGTAGGCTCATGCCCCAACTATATTTTATTGTGCAAACTGATCAATGTGGGAAGTTTCTTTGATGGGAAAGTTGATCAATGCGGGAAGCTTTCCTAGGATGCTTTAGAATTTTTTTTTTTTGACTTTTTGAAGGTTGATCGATGTGGGAAGCCTTTTTTATAATGATATGGGTAGCCATCCTTCCAGGGAGTGGTCCACAATTTTGATTTTATGATTTTTGATTTTGGATAGTCGTCCTTTGAGGGATCAATTTATATTTTGATAGGCAGTTGTCCTTCGAGGGATCAGTCTATTTTTGACAATATGATTAATAGCTATCCTTTGAGGGATCAATCTATATTTTGATAATGGGAATCCATAGATCTTCTTGATTTGTTATTTTTATGTTGAGGGAAGGTCTAGTAGACCATTTTGAGGAGGGAAAAAGACGTATGTATGGACTACACATGTGTACCCCTTTACATGTTTTCAATTGGTAGACAAAAGGTAGATGGATGTAATGATTGCGGGGTTCCTTCTGATGAGGAACTTGTCCATGTGAAAGATGTGATGAACAGAGCCATGGTGTTCATCTTTAAGGTCTAGTTATAAGGTAGTGATGCTAAACCACATGCTTCCAAATCATTACAATGGTAAAATGATAGGTTGGTGATGGAATAAGATCTTGATGTGACTAATGTCATGGTGTAGATATGTTAACAGTAGAAAGGCCACGTAAGTGCAAGGAATTCAAAGGTTCCTTTTCAGGTGTACCATCAAGGGAGGATAAATGATAGGCTCCTGACCCATATTTGTGAGTGATGACATATGGACCGATCCAATTAGGGGAAAAACTTTCCATGTTTACTCCTTTCCAGAGTAGTGACATTTTGATTTTCTTTGAGGACAAGATCACCAATGTTGAAGTCACATTCTTTGACATGTTTTTTATATGCTCGTTTGATGCGTTCTTGATAAGACATGTGATGATGTTGAGAGTTGTTAGGCGATATGTTCATCTAACAATTCAAGTTGTGCTAGACGTTCTTGATGATAATCCTCATCAGAGATAAAATCTCTAAGGGATACACAGAGAGATGGGATTTGAACTTCAAGGGGTAGGACTTCCTCAAAGCCATACACTAAAGAGAAGGGTGTAGCACCTGTAAGAGTATGGATGCTAGTTTGATAGGCCCATAGAGAAAATGGGATTTGGAGATGCCAATTCCTATTTGCTTGGTTGAAGGTTTTCATGAGGATTTTGTTGAGTGTTTTGTTTGAAAACATTGCTTGTCCATTTTCTTGCGGATAGTAAGGGGATGAAAATCTTAGTTTGATGTTGAATGTGTCACATAATTTCTTAACTTATTTGTTTTGAAATATTTTCCATTATTAGTGACCAAGTTTGTGAGGGATGCCAAAGTGACATATGATATGTTGATAGATGAAGTTGATGATTTTATTTACTTTAGTAGAGATTAAGGGGAATAACCTCTACCCATTTAGTGAAATATTCAGTAGTTGTGATGATAGAGTGGTTCATTGTGATGAACGAGGGTTGATGAGACCAATGAGGTCAAGTCCCCATTGTGAGAAGGGCCATAGATCTTGAGTGGGTTGTAGAGCCTGACTGGGAATGTGAGTAAGATTGGAATGTTGTTGACACTTAACACATTTCTTGACGTATGCACAACAATCTTGATTGAGAGTAGGCCAGTAATAGCCCATTCGTAAGACACATTTAGCAAAACCCACACCATTAAAGTGTCCACCACATATACCATTGTGGACTTCTTGGATAGCTTTAGTGGATTCATGAGATTTGAGACATCATAGCAAGAGGCCATCAAATCCATGTTTTTAGAGAACACCACCTACGATGATGTATCAGGTAGCATGTTGAAGAAAATATCATTTGCATTTTTAGATAGGTCAGAGGGAATTTTAGATTCTGAGAGATAGTCAGTAAGTTTGAGTGTACCAAGTTTGTTTGATTGTCTTTGATGAGGTTGATAGAAGGGAGTTTGTTGTTGTGAGATGGTTGATCAAGTCTATGCACAACAACAAAAAATTTGGAATCATCGATTGATAGGGGAATGTGTGTTGCAAGAGAATCCGTGGTGTTTGTGAATTTATTAGAATATCATGGAACTGTTTGGATAGTGTAATGGTCAAAGGATTCTGAGAGGAATTCGACAAAGATTTTATATTTTTGTAGAATTTTTTTTGCATTGATAAATTCCTTTGATTTGGTTAATGACGAGTTGAGAGTCTCCATAGATGTCCAGGATTTGAACACCAAGCATGAGCGGTTAGTTTGGAGACCCATGATAAGAGCTTCATATTCGGCCATGTTATTAGTGCATTCGAAGTTTAATTTAAAGGATAGAGGGATAGGAGTCCCCTAGGGAGGTATGATAATGATATCACACCTCCCCCCCTTTCTGACACTTAGATCCATAAAGAAAAGTGTCATTTTGATAGGAGTGTATTCTTGATGAGCGGTGTTGATGGATACTTCAGAGAATTGTTCATGAGGTAATTGATTATTAGAAAGAGGAGCTTCGGTGAGATGGTTGGCAATGGATTTTCCTTTAATAGATATTTTTGGGATGAATTCTAGATCAAACTCAGTCATGAGCATGAGCCATTGAGTGATACGGTCACTGTGATATTGCTTGGAATGCATAGTTTTAAAGGGATTGAAACTGGTGACTATGTTTTATGATTAAGTAGATACAATGAAGTTATGGAAGTTGCGAAGTACAAGGCACAACACAACTTTTTTACATTGGTGTAATGAGTTTCATAGTCATGAAGAGTGTGGCTTATATAATAGATAGCATGTTCATGAACTTGTCTCATCTCGATGTGCTATCATAGCACCCAGGGCATGGCTAGTAGTGGATATGTATAAATAGAAGGGCTCCCCCTCACGTGGAGGTGTAAGCACATGAGGTGATAGAAGATATTGTTTGAGGTCTTCGAAGGCCTTTTGACAATTGTGATCCCATTTGAAGTGGACATCCTTTCAAAGGAGATGGTGGAAAGGTTGGTAGTAGTATAAAAGCTGTGAGATGAAATGATGAACTGATTAAAGTTTTCCTTGAGAGACTACGAAGTTTTTTGAGGTTTGATGGAGTAGGCATCTTGATGATGGATTTGATTTTGGTAGGGTCTACTTCAATGCCCTTGATAGAAATGATGAACCCTAGGAGTTTACCAGTGAGAACACGAATACACACTTAACAAGGTTAAGGAGAAGGAAATATTGGATGATAAGAGGAAAAAATGATGTCAAGGACAACGAGATGATCCCTACATTTTTTAGATTTTCCTAAGGAGGTCATCAACATAGTCTTTTATGGTTTTATGGATGAGATCATGGAAAATGTATGTCATATGCAGGTTGATAAGTGGCCCCTTATTTTTAAGTCTGAAGGGCATGACGCGGTAGCAGAAAGTCCCCCAAGGAGTAATGAAGGATGTTTTATGTTGATTGTCAGTAGCAATGAGGATTTGATTATAACTAGAGATGCAATCCATCAGGGATAGCATTTCATGACCAGTGTAAGGTCGACGAGCTGATCGATGTTAAGAATAGGATAGTCATTTTTGGGATGAGCGAGATTGAGGTCTCAAAAATCTCTGTAGATGTGTAACTTTCTAGAGGATTTTGTTTTGAGCACGATATTAAAAACCCACTGTGGATAATCAATGGGTAAGATGAAGTTAGTAGAGAGAAGACATTGTAGTTCTTCTTTGATGAAGAGAGCCACACGAGGGTGTATTCTACGTAGCTTTTGTTTGATAGGCTTTGTATTAGGATAGGTGATGATATTATGGACGATGATGTTAAGGTCAATACTTGACATGTCACTATACGACCATGCGAAGGCCTAACTATGTTTGGAAAGGAAGGTTGTGAAGTCCTTCAATTCTTATGAATATAAGTATCGACCAAATTTGACTATGTGAGGATCCTGTGGAGTCCCTATGTTAAAATGGATAGTGGATTCATTAAGAAGTGTCAGGTGGCAGATTCTTTTGAAGGTAACAATATTTTGCCGCCATATAGGAGAGGATAGATTGATCATCATGACATTGAAGAATGTCGATGGTAGGGGAGTCTTCCTCTACCATTTTCATAACACGAGTGAAAGGGTCTTAGTACCATTGTCAGTTTGATAAGTAAGCAGTCGTAAGGAAATTATATTGACTAAAAAAAGTTAGATTGGATTGAAACGGTTTCATCTGCGTTAAGGGAGTTGTCATGTGAATGTGGAGAAGATGGTTCAGCTTCTGTTATAGATCCAGATACAGTGCCTGCAAAGGTATTTGAAGAAGGATTCTAAAAAACTAACCCATATTTCTTGTGAGGCTTGTGGGAATGATCAAGAATTAGGTCATAAATGCCATGTCCATAGCGTCCCAGGCCAAAGCCTTTCTAGGAACAACAATGAACGTACATCTATGCGAAGGCTTGGTTAATAAGACACATAAATATGATATGAATAGATTTATGTGATGTTGATTGTTGTGATGCGGGGAAGGGAAATTGATCCCTCCGTAGATGAGATTCGTTTTAATATGCAAAGGATCAAAGGAGATAACTGTTATTGGTCTAAAGTACACCTATATACTAGATGGGTTATCTGACTCTGACTTCAGCCGATACAATGGAATCTCCTTTGAGTTATGGGTGCCTCGAACTGAGGAGAACCTCCAGAGAGGACCGGTTCCCTTAACGGATCACCTGAAATGAATAAATATGACTGGGTTAAGGGTTAGGGATAAACTGAAAAAATGGAAAAAAATGAAAGTTGCTAAAAGCTTGCACGGGACTCACTTAAAGACAAATAAAAGTCTAGAAATTCACTTCAATGATTGCTTGATAGGCTCTGCATTCACAAAAGGTGTTTGACACACTCAGATGACCTGCAAAATTGACAAAATTGCTTGATAGAGGTGCTGGAATATCATGAGCATGCAAGGAAAAAAAAATTCACTAGTAAGACACTACATAATATTTGTAACAGACTGTTAAAAAAATCCAATCTAGAGGAATAATTCAGTCTTTATTGCTCAAGGTGAAAAAGTACAATAGATTTTACAACATGAATATGCAAAAAAATATCAACCCCCTAGCTCTTGCAAAAAACAAGGCATAAAAAGGAAAACCCGACTCACCCTCCTCTCCAAACATAACTCATAAATCCAAGAATCCCTCCCGTACATGCATAATTTTAGCCTTTACAAAAATATAATTTTAAAATAAGAATAAGGCTAAGAATAACCTACCAAATTTCCTCCTCCTTTAGTCAAACTACCTATTGACTAGTTAATTCCTCTCATCAGGGCACAAAGTGAGTGTATGCACCCTTTTTGGCAAAAATAAGGTGAAAATAACAAACTTGATTGATGTGAAAAAACTATATTTGTCTTAGTTGACTCCTTCACATACAAAAAGGTGAACCTTGGCCTTTAGTCCCATTTTAGAGCACATGCATCATTGGCTAGTCTTTGGCTTGATTTGAAGTGAGCAATGGTAATAGACCCTTAATCAATGCAAAGCAATAATTATAGCTAATGGTGGAGAGCCCTTAAAATATGCATGTGGTCAACATTATTCTACTTGGATTTATTCAACACATGTATGTGGGCTCCTTGACCTTGGACCATGATTAAATTGCTATCTTTTGCAAATAATAATGATTTAAAATACCAAAAGGCTCCTCCTGTGGCATATAGAAAAATTTGGAAAGATTTAAACCTTAGTCAGACTTGACCCAACCTTGGTCAGCAATTCGAGTTAGGGCTTTGAACCCAAACTATTGACTCATTTACACTTGTCTTTTGGAACATTTTGGAGAGAAAAGAAACCCTGGTAATTTGGAAAATGGTGGCCATGCTTGGGAAGAACTCTACTAAAACATTTTGGTGAGGGGTGGCCATTGCCTTGCTCTCTGAGTTGTATATCCATGGTTTTGATCATTTTCTACCCATATTTGTTGGGTACTATGTTCTTTATTATTGATTTGAGCTACCATTTGATAGTGCCCATATTCATGGTGGGTTCAACTTCTTTCCAGATTTGGTTGTCAATCTCAACATTTTGGAGGAGATTTATTTATACCCTAAACTAATAGAAGCTAAGATCATGATTTCTCCTTTCTTCTGCTAAGATTTGAGAGTTTTGTCTTTCATTATATAAGAGGAATCAAGGTCGAGTTTTGGGAATAACCCTCCTTCACCTTTTAGTGATATGTCATTACCTTGGCAATGGAGTTTTGTTCTCAGCTTGCTTATTGGAAAATTCTAAATTCATTTTGTAAAGAACCCAACTTTGTTTTCTCCTTTTTAGTTGATTTTCAAACAAACCTGGAACTTGTTATACCTCACACATCTCAACTTTTAGTAACTAATTGAGTTGGGACCTGAGTTTTGTTTTACTAAGAAGGACCAATAGCTTGCCATTATTTCTATGAGCTCAACCTTACTTAATTTTTTGAGTTTAGTTGCTTCCTATGGCCACCGTTGTTTTACTCTTCCTGATGGTTGTTGTTGAATGCATGAGCTTTTGCTCTTAGTCAACTCTACTATGTGATTTTAGGTTCATCATTTCTACATTAAAAATTTATCCTTGTTGCATTAGCTTAGGTTACTCACCATTTGTTGCATTTATTGATGAGGGTTTTGGTATTTGTTTTGTGTAATCACCCAGATCTGTTGGGCTCTCTCTATATCTATTATCCAATTGCAAAAGCTTCATGAAATGCCCTTTATTATGGTTCTACATTTTTTTATTGAAGCTCTGGCTGTTCCTTGTGTCTATAATGGTGAAATTGGGTTTGTATTTGATTTCACGAACTTGCATCTATCTTTCCTTGTGAGTTGGGTATTTTCAAATCCGAGCTTCCTTTGGTTCACATAACTCATTTTTGGGCTCTCTTTGTTCTCCCCACTCAAGCTTTGAATCTTGAATCTTGCCTTGTTGAGGGACTTTCTTGGCTTTGAGTTTTCATTTGACCCTACACTTTTATGGTTGAGCCACTTTTTTCTTGCTTCTGAGTTCACATTCCAATGTCAAAGACAACCTCATCCACATTTGATAGCTCCATCTACAGGACCACCCCTTCTCAACTCTTGTTCTAAGCATGTGACTATTGATTCTTCTCCCAAATCATGCCTGAGATTCTTCTTATAGCTCTGATTTCATCCTTAGCTGATATGATTAATTAATGAGCTCTTTGTAAGGTTGTATTATTCATGAAGACTCTTGAAATGTTTATGCAATTTGTACTCTTCTTTTATGAGTCATTTGTTCTTCATCTTGATGGAGGAATCAATAATTTATTGGAACGTGTACTTTGTATTGATTGGATGCGACATTTATCATTAGTGTACTCTGAAATTGATGGCTACAACCTAATATGTTAAGTCTGAACATGTATGTTTGAAAACTATCTTGGAAAATTTGCTTTCTCTTGCAACCGTTTGGATAAGCATTTTAAGAGCTTGGCCTTTAGTATGATGAAGATCTTGTTTGCGGTAATCCTTGATTTCATAAGTTGTTTCTCTTTTATTCATTCTTGGAAGCCTTGAATGTGCTTGTGTGAACCATATAGTTGTACCATGCTGAATGATTTTGACTGCAATTTCCCGAGGCATTTATGACTAAAATTTTGAGCTATACCTGTAGTCTTTAATGTAAATTCATCATTTGAGTTGATCTTTGAAGTAATTGTATATGAGTTTAAAATATGTTACTTAATTATAGTTTCAGAACATGATCCTGATACATGCTTCCCTTATGGCCTTCCTTTGGGCCATGTTTCTCTTTCATGGTTGTTGCACAATTTTGATGAGGGCAAAAACTTGGAATGTCAACATCTATGAGGCATGAACTTCTGTAAAAACAATTGAGTTATAGATTTGATGCTTTGTCACTCCCAAAACCGTCTAAAATGAGCAACAACGGAATTTTTTTTGTACCCCTATTTGATGATTGACCAAAAATGGTCAACAATAACATCTCCAACATTAGGTTTATACATTGGTTTTTTTTTCAGGTATTCCATGCATTGTAGGTGTAGGAAGGAAATTAAGGGTAAGGAGGTGATACTCCCCTAGTGAAAGGTGTTGCATGACATCTTCGAAGGAGGTGTCATCTGGTAATTTTGATGTGGTGATGGATGAACTGGTAGAGGCTTCATTAGAGTGTCCCAAGTTTGTCTTTGGAAAGATCACATCGTTAGGTCGATACGTCATGTGACATGCCTTGAAAGGGTTCATGTTGGCTGGAATAGTGAAGATATTACCTTCATGTTTGTATTTTAGATAGCAAAGAAGGGTGGATGGGAAACAATGCATAGAGCGTATCCAGGGTCGACCTAATAAAATATTGTATTTAAACTCTCCTTCTACTAGATAGAAGAGTTCATGGAGGGTTTTGATGCTAAATTTGATGGGTAAGATAACCATGCCTAGTGTGGGGACAACTGTGTTGTTAAAGGCACACAGTATTGTAGGCAATTGAATGATGATAGTGTTAGGTAGTTGAAGTTGATCAAAAGCATGCGATGATATACTTTTGATGTTGGCATTATTATTGATCATAACTCTCTTAATGAGAGTGTCATCGATTTGGGCGGTGATGAATAATGGAAGGTCATGATCTTTGGGTTGTAAAGACGGGATTTCAGAATTGTCAAAAGAGATAACGACGAACATTTTTATGGTACTAACCAAATTTACGAACAATTGAGGATCATCTGAAGGTATTGATATGGATTAAAGTACTTCAATCATGGATCATCGATGTTGTGGCGAGGTTTGGACAAGCTCGTAAAGGGACATCTTTACTAGAGCTTGATGAAGCTATTTAATGATGGTATTATGTACATAAGTGGTGGATTGGGTATGTGGAGCGGAAATAATAGATATGTTAGCCTTAAAGGATGGAGGATTAGGTGATTTAGGGGCGAGGGATGGATACTTCGGACTTTTTTAGATCTGAAGACTTAGGGTCTTGTGCACAAGCTCTGGTAGTTATACACACTATGTCAATTTGATGAAGCAGGGATTTTCTGGAAGAGGCCTCGCTTTTGTGAAATGTAGATGTAGTATTAGGTGATGGTTTAGGTGTTGTGGTTTTGAAGGTATGATGGGTTGTTTTGAATAGGTTTGGTTGTTCTAGATCTATAGGAAGAAGTCATTTATTAGAAAGGCTTTGAATGAATGTGGAGGGCTTTGCAGTCCTTGGTGGAATGTCATGGTGTCGAGTGATAATCAAAAAATGCTTCAAAGTTGTACTAGGAGGGTTTCCACCCCCGAGAGCTAGATGGATTAAGAGGAGGTAGTGTTATGATGGATCTGGATGAGTCTTTCAAGGATTTTAGAATAGTACCCTATCGAGGCTGAGGTTGAGGGGATTGGTGCTTTGTTTGATGATTTGGGAGTTAAAGGGATCATTTTTTGCGTGACATGTTTAGATGTCAGTTGGGGAACGATCTTGGATTCTATAATGGTGATTGAAAATTTAGATGAGGGGTGTGGCCCCAGGATATAAGGAAATGAATTTAGATCCTGTAATGATGTTTTCGGATGATTTAATGTTTTTGTAAGGATGGATGGGAGGTCGTGTAGTGGATTTTTTGAGATTCCAGACGTAATGTCGGGTGACATGATTTTCGTAAGAGCTCTTCGTGATTTTTATGATAGGTTAATTTTCTAAGGATTTAGAAGATGTCGCAGCTGATTTTGAATTAGATGTGATGGATGTGGAGGGATTCGTGGTCTTTTTTGAGGAAAGGCTAGGGGAGTCATGTGATTCAATAGGTTCTTCTTTGGTAGAAACACTAGGTGTTGACGGTGTGGATAATTCAGATGGTGTTTCTGTGACAGAAAAATAGGAGTTGAAGACATAGATGGTTTAGATGGTGTTTCTGTGATAGGAGCATTAGATATTAAAGGTGTGGGTGATTGATCTTTGATAGTGTTGATAGTGTGATGAGAGTGGACGACGTAGGATTAAAGTTGACTAGTGGATGGGGTGTGGTTTGGAAAGGGTTGTTTAAAAATGTCCATATTCTAATTTGGAGTTGCATTTGGGTTATCTAGTTACAACTCACCTTTTTTGATAAGGTCCTAAAGGATGTTTCTAAAAAAGTGACACCTTTCGATGTTGTGACCCTTGACCTGATGGTATTTATAGTAATCATTTTCTCGATACCAAGAGGGATTTGAAACAAATGTGTCGATGGGATGAATAGGAGGAAGGGTGATCATACATGAAGCTAGGATTTTATCAAAAAATGCATTGTAGGATTCATTGATGGGTGTATAATTACATTGATGGAGGGTGCATTCAGGAGCCGAACATTCCTTAGAAGTGATTTTACGACAACTGCGTTTGTTGAGGTTTTATATTTATCATGACTAGAGGATGGTTTGAATGAGGATTTATGTTTAGGATTCTTCGATCTAAGTTTGACCCTATTGTCCTTGAGGGCATGGAGTTATAATTTTTACAAGCCATAGTAAAGGATTCGTCAAACGTTTGGAAAGATTGTATTTGAAGTGTTGATGATATGTGTTTTGCGCATGAACGAACGAATAACTCAATCAATTTGGTTTGTGGGAGGGAGAAGGATAATTGATTAATAATACCCCTCCAAGGGGGTGATGAATTCTACAATAGATTTATCTTCAAGCTGTTTGATGGCATAAATATTAGTAATGGTAAATTTACAGATGATGTTAATTGAGAAATGTTCTAAGAAGAGTTAGTATTGTGCAAGTTGTGCGAAGGAGAAGAGTGAGTATTGTGGGATATTGTTATACCAATATAATGTAGCTCCTACTAAGGACATAGGAAATGTCCTCAACATGAGGTCTTGATCATGTGTGACAATATAATAGGTGTGACAGAAGGCTTGGATATGTTGTTGAGGGTGCTCTTTAATATAGAATTTAAGGAAATTTGGGAGTTCTTAGTGTGGAGGGTAA
The DNA here is from genome assembly GCA_019776745.2 of Taxus chinensis. NCBI lineage: Eukaryota > Viridiplantae > Streptophyta > Pinopsida > Cupressales > Taxaceae > Taxus > Taxus chinensis. The sequence goes on from JAHRHJ020000810.1 coordinate 196,352, forward strand.
GATTTATATGGTACAAAGGGATGGATAGGTTCATTACAAATTTTTTTGTAGGACATGGTGTTTTTGGGACCCATAGAGGCAACTTCTAGACTTTAGATCCTGTTCATTAGTGCTTGTAAAGGATCATTTTGTGATGATTGTTGGGGGTTGAATGATGATGGGCCAAGTTGATTATATGTATGTGGGTTTGCTTGTTGATATAATTGATATGGTAAAGGGATATTATGTTGGATAGGAACACTCATGGGAATGTTATATGTTGGTTGTGAGACTGGAGGTTACAAGGGTTGAATGTATTGGTATTAGATCGGCATTGAAGTGTTTATAAAAGGATGTGATTATTGGGGTATATATTGGGATGGTTTGGAAGTATGGAGAAGGGGTTGAAATTGTTATGGTATGTTGTGATGGGATGGAAGTATGGATAAGGGGTTGAGATTTTTGTGGTATATATTGAGATGGGATAGAGGTATTGATGAGTGGTTGGGATGGTTGAGATATATAGTGAGTATGAATTTGTGAAACAGGGGTGGTTGATACCTGTTGTGAAGAAGGATGTGTGCTAGCAATGGAACTGGTGTTGATAAGAGGTATTGACGTGGGGATGGACATGACTAAACTATGAACTATAGAGGTGGGTTGTTGTGATGAGATAAGAGGGGTTGAGTAAGGGATGGCAGCTGAGCTTACATGAGGTGTAGAAGAGACACTAGAAGCTACAGGACTAGATGTGGAAGGAGATGTGTTTTTATTATTTTACAAAGATGACGATCCCAATAAGGGGTGTGGTGATGAAGATGGTTGTTGATTGGTTGTATCTTGTGATGAAATAACATTAAGGTTAAAATTGATGACAAGTACTAATAACATGGGAACTAATGTTTCTGTTCCACTAATAGTGGAATAAGATGAATCTGTTGAATGATCGGCTCGTGATTAGGTTCAAAAACTGGGAAAGGTCAAAAGTGATGTTGGAGATGGGAGGTCATTGTTTAGGTGTAGGTTGTTGGAGGAGTACACCTCAGGAAGAAATATAGGTATTGAGAGCCATGGGGTTTGAATCTAAAATCTTAGTGAAGACTGGATCACCACTATTGAAAAAGTGGGACTGGGTGGATAGGATTCTGATGTGGTTGACTGACTACTAGGAGAGTGTGGGGGGTTCTTGATCAGTTGCTGGAGGTGATGAAGATGATGGTATCAGTCAATTAAGTGTGAAATGTCTTCAAGGTGAGACTAGAACATTTTCCAAGGATTTTTGGAAACGATCAGTCATGTTGTCAGAGTTCTTGTAGATGGAATTGTTTTCTAGTTAGGACCATGAAATAAACAAAGAATCATAAAAATAAAAAGGAACTAGATGGTTGATTACTACAACACAAACAAGTCACATAAGATAAATGTTTTTTATTATCTTGATTAAATTAAGAAAAGATGAAATGTAAAAAATGGTTGAAAAGGTACTAGGAAATGACAGTCTAAGGTTGGTTTCAAGTGATGTTAAAGGATGGAGTCCTCGATATACCTGAAGGTACGTGAGGCCTGAATCTATGTTGGTGTCAGTATGAGGCATGGTATTGGGGCCTACCCCCTCACTTCACAGTCCCACAATGATAAGGGTGTCAGGTGCTTAGCCAATATACCACCCACCAACTTATTTATACTTAGCCAGAACACTGAGTCGTCTTATCCTCTTGGTGATGAAATCCAAGTAGGTCCACCTGGGAAGGAGTGTTAAATGTAAGTTATGTTTTGATGTGGTTTGGTTGTGTGTGAAGGGAGTTATGTGAATGCAATTCCTTAAACCCCTAATTAAGCTATGTGATCAAGAAAAATGAGTATTCGTTTTAAATTCCAAAGGAAATGTTGATTCAATGAAGACAAACAAACAAATGTAGTGCTAAAAATAAAATGATAGAAAAGAACGTACCTGTGATCAATTTTTCCTTTTTAATTTTTAATTTTTGATTTTAAGCAACAGCACTTAGATGAAAGTTAGAAAACAAAAGAAATGAAAACTAAAAGAAAATCTAAATCTAAAAAAAGGGACTAAAGAGGTCCCACCAGGCATGCCAGGATGTTTAAGATAGTTTTTGGTTTAGTGCTATCAAATGTAGAAAGTACCTAAAACAAATGAGTAGGGTTTACCGATACCTACATTGAAAATCACAATGTTGGGATGATGGGTAGTCGACAATGTGAAAATGCTCCTCCTTTCACTGAATGAGACCTACAAACAAAGACAACTAAATAAAAGATATTAGATAAAAGTGATAATGAGTTTCTTGGTAAGTGCCAATCCCAGGAATCAAAGATACTTCCTTAAAGAGTGTCAAATCGTTTTGATACAATTAAGGTGCGTTGATAAAGATAATAAGATAAATGATGAAAAATCTAAAACTCAAGGTGAATAATAAGACCTTGTTTAGCTTCGTAAGTGGCCTAGGCTAGGGTTGTGGCTAGCTCTAAGTCTTCAAAGTATTCGTACCAGAACTCCTTGGTTGTTTCTTGTATTTCGTTAAGGATCTCGAACTACTCTTTGATGTCCTTGAATTTTGGTGTAAAGGAAATGTGCACAAGGTGAGCTCGTGGAGGATGTTGAACTGCTCCCACACAAATTGTTGTTGGATGATCAAAAGATTGTAAATGTTAGTGATGGGATATAACTGACATGGAACAATCATCTACAAAAAATTCATTCTTGCAGATAATTTGTTAGATCAAATTAGACTGATAAAAACATGACTTATGTTAAAATGATCTATAAATGATAGAGATCAACGATGATCACAGATCAACGACAATCAAAGACAAAATGTTTGTTTTGATAAAGTAATTGATAAAACAGACAAAAATGAATGCAAAAGAGATATTGATATTTTTGAAGGCTAGTTATGGAAAGTCTTAGAAGTCTGTGAATTTCAGAAACAAATATTCAAATATGTTTATGAGGCCAAAAGATAAGGCAAAGAGTTATGGATACCGATCGGAGGTGATTAGGTAAGAAATGTTTGTTGTGATAAAAAGATTAATAAAATATATATTGATGAAAAACAGAGAGGCTTGACAGTGCAAAGATGAGCTATGGGGAATTTAGAATCCTGTAAGGTCCTGAAAATGGAGATTTGGGATTGTTTAGAAGGCCAAATAGAAAAGGTAAAGGTAAAGGGGTTGATTGATAGTTATCAGGGGTCGACAGTGATCCCTATGGGAATAACTAATATTCTACATGTGGTCTAAATGATTAAACAAGAGGCAGAATGAAAGAAGTCTATGTAAGAGGGAAATAATGACAAACTTTAGATGATAAATAGTGAAAAATGAGCTGATAAAACAATAAAAGACAAGGGTACTAACCTTGTTAATTTTTTAGAGGTGATAAAATTGTTGGTTGGTGAGGTGATAGAGCTCTTGGAGGTCCTGATAGCCTTGGCAACAAGATTTTGATATCCTTGAATCATGATGATGTCTTCTAGGGAGCCAATAATTCATCTTTGCACACATGTCATGATTGACTAGAGAAGGGAGACATAGGTTGATTAAATAGAATCGACAACATCCACAACGATCGCCATCAATTTCACCACAGAGGTTAAAACCAACCAAAGGAACAATGGAAAATGGTTAAAACCACTTGTCATCAGTGATATTGGGTTGTTGGGAAATGGTGAGAGGTACATGATTTGAGTTGTAGGAGGTTAGGGGGTTAGGATAAGTGAGTTAAATTGTTTTTAGGTTGTTTTGAGTGGTTAGGGGAGAGTAAATGGATTTTATGTAGGTAAAATGGGTTTTACGAAGGTGGATTTCATGATACTTAGGATAGGGATAATAAGATAGGTAATGATAATTTGGTTTATGTGTGTCAGGTCACCTAGGGGTGAAAAATTGGTGTCTACATCAACGCGTGGAACATCGTGTTTCCAAAATCCGCTAAAGAATAAGTTTTTGGATGATGTTGCCAAAGACTAAGTTCTTCCATGTAACCTTGAAAAATGACAGGCCAAGAAAGGAAAGTTAGAAATTTAACTTTGTAAACCCAATTTTGAAGCGTGAGAAGATGAAAAAATGTTTGAAATAAGCATGGAAACTTAGAAAATAACGTGGAAAAAAAGTTGGCATAAGAATCAAGCATTAGATTATGCAATTTACCACTTAAACATACAAATTTACTATATTTCCTTCAATTTCACAATATCAAAAATTGATCAAGAGGGTCTCCATGAAGTTTTAATCATTAAAACAAGGTGATATCAGTTATGTAATAACAAATGGCAACTCAACGGGCAAAATACCCTATTTATTTACAACCTAGAACATTGGTTTTCAAAAAGGTAAGTAAAAGAATATAAATTCAGAGTTCAACATCTAAAATACAAACGTCCCTTTCAAAAAACAAACAACTTACTCATGTTAAGTGACATAGTAAGTCCTAAATCATGAAGAAAGAGAGCTAAGTGTGTGTGAATGAGTTAATTGACCATGTTCTTTCTTGAACTTACAGTCATTTTTGGATGAGAAACTTGTATGATAGTTCATGACTGGTTTTGTTCTCATTTTATTTATTTTGGGTATGGTTCAAAGGGGGGGATGTTTAGGCATTTATCTGTTGCCATCTAGACATCCATAGCCCTGACAGAGATGCCTTTGGATCTTATCATGACCTTTCTCCATTTCCAGTCAAGCGTCCATATCCCTGATGGAAGCTGTAAGAACCACCTTTCAAAGAATATCTTTATTTTTATGCATTTGCAACTTTTAATGTCTTCTTCTCGAGTTTTAGGAACAAAGTTATCATGTATTTTGCAGCACATACTTTAGTAACAAAAACTAAGAAATTGCTGAACTGATCATGATTACAAATAAAATTCTTTAAAGTAACATTAAAATGAAATTTAGAATGGAAAGATTACTGATCATGAAAATGTAAGTGCATCAAAGTAATGGAATAACTATTGGAACAGTAAATGCATCCACAAAGACTAAAAATAAACAAACATAAAACTCCCTTTTCGTTGGTTAGGAGTGGCCCTTGCTCCTTTCCTTCGATCAGGTTTAACAATTGAATTTAAGCAACAAAAGTTACCCTGAATCTGTTATCTTTATTGAATCAAAAATACTCTGTTACAGTGAATTGAAAATAACTAAAAGTTGAACCCCTAAATCTAAGTACAAGATCTCTTTTATACAAGAGATGTTCTAGTTCTGTTAGGAGAGAACTAGTTATTCCAAATGACTAAGTCTACTTTTAACTGACTGTTTAACTAAACAATGCCATCTATTTTTGGCAATACATTAATGAAGGGAGCAGTTCATAAAGTGTTTGAACTTGAAATATTCTCGACAACTGAAGAGAGGATCCGTGATTGACTCCTTGGAAGGAGTCAATCACCTCTAGAAGATTCTTCAAATCATTAACTGATTGAAGAGAACTAAAGTGATGATGAGTCTTCAATTGTTGGTCATATTTCATCTTCTTGTGGCTTGAATGTCTACTAAATTAATGGTGATGATTTTTGTTCAGAATGTAGTGTTGCCAACTGTGATTTCAAAGAGCAAAGCTATCTACATGTGCACGTGATTTCCCCCAAGTTTTGAAGAATCTGGATTAGTGACCTGGATGATTTGGATGCACTACTTTGAGATCCCTGTTAAGCAGATGAGAGTCCTCTCCTAGCACATCAAATAGAGTCCTGTGCCAGTGCGTGAATTGAGCCATACGATCTCTGTAACAACTTAACATATACTTCTTCGAAAACAATGAAGTTAATGTTCATAACCAATCTTATTCAAGCCATTTATGCAAAAGAATCAACAAGATAAAAACATCACAAGTATACACAATAATTTCTTCATAATCATAGTAAAGTATTAAATATAAAGAGTAATCATTGTTCATCGTGTATCATGATATCAAAATGGTATGAGTTTAAACAAGGCTTAAACATAACAAAATGGGGTTCATCACTCCCCCAGACTAAGGATTTAGCAGGTCCTCCTGCTACCTAGCATTAAGTTGTTCAACAATCCTAGAACAATTATACTCATTGGAAAAGGTTTTCCAAGTCTCATCAAGAGATACATCAGAAAACCCAAAATGATCAACAACATTCTTCCTCCAAGTTGCATAGTTGTCCTCTGATTGGTCATCTATAGAATTCCACCATGGAATAGGTGCAAGGACTAGTGGGGGTCTGTATCACATCCCAATCCATTGTTCTTTGAGTTCCAAGATTATCTTGCAAAGATCCTTAGCCCTCTTCAATGACCAATGGAGGTTTGTTGGTGAAACAACCTCCTTCCTCTTGTATGGATCTGCAAGCAACTGATACCAGACCTGGGATGCCAAGAAGTTGACATTGAATGTGGGGATAACCTGTTCTCTGAAATTCCTAACACAAGTTTATTAAGATATCAACATACCTGTCTACCAGGCGTAGACAATACACTTGAGAATGAAATCGGTTGAAAAACCGAATGGGTGCTGGAAAATCATGCCTCATTAAGAGGCCAATGGTGGACTCTGACTGCACAAAGATTGCTCTCTGATCCCGCCACTCTCCCTGATGTCTGAGCATTGAAATAAATGCTCTCAGCTGAACTTCCCCCACATACAGATTGATTGGAATTTCAATCTTCTCTGGAAGCAGAAACTTATGAACATAGAATTCACATAGAAATTTTTTCTCAATATCATTGGTGGTAGTATATGCCCCTACAAACTGACTTTCATCTTCAAATTCTATATCCAACATTTCCCTGGCTCTAGTTATTTTCCATTTGAAAAATTGTTCCTTTAAAAATAGGGCATAAAAGTTGGAAGGGGTTCTATAAGAGAGTACCTGATCGTAGAGCCTACTGACTGTGACCACATTTTGTTTCAAAAATTTATTCTCTTCTTTCATATTTTTATTCTCTTCCTCCACTACTCTGAGCCTATAACATTCCTCCATCCATTTAGCCATACCCTTCAACACAATGATCTGGGGAAAAACAAAACTGGTTTTCACAGCCTGATCTTTCTTGGCCATTGGTTCCTGCCCTCCTCTGTTTTCATGCAGCAGTGTAATAGATGTGTTCAGCTCCAAATTTGTAGCCTCTAGGAATTTTATCTGCTGCTCTTTTTCTTCTAAGCTCTGTTGTATCTAGAGAGTGGCTTCCTCATGGTGGACTATCATTTCTTGCAGCTTTTGAATTTCTTGGTCCTTGGAAGATAGCTGCTGGGAGAAACTAGTATCCTTAGCTTCCAAAAGTGACTGCAGTTGGCCAATTCTCTCCTGAGCTATCTGTAACTCAAACTGTACTTTAGATAAGGAGAGCACTTGGGGTAAAATAGTATCAGGGTCTGGTGGAGAACTAGGTCCTCCTTCTTCCAATTGTGCCTTACCCTTATCTTTAGTTAATGACTCTTCAGGAACAGATGGAGAGATTGGCTTATGTGGAGACTCGGGTGGAGTTTGAACCAATGTTTGCATAATTTCAGCTACCTCTTGTTCTTCTTGTGACAATGGCTTAACAACTGGGGTTTCATGAATAACATAGGGTAGACCATGGGAAGTATGGAGGCATTTCTTGGGCCTATCAGAGGTGGATGGAGTGTGTTCCACAACAGTCTCAAGCTTCAAGGAGTATGATTTTTGGAATTTAAGCCACTTCTTTGTCCCATGCCTCTTTTTCACAAATTTGTGTTTGCAAATTAGGTGAATTAAACCCTGAAATTTGAGATATGAAGCCCCCCAGTGAAATTTTTCAGTGGCAACACAAATGGACTCATAAAGGAATTGGGGAAAATTGACTTTATACTGGGGCTTGGCTTTTCCATGTCGCAAATGAATGAGCATTCTTAAAACTGGACCTAGTATAATTTCATATTGGCCTTCACATGTGAAATACCTAATTAACCACTTGGCCACTTCGGCCCAAGGTTCTGGTATGCTCAATCTCTTAACTCCTTTTTCCTTTCCCTTATTGTCAATTACCAACTGTAATTTCTCTTTCTTCCCTACTACAAATCTCTTGATTATCTCATGATACATTGTCCTATTGTTAATAGCTAACCCATCATTAGGTATACCAGAAAAATGACTGATTATAGTGGGAGAGAAAGGAATTTCCTTACCATTTACAGTGGTGTATCCCTCTTCCATGTTTCTTGCAAATTCTTCAGTCATTGGGATATTGAACTCTTCGTATGCCAACAGAAAATCTAACCATCCCGCCTTCTCAAAGATCTCCACTGACTTTGTGTCTGCCAAGAGATCGACAGAACTAGTGGGTTCATGTCACAGTCTGGGCCCCATGCTAGATTTGAGAAAGTTAATAAAAGACAGAAAGGCACATAAATGATAGTGTAGGAGTATCAAGGTGATAATGCAAGAAAGTGATGGCACAAGATTGAAAAATTACTAAGTTGGAAAGCATATTTGAACAAACTTAACATGCAGGGTATATAACCAAATTTGGAAAGTGGTGCTAAAATCCCGAGGTGATGAGGGGAGTAATGGGATGCATGTGGACATGATGGTAATTAATGGGTTGTGGATTTGATGTGGATTTTGGGAGCGTGCGACGTGACTTGGGAAAGGATGGGCAATCAATAAACATGATGGCAACAATTAAAACTTTAAATTTAAATATTTCCTACTTTAGAAGTAATCAATCACGCATACCTTGATATTTGTACTTGTCAAATCTCTGTTGTTATTCCCATGTTGATGTCATGCTCCTTGCATATGTGGTATTCCCTTTTTATTTTTTTGATCAGATTTAGGAGAGAAGACGCCACTGGTTTTCGATCCTTTTTATTTTTTTATCAGATCAGGAGAGAAGACCTTTTTATTTTTATTTTTTTTATCACGAAGTATTGGCCACCATTTCTAGTTTTCAAGCAATACTTCGGAAGGAGATGATCACCATCTAGTTTTCAACCATCCCCTCTTATTTTTAGCAAGTGGTTGCTCAGGTTTGGATTGTGATAGGAAAAGATACTTTGCCTACACAATTAATATTTGAATCTTCTTGAATTGCTCTTTGAAACTCTTATCGAGATGTTGGTTCATGGTACAACCTCAGTCTCTGTGCCCATTAACCAACATTACCTTCCTTTCACCATCAATTGGAACCAATTGAACTGTCCCATTGTCGAACACTTCTGCAATTTGATACGGGCCCATCCACCTCATATGTAGTTTTCCTTTGAAGTCTTTATACTTTGAATCAAACAGTAATGCCCAGTCTCCTTTCTGAAATTTTCTTGGCTTTATCTGTTTGTCATGCCAAAGTTACCTTTGTTGTTGGATGATCTCAGTATGGTGTAGTGCCTGAAGCCTGATCTCATCCAGTTCATTTAATTGAACAATTCTTTCTTGTTGTGCTTCTGTTAATTCAATTCCCACCTCAGATGTTGTCTTTAATGTTTGGATCTCAAACTCTATGGGAAATATTGGTTTCTTACCATAGACTAGTTCATATGGTGTAAACCCTGTTGTTGTTTTCCATGTGGTGTTGTAAGCCCACACTGCTTCTGGTAGTTTCTGAGCCCAATTCTTTCTTGAGATGTCTACAGTCTTTGTGAGTATGTTCTCCAATTCTCTGTTGGTCACTTCTACTTGTCCATTTGATTGTGGGTGATAGGGGGATGACTTCTTGTGCCTCAACTGATATGTCTCCACAAAAGAGCTGATTACTCCTGACATGAACTGTGGCCCTTGGTCTGACACAATTGATCTTGGTGCTCCAAAACTTTGAAAGATATGCTCATAGAGAAAGTCTGCAACCATCTCATCTCTTGCAGGTGGCAGTGCCTGCACTTTAGGCCATTTAGTAACATAGTCAGTACAAACCAAGATGTATTCCTTACCTTGGGAAGTTGGGTCAAATGGCCCAATGAAATCTAGTCCCCATTTCTCAAATGGTTCTAGGAAAATTTGTGGTTGGAGGGGAATTTCTGATGTAAATGTTGGTTTCCCCATTCTCTGGCATTGATCACACCTCCATACATACTTCTTGACATCCCTAAACAAGGAAGGCCAATAGTAACCAGCTCCAAGAATTTTGTGGATGGTTCTTTGCACTGAATAGTGTCCTCCTGATGGTTCATCATGGCATGCTCTAAGTATGTCAAATACTTCATTTTCAGCTACACACAGACATGATCAGTCCCACATTTAAAAAGGATTCCATTCAACCAAGTATACATTACACTCTGTTTAATTAATTGCTTCTTTTTCTTTGGTGTGAAAAAGTTTGGAAACTTCCCTGTGGCTAAGTAATTAGCCATGTCTGCATACCAAGGAGAGGTAGTGGAAAGTGCAAACAAATGCTCATCTGGAAATTCATCATTGACTTGTTCATCTTCTGTCGAAGTGGTAATCCTGGAAAGAAAGTCAGCTACAATGTTGGACTTTCCTAGTTTGTCAATGATTTTGAGATTGAACTCCTGTAGTAGCAACAACCACCTAACAATCCTACCATGAACTAAAGGTTTATTCATTATATATTTAATGGTAGAGTGGTCAGTATGTACAATCACTTCATATCCTGTAATATAATGTCTAAACTTGTTGATTGCATATACTACTGCCATAAATTCTTTCTCAATTGTTGTGTAATTCCTCTCAGCAGGGGAAATATTTTTACTGATATAGTAAATTGCATGCATGGGTTTTCCCTCCTCTTGTTGTCCCAAGACAACACCTACTGCTTCATTTGAGGCATCTATTTGGATATGGAAGGGAAACTTCCAATTAGGACCTCTCAACACCGGTGTACTTATCAGCTTGTCCTTAATTGCATCAAAAGCTTGTTGGCATGCTTCTGTCCATTCAAACTCAGAATCCTTAGTTAGAAGAGAAAATAATGGAGAAGCAATTTTACTAAAATCTGATATGAACCTATGGTAGTAACCAACATGACTGAGAAAACTTCTTACCTCAGTTTGATTGGTGGGTGATGGCAATTTTACAATGATGCTCACCTTGTCTGGGTCAACCTTAATTCCCTCAATTGAAACATGATGGCCTAAAACTATACCTTGTTCCATCATGAATAAACATTTCTCATGATTCAGGGATAGCTGGTGTTTTTCACAGTGAGCAAGAACTTTATCCAGATTATTGACTGCCTCTTGAAATGTTTCCCCATAGACTGTAAAATCATCCATGTAGATTTCTACACAATCATGGGTGAGATCAGAAAATATTGCCAACATGGCTCTTTGGAAAGTGGCAGGGGCATTACATAACCCAAAAGGTAGCACTCTGTAAGAAAATGTCCCCCAAGGACAGGTGAACGTTGTCTTATCTTGGTCTTCAGGAGCCACTGTTATCTGATTGTATCCACTAAATCCATCAAGAAATGAAAAGTACCTTTTACCAGACAAATTATCTAAGACCTGATCAATAAAAGGCAATGGAAAGTAATCCCTATGAGTGGCTTTGTTCAATTCTCTATAGTCCATGCAAACTCTCCATTTTCCATTCTTTTTGGGCACTATGACCAAAGGGGAAACCCACTGACTGTCTGAGATTGGGTAAATAAATCCTACATTCAAAATCTTTTCAATCTCAGTTTTCACAATGTCTCTCAGAGTTGGGTTTATCCTTCTTTGTGGTTGCCTAACTGGTCTAGACTCAGTGGTGTAGATGTGATGTGTACATATACTAGGATTTATACCTTTCATATCACTATACTCCCAAGAAAAGGCTTGGGGGTGAGAGCAGAGAAGTTTGAACAATGTATTTTCCTCTTGATCAGTCAGCCAGTTGTTTATTGTCAATGTATTTCCCGGGAGAACAGGAAATTGTTTTGTATCAGGATGAATTGAATTTACCATGGGGTAATTTCTTAAAAGTGTGCATTTAATGGACACCTATGTGGTAGCAATCTGTGCACAGAGGTTATGTTTTGGAAGATGCACTCTGTCAGATCTATGTTCTTTGTGAAAGGAAAAATAATGGGTGTGTTATCTTCATCCATGAAATCATTCCTTATCTCAGTAAGTGACAGCGTAGGACTAGAACAAGAATCAGTGCATGAGTTAAGTGCAAGACTCAAACTAAACCTAGTGCAAGACTCAGGCGCAGGACTTAGGCTATGTACAACACCAGTGTCATGGTAGTCACATTGAATCTGATCTGAGTGTTCTTGAATTACTACCATGGCAAGAGAGGAGATGATATCTTCAGAATCATCAGAGTCATCCTTAGACCATTGTTTGTTGTCTGTAGCAAATGGTTTGGCTGTAGGGTATAATGAAAATTCCTTTGAATCTTGACCATTGGTGATGACCATGTTTCCTGTCCTGCAGTCGATAAGGGCAGCAGCTGTAGCTAACCAAGGGTGTCCCAGGATTATGGGGTAACCAATTTTTCTATTCTTTGTTTTGATTATCATGAAGTCTACCGCATAGTCCCAAGATTTGATTGTAATGGTAACATCCTCTATTATTCCCTTGGGTTTATTCACTGACTGGTCTTCCATTTGCAAGACTATATGTGTGGACTGTGGTTCAGGGAGTGCCAATGTGGACAGAGTGTCTGTGGTCATGACATTTATGGAAGCTCCTAAATCAATAAGGATGTTAGGAATCTGAACATTTCCTATGCAGACTGTTACAATGGGACTTCCAGGATCTCCATACTTAGGAGGAGGATTATTTCCTTCTAAAATGCTAGCAAGTTTCCCATCAACGTGAATGGTCTTGGGTTGATTCTTCCTTCTCCCTGGAGTTTTGAAATAGATCTCTTTAATTTTTTTATTTAGTTCAGGGATATCTTTAAGAACTTACAACAGGGGAATGCCAATACTTAGCTTTCTCAATCCTTGGATTAATTCTGACTCTGGATTTTCAGGAACTATGGAATTTTGTTTCTCAGAGAGCCTACATGGGAAGGGAATGTCAATGTCTGGTTGATGAGTTTCTTCAACAGTACTAGGCTGCATTTTCTTTGGTTCTTCATTTTCTTCAGGAATCTCCTCAATAATAGGAGAGGAAGGTTTTGATGTAACCTTTCCTGAACACAACAATATGTTCTTGCAATCCAGTGAATTCACTGTGGGGTTCTTCTCTGTTTCTACTGTATATGTTGGATTTCCCTGCCTTACATTCTTAGGATTGGCCACAGTTTGTGCAGGTATCTGTGGTTGGGTAGGTTGTTCAGGTTGGGCAGCATTACTAGGTCCAGCCAACAGGGCTTGTTGACCTTGTGATCTTCTTTGATTATAATATTGTTGTCCAGACCCTTGAGGTGCATTCCACTATTGTTGGTATTGTTGTTGATATGGTGGAATGTTTGGAGGTGGAGCCCAAGGTTGTTGATAATAAGTTGGTGGGGCATACTGTGGGCTCCATTCTTGTGGGGCTTGTTGAACCCAAGGTGGTGGGTATGGCCATGGTGCATTCCATTGATTTGGATTCCATTGTGATCTTGGGATGTAGGGCTGATTTTGGTTGGCTTGAAATTGTCCTCCTTGCCTCTGAGCCATATAGTTCAGCTCAGATTCCTCTTGGTTGCTTTGTTTTAAGTGATTCTTTAGCAAGGGAAGCAGTCCACATTGATCTGTGGCATGCTTAAGTTCACAGAGAAGACAAATCTCTGTCTTATCCAAAGGACAGTCCTTAAGTCCATGTTTAGCTCTACATCTTGGGTAGTAAATGAACAAAGGCTCTTGTGTTCCTAGCCTTTCTCTATCCATAGTTGTATTGAGTTGAATTAAGAGGTCTGTTTTCAAATTTACAATTTCTTCCCTTAATTTGGATAGGTCCCCATTAGCCATTTTTCCTTTTTGCTTCCTCAAATTGGGGCGAGTTCTTGAGTAATTTTGACAGAGGTCAATTATGTCTGTGAACTCTAACTTGTTCATGTCTCCCTTTCCCATTAAGTTGAATGCTTCTTGTGTGTCTTCATCCAACACTTTAAGCAAAAAGTTTTAAGTGGGTTAGTATCCAAGCCAGTTCCACACCTTCTGTGTAGAAAAATGAACCGATCCATGTAATCTTCTACACTTTCATCTTCCTTTTGTTAAATTTGAAAGAGCTCTTCTTTCCTATCCCTCACTCTACAGTAATCCTGATACTTGTCCAGGAAGGCTTGTTCCATTTCTTCCCAGTTATGAATGGTATTTGGGCCTAAACCCATAAACCACCTCATAGCTGCATCTTTCAGAGTAGAGGGAAATAGTTTAAGCTTTTGGTTATCAGAAGTGTAGTCATATGTTTGACATAAAACTTTAAACTCAAAAAGGAACTGATCAGGGTCCTCTGAAACTATTCCCCTAAAAGTTGGAAGAATTGATGGGGATATATTTTTCATAGGAGCCTCTTCATTAGGATCCAAGTCAATAGGTTAAGTAAACGTCCTTCCTGGAGTATTTCCATTGTTTGCACCATTAGGTTTATGTACTTCATCATCCATTCTTCCTTGGTCAGCAAGTTATTCCAAAGGCTGATCTTGAGGGGTGTTTTGAGGATTTAGTCTAATGAATCTACCTCTATGGTCTCTAGGTATAAACATACAATCCTATCATACTAAAAATGGTTCCCTAACTATTAGTACTGAACTTAATTGTGTGTGTTCAACATACTTCAACTCAGAGGATTCTTGATGTCACTAAAAGGTCTTCTGATTCTTCAAAAGAAAAAGTTATGGAAATGAATTTCTGAATGGAAACTTACCAGACAACCAAGCAGTACCTTTAGCTAGCACCTTAACCTTTGATAACACCTTGAATTCCCCAGAAACGGTGCCAAAAAGTGACGAGTGTCATTAATGCTCATACTTTAATCATACTATTATGTCAATCCAGGGTGGTGTCCATGGTTGTTTGTAATAAAGGAAATAGTAGGAACAATTTTCAGCATGTACTTTAGTAGCAAAAACTAAGAAATTTTTGAACTGATCATGATTACAAATAAAATGCTTAAAAGTAACATTAAAATGAAATGCAGAATGGAAAGATTACTGATCATGAAAATGTAAGTGCATTCAAATAATGAAATAAATTCATTCAAGAATGTAATAAATGCATTCACTCATAAAGACTGAAAAGAAATAACATAAAATCCCTTTTCATTGGGTAGGAGTGGCCCTTGCTCCTTTCCTTCGATCAGGTTTAAACTTGAATTTACTCAACAAAATTTCCCTGAATCTGCTATCTTTATTGAATTGGAAAAATGCTTGTTAATGAATTGAAAAAATTGAAACCCTAAATCTAAGTACATCATCTCTTTTATACAAGAGAAGTTCTAGTTCTGTTAGGAGAACTAGTTATTCCAAATGACTAAGTCTACTTTTAACTGACTGTTTAACTAAACAATGCTATCTATTTTGGAAATACATTAATGAAGGGAGTAGTTCATAAAGTGTTTGAACTTGAAATATTCTTGACAACTGAAGAGAGGATCCATGATTGACTCCTTGGAAGGAGTCAATCACCTCTAGAAGATTCTTCAAATCATTAACTGATTGAAGAGAACTGAACTGAAGATGAGTCTTCAATTGTTGGTCATATTTCATCTTCTTGTGGCTTGAATGTCTGTTGAATTAATGAAGATGTTTTCTTTTCAGAATGTAGTGTTGCCAAGTGTGACTTCAAAGATCTGAGCTATCTGTATGTACACGTGAGTTTCCTCAAGTTCCGAAGAAGTTGGACTGGTGACCTGGATGATTTGGATGTGCTGCTTTAAGACCCCTATTAAGCGGATGAGAGTCCTGCGCTAACACATCAAATAGAGTCTTGCACCACTTTGTGAATTGATTCATGTACTCTCTGTGATAACTCAACATATACTTCTTTCAAAAAATGAAGTTAATGTTCATAAACAATCTTATTCAAGCCATTTATGCAAAAGAATCAACAAGATAAAAACATCACAAGTATACACAATAATTTCTTCATAATCATAGTAAAGTATTAAATATAAAGAGTAATCATTGTTCATCGTGTATCATGATATCAAAATGGTATGAGTTTAAAAGCTGACAAATTAAGAGGGACTATCACATCTACATATTGCTACTACTATCCAAAGTGGCTGCATTTTGGGATGCATACATTGCATAAGAAGGGAAGTATTGAATTCCATACCACACATATACATTATAAGATCAAATCTAGATATAGCCCACTATCTAGGTGTCATTGGTGCGAGAGCAAACCTAGGATAAGGACACCATTTCACACACAAGCACAAAGAAATACATGGAGTCTAAGATTTAGTGCAGTGCTCAATAGCTAGGGTTTATTTTGTAGGTTAAAGGTGCAAGTGAGACCCTAAAAACAAAACTAGAGTGATAAAGAATGAATAGACGTGAAGATATTCTGACCCAAAAAAGGCCAGATCCTAAAAATTCAAGTAGTCACAAGTGCCTAGAACAATCAACACTTCCCAGGGAAATTCTGTCCTCCTGAGGGCACTTCTTTCCAGTATAGTCTTGATTTCCATAACCCTCAGCCATCCATCTCAACACTATTTCCATCTAGATCCAACACTCAAATAGTCCCGATGAAGTGCCCACATTTTTTAGTGTTCTCATTTTGGTCGCATGTGACTCATTATATCTATACTATTGTGATGACAAGGAAATTATTGTTTATTTTGTTAATTGGATGGGACATTATCACACAAAATTGTTGTATGAAAAGGATATTATTGTTTTAGTACATTATTTTGATATCACATTATTCACGATATCGTATTAGTAGCATTAGGATGCTAACTCTTGTTCACAGGTTGATTACGAGGCACACGATGCCATTGTTCAGTATCATATATTATGTTTTGATGATGATACCATGAGTTATTATGGACATGTTTTGTATTGTTATTACATTCATCTTTAATGTATGAAGATGATTATATCATATCATTCAGTGGATGTTCGTGATTTGGATATACTGCTAGCTTAGCATGGCTTGTATGGATGTTGATTTCGATGCATATGATTGTATCATGTTTTGTTATCATATTGGGTAGATATGAGGTTTGCATTTAGTTGTGCAGGTGACAGGAAATAAATCACTGAGGAAAATGTGGAACTCAGGGAATGCATGCCGCTTAACACAAAAGGCCTAAAGGCCAAACCTCTTCTTCTTCTTACCGATTATGACATCCCCCTTTCTCTTGTTGTGGTTTGTCATGTTGGTTTCTTGGATTTGATGTTGTGAACCTTATCTTTCCTCCATCATGGTGATGAAATTTGCATTTTTCTTATCTACTTGCTAAAGTGTTATGTTTCCTTGGTTTATTGCTAACTAGTGTTAAATGTTACCCTTTCCATGTGGTTCTAGCATCTTATTTTGGTTTGGGATGATGTGTTGAGGTTAGGTGGATTAGGCCACCTAATCATGGATTAGGTGAGCCTAATCACCCCTCCTAAATGTCACATTTTTCCCAAACTCGGATTTGGGAAAAATGTGTCATTTAGGAAGGGTAAATGGTAAGCAAGGGACCTCATTTGCATGGAAAAGAGGCCCTAACCCCCATCCCTATGGGTGGGTGGGCTCTTTTCAATGCAAATGAGTCTCATTGGCTCATTTTCCCCTCCCACACACTTCATATTTATGGGATATTTCATTTTTTGGGATTGTATGGGATTTGGGAAATTCCCTCATGATTGCTTGGGCTATTTTTGAATTTTTTCTTTATTCCTTTTTGGGTGCAATTTTGTGGATTCTCCATTGGTTGGGGTTTTGGTAGAAGGTGACATTTTTCACCTTCCCATTGCTTGTCTTGATTTTCCACTTCTCTTTTTAAACCCTCACTTCCATGGAGATGGGGTTATTTTTCTTGGAGAATTTTGGGAAAAAATCTTGGAAGCTTGGTGGAGTTTTGAGCTATTTAGGAAGGCATCTTCGGAATCTTGGCTTGCGGAACACAAAGTAAGGCCTTGTACACTTATGTTTTTGCTTAATTTTTCCTTGCATGTTAGTGTATGATCAATTGTGGAAATGTACATTATGTGTTTCTCTTTTTTCTCCACCCACCCTTGAGGGGTGTGGGTTTTGGGAGCTTGTATGGGAAGAGGGAGGAATTTTCCTCCACTCTATTTGGGAACCCTCCTACATTTGGTTTGTAGGTAGGGATGGATTTCCATTTGGGTTGGAAATTCATCCCTACCCTCAAGAAGGAAACATTTATGTTTGAAAATCCTTCTTGGGGGAGTTTGGAGGGATAAGGGGACTTTTGGAGTGATAAGGAGATGGTGAAAATATGGAGAGATAATGGGGATTTTTATGGTTATTTTAATATGGTTATATGAAACATGAAATTAGGGATTCCCATCCCCGGTTCCCAAATCTAGAATCTTAGAGCTTCCTAGCATGTTGTTCTTGGTTGCATTTTATTTTGAATGACTTTCTAAATGGTGTTGAAATTGTTGTGTGTATTCAAACTATCCCTATGTGCTAAGTGAGTGAGTTGCCTCTTTCCCATGGGCTTGGGGGGAGGCTAACATGCCACCTTGGACTCCTTGGTGGCATGTAATGATGCCAATTGGTTGGGTGGTCAACCAAACCTTTCTTGTGATTTGGAGACACCTTGCATGTTGATTTTGGGAGCTAGGTGGAGTGGATCAGAAGTGCATAGTTGGAAATTTTGAAGTGCAAATTTTTATTATGTTTTGAGCCAAAAATTTGGCATGTTGTCTCCTCTTGAGAGGAAGGATTTTGTACTTCCATTTTACTTTATTCCTTCATTATGAAATGAATGTATTAATCTATTACGAGAGAACTAGTTATGTAATTTGGATGGTTGGAAACATGATTTAAACACTCTTATTGTAATTGTGTTATCATTGAAATTTCAAGTTGTAAAATTTATCTCTTTGGAATATTTGTTGTTATCTCCATCTTGGAATGAAAAGATGGAATTAAGGAAAAAAAAATGTTATATTCAGTTACTCTTTCCATTGTGAAATGTGTTATAAAAAAAGAGAGAAAATAAAGGAATAGTTGTTTATGTTGAACTAATTTATTTGTGTTGAAATATCTCTTCCTGTATAAGTTTATGGCTAGAATTTCTGGTTTTTAAAATTTGTGTGATAACCTTGCTTAGGAAACTTGAAATAATTCCTTCTTGAATGAGTAGAAGTGTTGTAAAAAGAAACACTTTAAGAAATCACCTCTTCTGTTGAGTTTAGAAATCAAACTTATTTTTGTTTTAGAATATTACTTTCTATGAAATAAGTTAGTGAAAATTATTTTGGATCTAGGTTAATACATTGTGTCTGAAATAAATTCAAGTTTTGAATCTGTATAAATATGGTTATTACCAGATGCATTATTTGACTTGTTCTTGCTTGCAACTGTTATCTGCATGTGTTTGTACACATGTATGTGTGTATATATATAAACTTATAAAAAAGGGAATATGTTATTATGTATAATATAAATATGGAGGTGTATATATATATATATATATATACCCTTGTGTTGTTACCATATATATAATAAACAATGAGGTTGTATATATATACATATATTATATTTGAACTTTCTATGTTAAAAACAAGTGATTATTAAAAAAGGGGTTTGAATTTTGCCATATGGCCTAAATATATCCCCTTGTTTGTGTGTGTTTTGTGTAATGTTAGGGGGGTGGGACGACAGTCCCACCCACCCCCATGATTGTATTTTCCTCAATAGAGGGTTGTGGCACATGCCACAACCTTCCCCCTCTGTGTATTGTTGCGGCCAAAGGGCTGCCTACCTACCCCCCCCTTCACAGGCCTTACGACCATTAAATTTAAGTCGCCCCAGGGGCTTTTAAATATGTGATCAACATCTTATATATATATACATATATATATATATATATATATATATATATATATCAGGTGGAGATCTCTTTAAAAAAACATAATAAGCATAATATATCTGTATAATAAACAAAAACAAAGAACTTCTCCTGAATTTTTGCCCTAGTTGTGGGCTTTAACCCAAAAGAAAACATTAAATAAAAATCTAACCCTGCAATAAACAAGTGCAGATCTTGGTGATCTATCATAGAAGCATAGAGGAAGAACAATTATCCATAAACCTTGAGCTTGAATCCATTCCTGTAAAAAATAAAGGGAAGAAATTTCAGAGAGACTTGAATGAACCTGGATGAGGAAGAAATGAAAATAACTAAGTTTTTTGCAAATTATATCCTCTCTTTCAGATTTTAGGGTTCGGCTAATCTAAGAGTGAAGATCTCTTAGATCCTAGGGACGAGAATGGATGTGCAAAATGAATTAAGTCATAAGGGTGCACTTTATGTAAATTAAATTAATTAATTTTATTTGGTTAGTGGCTTAGGTGATTTGGTGGCAGATTATTAAAAGGGGTTGATTTACATGTTTTATTTTGGAGAAAAGAACCGAGATTAAATGGTAAAAAATTAATAAAGGGATGTATATTTTCTTGTAAACCTAAAAATATTAATTTTAAATAAATTCAAAGGCATGTGTCCATTTCAGAAATGAAATGGCACCCATGACCCTTCTTAATATAAATGTGGCTTCCCACTTTGATATTGAAAATAAGAATATATTAATCGTTCTTGGAACGATTATTCACCTTGCCATAAATTGAGTGTTAAGACCCATATTTACCTGCCCAATACGATAAGTTTTATCACTTTCATATTTTTCTTGACCTTGCCGAGGTCATGATTTGTTATCATCAACATTTTAAAAAAATAATAATAATCGTAAATAATTTAACTTACAGACATGGTGTTAAGTCAAATTCTTGTCCCTCATGTCGTTATTGTGACACTATTCTAATGGCACGAATTTTTTTATAAGCCTCCAAGTTGTTTGCGATTGCAGATTGGTTCCACTTCACCGTATTTTGTGACTTAGTCACGTTACCTTCGTAATTAGTAGTCTTAACCATCATATACTTACCCTTTTTTAAAAATATTGCCACCTTTGTTACCTTTTTCCATCTTCGATCGGGATATTTGGTTATCTTTTAACTTGTTTTGGAACTTGCGTTGAGTGAGGCGCGACAACCGATCACTTCCATATCAGTCGAAATTAGATAAGTCTCTATCCCTTTACATTTATTTAGAGTTAATCAACTTTAGAGACTTATAAACTGAATATTGTTGTATATAATTACTTGAATACCATTTGTTACAGTAGTTACTCTAAAATAAGATTTAATTCAAATTAGACTAAATCAATTTGCATATTTTCATTGTGGGGCTCAATTTCCTTCAAGAGTTAGAACCTTTCTAAAATCCACTTATTATTTTTAGAAATCTATTTTTTAAGGATAGCTTGAATAACAAATACAAAAATTTACATTTAGATTCTTCTAAAAGTATCTAATACTTACCACAATCCATAACTTAAAAAAAAACAAAGGTAATGTCCACAAGAAAACACACATTTTTTCTCACATATAAAGAGCATACTTGATTTTCAATGAAAGTCTAAGTGACCAAGCAGTTTCAAGGTGTTCCAATTTTATTCAACTCATTACAACCTTGATTCACTATATGATATTATGCAATACAAAACAATGATCTAAACAATTCTCAAACTGATTTTCAAATGGATGTTCGAAACTGATTTTAAACCCTCTAAACAACTTGTTTTCAAATTCAAAACATGATATAAATACAAACTCATTTGAGTATTTAGTCAAGAATTATTTGTCAGATTTTTAATTTAGTTTGACATCAAGGCAAACATATTTTCAAGGAACAAAATTTGTTTAAAATAGAGATCAATCATGTTTCCCTTAAGATTCATATTTTCAAACACCAACTTTTTTCATAGTTTTAAAATGTTCCACTTGGTTTTCAAAGTTTCCCATTGTGACGAAGAGATGCAAGCCAAGGTAAAATACAAAAAAAGGGAATATATACAAACAAGGGGCATAATACTGCCAAGAAGGAGATTATATACAAATAAGGGACAAGAAAGAAACAAATATGTACAAACAACAGAGAAAACAAGAGACAAATCAAACTAAGTTCTACCAAAGAAAACAACAACAAAGACAAACTAAACTAGTAAATCAAGAAAACTCCCGTGATTTTCTCAATTTGGTTGGGACAGCAGGATGGTGATGTTTTGAGGGTGATCCAATGCTTCTGTGAGTTGTTCCATGTAAATACCTCTTCACCATGGTCTTCAAAGACCTGTAAATTCCAATAAACACTAAGAAAAAATTGCTCACGAAGACGAATATACTAAGGATTTCAAACTTGTTTCATGAGTCAAGTGTGGTGAAACTTTATTTTTTGGGGTTGGTATTTACTTGGAAGGCATGTGGTCTTCCCTTATTGGTATTTTGGGGTAGAAAATACCTAGATCAAACACCTTTGAATCATCACAATACCAACGTTACAACATGAGTGTAACTTCCTAACAAAAGTGTTAATCCATTTATGTTAATGCTCAGGCATAACAATCATTATGCTGACAGGTTTAGGCCATGTTCTTATGCCTAGGTTTATTTTAGTGCCATATTCATCAAAAGGTAAAGGCGTAATAATGTCTTACTCAAGATTTGACACATTTTCATCTGTCTACTCATCAAGATAGGGATAATCCAATGTCTATAGGTTTTGATCCAACAACCAAGGTTCAATTGTGTGTTACTAACCTCATGATCAATTGTAGACGTTTTAACAAAATCTTACATATCTAAGTCAGTCATTTTTGCAAGATCTATATCCTTTTCTTCCAACATCAAGCTACCATCATCATCAAAATCATCAAAAACAACTAAATTATTCGAAATAGATTTTAAAGCATCTAAAACTTCTTCATCTTCAAATTGGAAAATAGAGAATTCAAGATTGTCATCCAAAAATTCCTCAATCTCAAATTAAAAAATACAGAGATCAGGACTGTCGTAACCTTGAATAACTGGTTGGTCATTTGAAATATCCCTGAGAGTACTCCAAAGGAACTTGGTTCCACAAAATTCTTCCTTTTATCTTGGACAAACATGGTATCAACAATGTTAGAGAGAGCACTAACCTCTAAATCTTTCTTTGGAAAGGTGATGTTCTCCATCTCAATGTCCTCTATAACCTCTTTGAGATGAGGACCATCTTCTTCTTAGTCTGAAATTCCCTTTTGGAATTTTCGCAGGGCATCTTCCTCTTCTACGGCCTCTTCTTGATATTCATCTTCTTGATCCTCCAATTTTTCTTCAAGTTAATCCATCATATCCTCTTCTAACTCATCTTCTTATTCTGATGTATTATCTCCTTCAAGTGGAGGATTCTCCATCATTAAAGGAAGACATGGTATCTTAGTATTGTCAAATGATTTAGGCAACTGGTCATTAGTATTAGACCTACTGACAATCTCTAGGTTACTTATTTTAGCTTGAAAAACTTCCAATGCATTAAAAAATCTAACACCATTTGATTCATTATACCTCATGGGTAAAATATTTATTATTGGTGTTTGCAAATGATTCAGTGCATTTGGATTATTTCCAATGAAATGAGTGGGAAGAGAAATTTGAAAAAGCAAAGGATGAAAAATCTTGGGGTCTCAGTTGCTCTTCAATTTGTATAGCTTCTAAAAAACAAATATCAAATTATTTGTGTTTGGGGATCTTCTTAAAAGAATAACAATAATGGGATCTAAAGCCTTTTGGTAGATTTCAATGGAAATGCTTAAGCATAATTAGGTATATAGGGACGGGTTGTCATGTTGTGGGTCTTTTGGAACCTAGCATTGAAGGATCTAATGGAATCTTTGGCCTCCCTTTACAACATTATAAACTTCTGATAAATAGTAGAAGGGTTGATAGTTCTACCAAATTCAGAAAGGAAAATATTAGCAAAACCTTGCCAATTTGTGACTGCAGCCTCAAAAAAATCCAAGAACCAATCATAAGCAACATTTATCAAGGAGAAGGGAAAGAACCTACATGGTACATCCTCATGGGTAACTCCTAAAATTCTCAAAGAAGAGTTGAAAGTCCTAACATGTTCTTCGATAGTTATAACATTTACAGAATAAAAAATAGGAGGGTACCTCTCAGGATCTTTTGGAAGATCATGTATATGACCAGGCATGTTGATGGAAGCACTAACCAACCATGACATTGTGAATGATCATGAAAGAGATGATTGTATGCCTTGGAAAGCTAAGAGACCTTGCCAAACTTGTAGAACAACTGATAGGGTCTTTGAGCTTGGATTCTCCCTGGCTAAACATATGTATCTGCACGAAACATAAACAAACATGAGATAAACTAGAAATAAAACCAAATTAGATCAACGACTAGGAACACATAACTTAGAAACAAAAATTTAACCACATATTCAAAAGAAAACTCCACAAAAATTCAAGTAAACCACGATTCCAAGGGTTGTGATGGTGGATTTTATGATTTCAAGGAGTGAAGTGGGTGATTTTCAAGATCTGAAACAAGTTCTTACTGAGATCATCCACCAAATCTATTGTGTGGCATTTTTTACTTGTTGTGGCTCTCTATTTAGGTGTAAGAAGTCATACAACCCTCATTTTCAAAGAAGTCATATGGACCTCCTTCTCTCAAAGAAGTCAGATAGCCCTCCCTCTAGTGCCAACTTCTCCTTGTCTTTTTTGATGCAAAAAACATGCACACTAAAAAAGGGGAATGACAGGCTCTTACATCCTACTCATTTTAGAACCACAACTTATGTGATTCAGTGCATGAGTTGCAGGGTATTGGTTATTTAGACCAATAGTAAGGAGTCTTGCTGGATTTTTAGTCCTTCTAGCACCATGCCCTATAATTTCTTCACCTTATTTAGCTTTGAAGACCTCTTAAACTAATCTAATCTAAGAGTGTTACTCAAATAAACCAAAAAAGGGGAGAGAGAAGAAATATGTTGAAATAAGTGTCTTTTAAACCCTTGATGCTTGATTTTGGAAATAACATTCTTTCCTTGTTAAACCAACAACATCAAACCTAGTTAACAGTCAAATTTTAATGCTACTAGTGCATAGATTCAAGGGAAATGAGGATTAAACAAACTACAACTTGAATTCACCATGTCAATTGTTAAATGCACATCTAGATGACGAACCTATCTTGTAGAATGTTTTGGTGATTAAATTCAAACTTGTAAATACACAATATGAAGATCACCAAAGGAAAGCATATGAAAGATATATCCAACACCAAGAATCATCCACAAACAAGCTACAACAGAAGTGGGAAAATTAAAATCCTGATTAAAAGCTTGTATAAGTGAGTATTTTACACTGGCTTGCATTATTTTTTAGAGTGTCATCCCCCCTTTAAAATGGGAGAATTTATACTATTTATAGCATTTCCAAACATCTTCCACCACCATCAATGCACTAAACCCTAAACCCATCAAGCAAAATGACTTGTTTACATTTTACAACCTTCAAACAACTTGAACATGAAGGAAGAAGGGCATAAATCATGAAAATTGTGGTTTTGAATGAAATTCACCCTAATTTACCTTCCAAATTCACTCAAATGAAGTATGAGGCTGGGTCCCATAAGGAAAGATGCCATTTTGAAGTGAAATGACGAAGAAACGTGAGGGAAATGGAAGAATATCCATTTATGGGCAACAAACACTTTGTCTCTTCTACAAACGTTATTGTGATCCTTTTGCGCTTTGGAAATGGTTAATAGGTTCCCTCATGTTTCTCAGACCCTTCTAGAAGAGGCAGAGGCTAAACACATAATAAAAAATGCAAGAAATCTGGTTTGTAAATTAGTGAATTCAGACTCTATGTTTTTCCTATGCCCGTTAAATTTAATGGCATGGATTTGTTCTTCGTGGCTGACATGGACTATCGTAATTATATTTGGGCTCAAAAAGGGTGATTACGTGTCTTCATTCTATTTGTTGAGGGCGCAATCACATTTTTTTTATTATGCAGTTTATAGTGTTGACCAAATTTTCTTTGTATTGTGGATTTTCTTTATATTATGGCTTTCCTTTGTATTGCAGATTTCTTTTGTATTACAAATTTACGTTTGATCTGCATATTTTAAACGTCACGCCAACCCGTGGGAGTTTGCTCCTTTGTTTCAAGGACTTTGAGATCCGTAGAACACTATGTTCCATCAACACTCTGCGGAAGACTAGAATCTTGAAACATGCGAAAGACTAAAACTTGAAACCCACAGAAGACTAGAATCTTGAAACCCGCAGAAGACTGACTCCTTAGTTATGTGGCTCTCAAATTTAAACAAAAATTTACATTTGATCTACATATTTTAAATGTCACACCAACCCGTGGGAGTTTGCTCCTTTGTTTCAAGGACTTTGAGATCTGTAGAACACTATGTTCCATCAACACTCCGCGGAAGACTAGAATCTTGAAACACGCGAAAGACTAAAACTTGAAGCCCACAGAAGACTAGAATCTTGAAACCTGCAGAGAAGACTGACTCCTTAGTTATGTGGCTCTCAAATTTAAACACAAATTTACGTTTGATCTGCATATTTTAAACGTCACGCCAACCCGTGGGAGTTTGCTCCTTTGTTTCAAGGACTTTGAGATCCACAGAACACTATGTTCCATCAACACTCCGCGGAAGACTAGAATCTTGAAACACGCGAAAGACTAAAACTTGAAACCCACAGAAGACTAGAATCTTGAAACCCGCAGAAGACTGACTCCTTAGTTATGTGGCTCTCAAATTTAAACACTCCATTCCTCCTCATTTCTCATCAGCTTCTAAACTTTCTTCCAATGTGCATCGTGACGTTTCCTTGATAAAAATAATGTCTCCGTTCCATGACACTTTTCCTCATTTTTCTGCCTGTCTTCAAGCATGTTCCCTTTGTTCCGTGGCTTTTCTCTCTATTATTTTCTGCAACATTATATAATATGTTCCATCTCTTCCAAACACTATTTTCCGACTTCCGTAGCTTCCAATCTCATCGTGCACTTAGTCTTTTGATGCCCCGATACTTAGCCATTGCTTCCTTTTATGCCACAAAAGTCACATTTCTTTTTTTTAGCCTTCAACCATGTTTCCTTTGTTCTGTGGGCTAGGTGAACCCACGGAACACTAAGTCTTTGAAGACCCAAGGAACGCTGGGTCTTTGTTCCACGACTTCTAGACTTAGTTCCGCCAAAAATCCTTTCCTTTACTATGCATGTCAGTGCGAATTTCGCATCTTGTTTCGTGGCTTCTTACGTACTTCGAACCATTTCTATAAGTAGCTTCAGACCATTTCTACTAGTAGCTCCAGACCATTCTACTAACAACTCCAAACCATTTCTACAACGATCTCCGGACCATTTCTGAACTTTGCGGATTCCCGTGACATTCTAATTGGATTCAACCCACTCCAGACCACTTATATAATTAGTTCCAAACCATTTCTACTAGCAGCCCCAAATCGTTTCTACTAGTAGCTCTAAACCATTTCTACAATGAGGTCCGGACCATTTCTGACGTCCGTGGCTTCTTGTTGCATTCTAATTTGGCTTTAACTCGTGGAACACCGTGTTTCCCACATCCACCAAAGACTAAGTTTTTGGATGATGCTGCCAAAGACTAAGTTCTTCAATGTAACCTTGCAAAATGACATGCCAAGGAAGGAAAGTTAGCAAATTAACTTTGTAAACCCGATTTTAAAGCAAGTCTAGCTGAAAAAAAGGTTTGAAACAAGCATGGAAACTTAACAAAAAATCTGTAAAACAAGTTAGCATAAGAATCAAGCATTAGATTATGAAATTTGCCACTTAAACATGCAAATTTCTTCTATTTCCTTCAATTTCACCATATCGCAAATTGATCAGGAAGGTCTCCATGAAGTTTTATTCATTAAAACAAGGTGGGGTCAGTTATGCAATAACTTATCACAATGTTGAACTCAACAAGATTGTATGTGGGCCTAGCTATGTTGTCTACTAAAAACATTGCAGAGTTCAAAACCGTGGATCCAACAACTTTTGATACAAAGAGCCGATAGTTTTACCTTTTGTTTGACAAATGCGTGATAACAGTGTAGATCTCAGTGACGTAACTAAATGGAGATTCATATCTCATGATTCAAGTTGACAACTAGTTGCATGAATAGAAAATGTGAAAAGAAAATAACATTTCAATGCGATAAAACTCCGTTTAATTTAATTTCAACTCGATGAAATAGGAATCACGGAAGATTGAGTCGATTGTGCTTCTAATTATGAACAACAATGTATATACATGGATTCTTTTACCGGTCGTTGCACAGACTCCAAACACAACTTCTTCAACGAAAACTCAAAACGACGACAATTTGGATCAATGCAAATAATTCAATCACTTATTGCGAGGATGCATCGATGCCTAAAATTTCAACGATCAATTGAACTTTTCGCAAACTCCAACACTTCCAAGATTTCATATATTAAAATTTGAGTTTGTTCAATTTCTCAGGGGAGCATGATCGAATATAAC
This sequence comes from Taxus chinensis, assembly GCA_019776745.2. Taxonomy (NCBI): domain Eukaryota; kingdom Viridiplantae; phylum Streptophyta; class Pinopsida; order Cupressales; family Taxaceae; genus Taxus; species Taxus chinensis. Next base: position 224,744 of record JAHRHJ020000810.1, read on the forward strand.
GAATATACTAATGTAAGATACATGGAATGATAACTGGTCTGCAAAAGAGAGAATGAGAATATCTCTATATGGAAATACCGATAAGGATAGGTGATACATAAGGCAGACTAAAAATATATGAAGAAATTTCTCATACATGAGGGCAATATGATAAACTGCAACCCCTTGAATTTTCTTACAACTTATTAACAATCTACGAGGAAAACATCTCTATACCAAATGTAAAATTTGGTTCATATTTACTTAGTAAATAAACATAGGTTGCGTTGTATAAAAACAAAATAAACTCACCGTATTTGATTAAATCACAACATAATACAAACTAATATATAGGAGAGACTACTCCTATATTCAAGGAGTTTGACTCACCTATTCACTCCACAACTATCTCCTATACTTTTATATACCTCAATGGTTTCAATCACAACTACTCATATACAAATAATATATCTCAAATATATATGCAACCTATTTACATGGATTGTTATTACTAACAACATGTCTACTTGTGAATAATTACTCACATAATATTCACATTACATAATTAACATACTAACATATATATATTTGCTCACTAATTAATGTGAGCAATAACTCAAATAATTCCCAACAATTTCCACATCGGTCTGTTTCTCTATGTTAGATGGTTCCAAAGGTAGAAAAGACAAGAAATATCAATTCCATGAGGTCACTCCCCCTTCCAACTTGGAATCAAATGTGGATAAGATTACAAATTTTGACTTGGGGCATATTGACCTCAATGAGTTTTGGACTTGTATTTAGGTCGGATTCAAGAATGATTGGGTACATGGAATTTATGACAACGATATATCATTGACTGTGGATTTTCTCGTGTCTTCTCAATGTCCAAAATTTGTGTTGGAGGTAGCACTTGACACTATGAAAAAGATACAAAATTATTAAAATTTGTGTTGGAATTAGCACAACACTGTAGAAACTAGATCATTCCAATCAAATAGTAACACCCCATTAATGATTACTTATTTATTGGCTCATCACTCAGTCAATGGTGATATGAACTAGGAAGGATATCTTGATTGAAAAGGGATCTTTACTCTTGCCTATTAGTTCTTATAAATAGGGGGATTGAATAAGTTGAGAAGGGAATCCTAGAGCCAAAAGCTTGAAGATAAAGTGTGGTTTTTGGTCTACCAAAACCTAGGCAAGTATAAATAAGGAGCCAAGTCTGGTTCAACAGAGTCTTGCGAACTATAAGTCTAGTTAGAATGTAGAGCCCTATGCTTTTATCCCTAGTTACTACAAAGTCTTCCTTTCAATATTGTAATAATATTGCAATGTGTCTTTGTTTATGTGTAATTTTCCTCATTTCTTAATATACAAAATTTTTGTGTTTGATTTTGTGTATGGATATATCATTGTTTGAGTCTACTGTTGTGTGTAATCTATAGGCTGTGTGGTCTAAGATAGTCCTTCATTTGGATCATTTGCTTGTGTTTTTAATATAAACACATAGGACAATAGAAGAAACATTAGAGGAAATCTAAATGTGTCTAGAACAATAGAAGGGACATTAAAAACATATGGAGCAATACAAGTAACATTAGAAATAATGTAAACTCGAGCATTGACAAATTGAGAAGAATTTCAAGAGATGACTACATAAGAGGGCATATGTTGTAAATCTTCAATGACCCTACTTAGAAAAATGTGTTAATCAAGATTCCTCAAAAGAAATTATTTGAACTTAAGAGCATGACCATCGTTAAGAGAGCTTATATATCCATTGTTGACCTTGTAAGGAACCTATCCATTTATAACCTTAACTTGATTTTTTAAAGAAGCCTCTTGACCCATGGTTTTTTTGATTTGATATTTTTTAATACATTCATTCATGGAGATATCTCATTTTAGTTTTCCATGACATGTAATCCTACAATGTGCCATATTCTTAGTTCTATATTATTCATCTAAGCAACCTTGTTTATCGTGATCTATTTCATATATGTATTATCAACTTGACACTGATTCATAACATTATCATTGAAAAATACAATATTCACACCATTTTCAACATATGTTACAATTCACGGAACAATACTAGGGTTTTGAGGCGAGGCAATAGGAACCCAAGAAACTTATAACAAATAGAGAACCTTGTCCAAAATTTGAACTTACACAACTAGTAATTTTCCAACTGTCAAGTGATGTTCTTGATAAGTTTCACATAGGTGAAATCCATTTTGACGATTGTGTTCATCTAATTGAAGGATGTAAAATCCTTACTTATATTTGCATGCTTTTCTTTTGATATCCTCTAAAGCATAAAACAAAGTTTTTCCTTAATTGAGGCAGTAATATTTAGAATATTGTAAGGAAAGTGGTGTTTGGTGTGACTTACATGTTACATTTTTCTTGTTTCTTATTAGACCCATAAACAACATATACATAATTGTAGTAATTCATTATCTAGGTGAACCAATGTGATGTAGTGTATGGCCTTCCTCTTCTGATAATTAGTCTAACACGTATAAATGCTTGATTGAATGCTTGATCCTCTTTATAATTCTATGCGATTTCTCAATATATTCAAGCGAATAACAAACTATCTATATTTCCTCCTAGATTATTAGATGCTAAATGACTTAGAATTCCCATGAGTCTATAGATAAAATGAATTTAAATTAGGATGATATTGACATTGAAGTAGACCTTCAACAATCACAAGCAGAGACAAGGAACATCATAGCTTGAGTCAAAGGAGACCCCACAAACACTTGTTAGGAGTGTCTTAATATTGTTTCAAATAGACTCTAAGAGACTATAGACATTCTAGACAACTTCTAAGTGCGTGTAGACACTCCTGACAAAGAAGACACACAACATAGTGGATCAAAAAGGAGACACAGGAACATGAAGGAGATGACAAAAAGAGACACCATTGTCAACACCACCCCCAATTCAAATCCCATAACTTACAATGAGGATTTTAGAGTTGTAGAAGCAAATTCCAAGATGCATTGAAGAGGCATATCTGACTTGGGATAGTAAGGCATGTTTGAAATTATGAAGCCACAAATAAGGAGAGGGGAATACTAATCAAGCAAACATAAGCATCCCACAACCAACCAACCATTATGTTAATAGGAGGGGCACTTCCATTGTAGTGTCACCTCCATTGGCATAAGGATAATGGCAAATTGAGGTTTATATGTTGTTGTGGACCAAGCTTATCAAATGATGTGGGATTAATCTGCATGAATGAACAAGGATTTTAGAGTTGTAGAAGCAAATCAAAGATGCATATTTGAGTTGGGGTAGTAATACATGTATTTAAAGGCAATTGAACAAGTTTTTTAAATTTTAATTTTTTTTAAACAAGTTGGTAAGGGATTATGTAGCGGCAAAGGAGAGAAGAAGATCAAGAAAACAAGCATACTCATCCTACAACTAACCAACTATTAAATTAGTAGGAGGGCCACTTCCATTATGATGTCTCTCCCATTGACATAAATATCATGACATATCAAGGTTTATATGCTATTGCGGACTAAGCCTACCCGTCAACAAAAGAGCCCACATTGGCATGTCGAAGACAATGCAAAAATAATATATAATATTATACAAAAGACATTAGAGGCAAATAACACGTAAATATTTTAAATACCATGCATTTTGAAAGATCCAAAACCCACCATTAAAACACGTCGTCACAAGCATCTCTTATTTCAAAAATTTGGAAAAAAAAGAAATGGATCATCACGCGCGAGAGTATGAACGGCTATGTTTTTCCATTCACCGCCTTTGCTGAACATAGATCTTATATTTATTGAAAAGCATTGTGGTTAATTGTGTTTAAGCAAATGAATTCTTCGATCAGGGCATGCCATTCCATCTCATCTGTAAGTTTTATGAGTTTTTCTCTCCCTGAAGTTGATTTAAATCATTAGATTTGTATTGTTTTGTTAATTTCTTGACTCTTTTCTGAATGATTTGAGCAGGGTTCGAAATTAGCAGTAGTTTAAATTGCCTACGAAATGGTTGTCTCCAACAGTCCAGAAGGCCAACAGAGGCTTACCTTGGGTTTCGGCTTAGGACATTTCCCTCCTATTTTGAGGTAAGTGGTAACTACAATTGATGTACTATATTCGGTTTTAGATAGAACAAATGCTTTTTATTAGGTAACTATGCATTGATTTGCAATTTTGCCACCAGAAGAGAGAAACCTCCCCTATTGTTTTGATTTCTATTGAATCTTCTGAGCGGGGATTACGATTTCTATTTCTCAAATCTTCAATGAGTTTAGGGTTTATGAATGCTTGTTTATGTTTTATTTATTTATATATTTGCATTACATTTGGTAAATCTTGGTTGATTTGCCCTTCTTTTAGCAGAACAGGCTAACCTCTGTCTTTTATTTTTTGATGCCAGAAGTGAGCCACCCTTTCTCTCTTTTTTGTTTTGGCTTCTTTTTGGATATTCTTAGTTGAGTTAAAGTTTTTTATTGCTCAGATCCATAAATGGAATGTCATTTCTTTTTTGGTAGAAGAGGGCAACCCTTTTTTGATTAAAAACAAATGTAAGTGATTTCGTCTTTACCACTGTTAAAGGACTCTGCTATAAAAAATCTGTGCCAAGGATGGTTTAACATTATGCATCCGTTGATTTTATTCGGTATGCATTCCATTAGGTAAATAGCAGTTGCATAAATTGTTATAAGCACACTCAAATAGAGAATAAAGGTAGCATCAGCTGATGGTTTGTCAATAATCCTGAAAGCAATTTCTGGTTTCTTACTGTAGTGAAGAGAAATTACTACTTCTGATCCTACTTTTGATCTTTCACATCCTGCAGCAATTGGCTTGTTTGTGGTATATAACCTGTTTCTTTTATCTGGCGAGTCAAATCCTCTAACTCAGTATATATTTCCTTTTCCTTTGGGAGTGATGTGACTCCAGAAGAAAATCTACACAGAATGCTTCCGCCCTGGATTCAATTACTATTTGCACTCCTCTATATGTCATCAAATTTCTAATTTTAATGCCACTCGTCTACCAGCTGCACCATATGTTGGACAACATCACATATGTTGCAGCATCATTTAGTTTCAAATCAAAATCTGTTTTGCAGCATGCATTCCAATCTTCATATCCCTATGAATTGCGCAGGCACCAAGCAAGGTCTGCCATACCAAAGAAGTAGGCTCGCAAGGCATTTTTCTGATAAAATCCTCTGCCTCCTCTAGCTGTCTCACAAGGCCAAGGAGGTCAACGATGAAGACATAATGTTGGAGAATCGGTGAAATACCATAATCTTGGACCATAAAATTTAAGTACTAAAAATTTTCATCCCCCGATGAATGTTGCATGATTTGGCTTTTTTCCTCCTCGCAATTGTTCAAATAATTTGAGAGTCTCTTTCCCATTCCCATGCTTGCTGTCCACGATATCATGTCCTGCATTTCGTCAAACTCTTTGATTGCATCAAGAATACTTCCACAGTTAGCATACAATTCAACAAGGGCACCTCCAACACAAACATCTGATTGGAATGCAGTTTTGATGATTAGCAGATGCACTTGATTTCCCTGACTGAGATCCGTAACACTTGCACATGCCCTCAAAACTCTAATAAACTTGAATTTTCTTAGTTTTGTGTTCTCTTGTTTTAACTTGCAATAAAGTTTGAGGGCTTCTTGAGGATGCCCATTCAATTCATATCCAGCAATTTTTGCAGAGCATGATATGTAACTTGGTTTGGCCAATTTTTCAAATACATTGTGAGCATCTGATTCACATCCACATTTTTCATACATGTCAACAAGGTCTTCCCCAACTTGCACTAATGACTGAAATCCAGTTTGGATTTGATTCATGCCCATGAACTTGTTTCCCGTAATCCCCAGCAGCTATGATCGAACATACAGTGAGAATATTAGGGCAGGTGAATTCGTTTGGTTCTAAGCCTAATCGTTGCATACAGAAAAATGGTTGGAGGGCTTGCTTACCCTGCCCATTCTAAGCATACCCTCCAATCATTTCAGTACAAATGACTGCATCAGGTTTGAAAATTTCACTAAAAATTTCACAGGCTTTCATCATACTCCCACATTTTGCATTCAAATCAACAAAACCAGTCCTCACACAGTCCTGTTTCTCAAACCCATGTTTGATGGCACGGGCAAGAAGATGCTTTCCCTTTTGAAGATCTAATAGGCTACTACACATCCCTAGAACACGAGTATAAATAAATTGATCGGGATTCATACAGGCTAATTGCATTTCAGAAAAATGCTGAGGTCCTACTCAGGATTTCCACTCTTGGCATAGACTAGTGGGCTAATCATTTCATTTCAAATAATGAGTATGAGCATTGTAAGCCCGTATTTGAGGAAAGACATAGGATTCATTGCATCTAATAATTTGTTCTCAGAAAATTTGTACAACTGCGTATTCTAAGTTTTGACTTTTTTTGGCAAAAATACCATGCCTGAAATCATTGCAGTCCAAGTTGAGGCATCAAGTCCCACACCTTGCAAGCATCCATCACTCTTCGACTCTTGCAATTCATGTCAACAAGGGCACTCCCCACATAAACCTCTGGCTCCCACCCAGTTTTAATGGCACAGGCATGGACCTGTTTCCCCACCTGAACATCTTAAAGCTACTACAAGTGTTTATGACACTCCCAAAGAAATAACTGTTCAGCTCCATATTTACTTTAAAGACAAATAACATTTACAGATATGTAAAATTCCTTTCGAAAGATCCTACAAACCCAAAATTAAAACACATCAATCACGTGTCTTTGATTTGAAAGATTAAAAAAAGCTATGGATCATCATGCATGAGAGTATGAACGGCTATGTTTTTCCATTCACTGCCTTACCTGAACAAAGGTCTTATATATATTGAAAAACATTGTGGTTTATTGTGTTGAAGCAAAGGAATTCTTTGAACAGGGTAAAGCCAATTCTTCTTATCTGTAATTTTAATAAGTTTTTCTATCTAAAGTTAAACTAATTCATTGGATATTGTAATTATTTTGTTAATTTAATACTCTTTTTTCAATGAATTGAGCAGGGTTTGAATTTCACATTATTTTTAATTGTTGAGGAAACGATTGTATCTAGCAGTTCAAAAGGCCAGCAGAGGCTTACTTTGGGTTCAGACATTTGGCCTCCTATTTTTGAGGTAAGTGATAACTTCAATTGATGTACCCATTAACCATTTTTTTAAGGATTTGACCATGGAATTTGGTCCCATTCATTTTTTTTAAAGGATTTGAAAAGGGATTTTGTTATAAAAGCTTCATTCATTAACTGCTTTAGATTGTCGTGATTGACATCATTTTATTATTTCAGTCTTAAATAGAATATATGTATTACAATGGGTAAATGTGGGCTGATTTTTTATTTTGTCAGAAGAAAAGAGCAACCTCTGTTTTTGTTTTTGGTTTCTTTTGAATCTTATGAGTAAAGTTTATGATTTCTATTTCTCAATGGGTACAGATCCATGTTATATTAGTTGGAGATGGTACAGTTCAATTATAAATCCCCTTCTTATAAGGTAGCATCTTATATAGACTGATTTGGTTTTAGATAGAATGTATGCCCTACCTTACGTAAATGTGGGCTGATTTTTCAGTTTGTCACCAGAGGAGTGCAACCTCTGATTTGTTTATTTTTAATCTTCTTGGTCGGGTTTAGGATTTCTATTTCTGACTCAAAGTAGGTACAGATCCATCTTCTATTTTTATCATTTGGAGAAACACTAAATTCCCTTCTTATGAAGCAACATCATGTAGAGATTAAAAAATTGCAGTGATATCTGTTAGCTATTTGCTTAGCTTATATTATGAATGCTCATTTATGTCTTTTAAAATTATATATTTGCATTACATTAGGTAAATGCCAGTTGAATATTCTTAGTTTTTTTTTTCAAAATTCACCTAGGGAGAGGGCCCTAGCCCAGCAATGACCATCAAAGTAGTAGAGATTGTTAGCCAATGTCTCAATTTTTCCAAAATGAAAAGACATACGATCATGCCATACATAAGAACCTGAGACAAAGAGATCAAACGACTGGAAGGGCAATGAGGGATTGACTAACCAAAACAGCATCACACCACTGTCAACCACCACCTCTGGGACCAGCAGCAGACCAAGACGGGCGCAACCTCTTGAGAGACTCACTACACAAAGAAAATCAACTCGCCATCATGCAGACAGCCCAGTGGAGCACAAAACCCACCACCAAGACTTCCTTCACAAGATTCAACCATAGATGCAAAGATGAGGAAGCAACAAAGGGGCTACCCGAAAACAAAACAACAAACTCCATATGCAGATAAATTCTCACAAAGCATGCATCTTCTATACATAGGACAACCTGAATTGTCACCAAACCTGAAGGCAATCATGAATCCTGGGACTCACCGCCACCCATGACCAATTTCATAGCCAAAGAAGATTGGAAACTTGAAGTTTGTAACAACTGTATTTGATTCCATACTTCAAACTGTGCAATTACTCAGAAGGTATAATCAGAAAAGTGCAAGCTAGCATTCAAGAGCAAAGGCATCACACAGATAGACCGAGTCCAGAATTCGGCAGCATACTCAACGAACTACTAGAATCCAAAGACTAATGTAATTTTACAGTTGTAGCTACATTCTGCATGAGAAAGCTTCCAAGGATGTTGACGGTGATCTTTACCAAGATTGACATTATGCTAATCACAAAAGAGGGGAAAATCATAATTGTTTCCTTATTTGTTCGTGCATTTTATGGCCCAAAAGAAACTGGAGATTAATACAAAAGAAGCTTCCTCTGTTTTCAAAACAATGGCAAAGATTTTATAAAAAAATATGTAGCTGTTAGTAAATGACAGTTATGAGTCTGAATTAGTTGACAATGACAGCCATGAGTTACTTTGATGGTTATAAATTAGTTGCAGTTCAGTTGATGAAGAGTATTACAAATGTATTGCAGCTGAGAGCATAATGATTAAAGCTCTCAAACCCTCCAGTCTCCAATTTCACTGTGCCCCTCTGTTAATTTTAATCCAAAATTGTTACCACATCCATAAATATGACGAGCCTTGAAAATTTATCTAGCACTATTGAGGAGTTGTAGACTTAGTACAACAAAATAAAGTTACCCCAACATTTAGTATGTGACTACAATTTAAAAAAAAAGAGTGGCTGAGCTTAGTACTATCATCCAAATCTTCGAGTTAGTTTTGAAACTTTGACAATTGTGGCGAATGGATTTTCCTTTAGGTTCTTAAAATTTTTGATGTCCCCTTTTCTGGACATTTTTGAAAATAAAGAAGTGAAGACCCTCAACCTATTTTCTCTTCTTGTGGGTTTGAGGATAAAGTTTGGGGATTGTTTTGAGGTGTCTAAATTATTGCCCCTTGGCATGCCTTGCGCTACAAGGGGAGTCTCTAGTTAGTTAAAAAAATATGTATATAGGTTAGTTACTTTTTATTATTTAATTATTAAATAATAAAGTGCACATAAAGTTAGTCTTTTAATATTTTTTATTAAGTTTTATTAGTTTTCCCACCAAAAGGGAAAAGGTCGGCCATTTGAATGTTGCACCCCTTATCTTATGAAAGAAGGTTGCATGGCCATCATGTGGCATGTTGATTTGATTATTTGATATCACTCCATGCTTGGAGAAATGGGATGTATGCCCTAGGTTGTTGATGTTGCTTTCTGTCTCTTGCAAAACTATTAGAGTGGAATTGAATTCAGATTTGAGGATCCATTAGTGTTGTGTTGCATTTGTTATGTGGCAAATTGCTTGGGAAAGAATTCCTAACCCTAGTGAATTGATTGTTGAGGGAAATCTAATTTGTTTGCATGTTTAGAGCGTTAAACAAGTGAATATAGAATCTAACATTGTTGCTTGATTTAATTCAGACTTTTGCACCAAGTTTAGAGGGTAAAAGTCATTGGTTAAGCTCCTTTTCTCTTCGTTGGTCCTTGTTGGTTATTCCCAACCATAACAACTTGGGAAATAGGGGTTTGTGACACATTTTGATGCTTAAATATTGTGATTTCAATTCATATTTGTCCTTGGTATTTTTGTGCATCAAAACAAGCTCTTGGAGGATGAAAACACTTAAGGGAAGTGCTGGTTATTAATTTATGGAATTTCTTCTAACCCTAGTGCCCAAATATGAGATTTTTAGTGCTATTTTAAACGGGTTTTAGTAATAAGAAAAATTTGATCTTTAGTTCATTGGAAAGGGAAAAATGTCAAGTTTATTGTGCACTTTGTTTCGTGCAAAAAGACTGAGTATCAAGAGAGTTATGCATTTTTGAAGTTTTCAGTTGTTTGCAACTGTTTTAAATTAATTCACTGCTGTTATAAAAATCAAAATTAAGAAGAATAAAAATCTGATTGTCTCCACCAATCTAGCTCACCACCTTGACCACTTCCAACCCCATTTGGGTTGTAATTGGTTGACATTGGGCTATTTTATGTTGACTGAAAAGGATCTAATCCTTCTTGAGTTGATTTTTAATTATTTGTTGCAGATCCCCAATCGTCCTAAAGGGGACCATTACAAAATTACAAATGGAAAATATGAATGTCCACCTAAAAATTATAAACCTGTTGTTAGAAGCCAAAGACCTCCTTAGTTTCTTTGCAGTTTTTAAAATGATGCAAATACCTAGGACAAATAATCTTCTTAGTTCCAGATCATGACATCAGTTCATCTTTCAATTAATCAAACAGTCATGCAATGTGATTCTCTACTGTAATTTTACAATCATAACTGCAATTCGTGTGAGAAAGCTTTAAAGGACGTTGATGGAGATCTTAACAAAGATTGACATTACGATAATATAGAAGCGGGGAAACGCATAGTATGTTGCCTTATGTGGTCATGCATTTTACGACGTGAAAGAAACCAAATACTAATGCAAAGGAGGTTACCTCTGTTTTCAAAACAATGAAGGATAATATAAGATAATTTTATTAGTGTCCAACAAATGACCACAAAAGTAGGTCAATGGGACTGCAAAGTACAAAGCCAAAGGAGCCAGCAAGAGGACACAACCGGGTCACCCGAATCACAAAGAGAGAAAAGAGAAGAAGAGAAGGAAGCAACAGGGGCCACAAGTGTCGAGAGACCAGAGAAGAAGAAGAAGAGGATGTCAGTGTGGGGGGAAGTGGAAGAAGGAGCAACACCCCCAACATCCTCACCTAACATTCAAGCCTGGCTGTAGATAACTGGCGATGTGTCGATGTCCAGTAACTAAAACAGTGGATTGTCTAGAAAGCCGATGTTCGGGAGAGAGACGGTGCCTCTGCATAACCCTGATGGAGCTCTATCTATTTGGGGGGGCCTGAGACACGTCTAAGGCACGGGGCCTCTGGTTTAGGAAGTGGAGTGTTGAGTCCCAATAGATTTGAACTGGGGATCCGTACTCGTGTCAAGATGCCGCTTGGTACCCCTCTCCGGGGAGAGCTCTGAGAAGAAGGAGGTGATCCGTCTAGTATCCATCCATCTGGGAGGAGGGTGAAGGAGCCTGTCCCGAAGCCTGAGGGCCTCCTGGCAGTTAAAGAGCAAGACATCTCTGATCATAGAATATGAAGAAAGCTACAAAAGAAGGGTGCTCACGGAACATGCAATGGAATCTCCCCCTAATCGCGTAATAAACATGACACCAAAGAATGAAGTGTTCTTCAGTTTCAACTCCTTGGAGAGAGAAAGCTGGCAAGTCCGCTCTGAGCAGTCTAATTGGTGGCTAGTCTCCACACGGAGTCAATGTGAGTCCACTCTGAACTGACCTAAAGAGATATAAAGGACTTGTAACTAGTGCCGAGAGATGTACATGGGTCTGATAATGAGCCCGTCGTGGATCTCAAGAAAGTGTGTAGCGTAGAAGGACATTTTTGGATGTAACTCCCTGGGGGGTTGGTCCAAGTGTGCTGGATGAATTGTCTATAGATATCATCTCTTATAGTTTTGTGAAGGTCTTGCTGGTTTGGGAGGAGATGGGCAAGGACATTCATGGAGTAGTTGAATGGTGGGAGGCGGTCCATCTGGATGCCAATAGAACCAATAAGGCATGAAGCGCATGCATACCAACAACGAGATCGATCACTATTATCTGAGAGGGTAATAAATTTCGAAGAACAATAGGCAAGGTAGATGTACTTGTTCCTGTCTACGGAAGAATTAGATAAACATTATAAAATTATCTATAGCTATCAATAAATCTGTAGTGTTCCCTTTTTCAAATTGAGGCCTAAATATGGACTTCTTACCATTCCCTTTTTGTGGCAAAGAAGAATTATTGAACAAGGAAAGGAATTGCATTTCATTTCAATTTATTTTATTAGATTTAATGTTTTCTTAAAGTGTTTTCCTTTAGGAGACATGTCGGCCGGGTTTGGAAGAATAAAGATAAAGTGAGGCTTAAAGAGGTTGGTCCTCTTCTAATTGGCCTTTGGCGCCACGGGAAGAATATTAAAGGGATCTAAGGACTTCATTTGCAATCATCTTTGGTGCATTTTTCATATACAATTAGTTTTTTGGGTTAGTTGCTCACTACCTTTCCACTTGAGGACGAAAACCCTCTTGTGTGACATCCAAAGAAGATGGAACCTTCTTTGTGGCTCGGTGGAGGTGGAAACCCTTCATTTTGAGTCGGAGACATCAAGAAGAAGGATTATAAAGGTTTTACATCATTTTTGGAGGTCTTCCCTAGAGTAGTGACTAGGGTTTGAAGTTGGTTTGGTGCTGTCTAGGGCACAAATTTCAAATTTGATTTTATATTCTGAATCTCCATATTTTATAAGGCCGGAATCTATATTTTTGTGATTTTTGGCGGAGATTAATATTTTCCTAGCCCTCGGTTTGGCGGGACTACTACTGTTATAAATAATTACTTTCCGCTGTGTTAATTAGATATTTCTTCAATCTTCTGATGTATAACTATTGCCATGGCTAGATAAATTATTTCGTGGCATTCTACATGGATTTGCATGGTGAAAAGTGGACCCAAATCTCAGTGGAAGTTCCCTTCCCTAGGAGGCTGCAAATTTTGAATTGGTTAATCATTGTAAGTTATTCTTAGCTACTTTTCAGATTGTAGTGTGTGTTATTGAAGGTGTTTTTAGATCAGATTTATTGTGGATGAATTATTTGATGATATTTTAGTAATTTTCCTCTCATTCCAGACTGTTGTTATAAAAATCAGTCTATTTAAAAATTAGAATTTAATCTATTGGGATTTGTGTGGTTTCCTACTTTTTCAGTTTTAGTCCCAAAAAGGGACATTACAAAATCACAGTGACGAGTCCATGTTAGTCGACAATTAATTACAGATATGAGTTACTTTGAAAGTTTGATGGTTACAAATTAGTTTCAGTTTTCAATTGATGAAGAATACTATAAATGTAAGTCTGTGAATGTATTTCCTTATTGTTCATATTTCTATAAGTGTAATTTTTTTCTATTTGTATATTTAAAAAGGTAGCAAAGCCCAAGGCAGTGGGTCTCTGGAAGTCGAATCCAATGAAGGAAGTATGAGATCAGAGACCAAGTGTAATGTCCCCTTTTCCCACTTGAGGATCAAAACTTGGACTTCTTGTCATTCCTTCTCCATGCTAAAGAAATAGAGGAGTTAAAGAAGAACACTGAGCTTTCATTTGCATTTGTTTTTCTAATTTGTAATGTTTTTTTTTTAGTATGTGTTTGCCTTTAACAGGGTCTCTGGGTTTTATGCACTTTAAAAGCCAATTAAAGATTAAAAGAATACTTTAATGAGTCGGCCTTGCTATTCCAAGCTTTGGCGCCAAAAGGTGGTTATAAAAGAAGATTAGAGAGTTCATTTGAAGGATCTATGTTGGCGCATTTTTTTATTTAGGCATTGTGAGCTAGTGGCTCTTTGTTCTCCTCTCTAGGATGAAAACCCAAGTGTGTGGCTTCTCCTAAAAGGATGAAAACCCTTCTAGTGGCTGGTTAGAGGACGAAAACCCTCTTTCCTTGGTTGGAGTGAAGACTTATTGAAGACCTTTATGCAAATTTGAGTGTTGGAGGATCAAAGGCATCATCTAAAAATATTTACAGAGCCATTCCTAGTGTGAGTGACTAGGGTTTGATGGTGTTTGAGTGCCTTCTAGGGTACAAATTACAAATCTGATTTTATATTCTGATTCAACATATTTTATAAAGCCGAAATTTCCACTTAGGTGATTTTTGGAATGGTTTTCAACTTTATCTACTCATTTAGAGATTTCGAGATCAATTTTGAGAGAGCTTTCCATGGTTGGAAAATTATGATATTGGTCTCATTTGATTGCGAGTATTTTTATGGTCATTTTGAGTATTCATTTGTGTGGAGACTCCTTGTATTCCAGGAGTTTTTGAATTTACAATTTTTAGTTGTTTTTGTGCCATAGTAAATTCAAGAATTCTGAGATTGATGATTTGATTACATTTTTTTGGCTTCTAAAATCAAGGGCAATCCAAGGAATCACTTCTCATAATTTTGAGTGTTTCTTCGGTGGATTCTCTCTCTCTCTCTCTAAGATTTATTTTATAAATACATATAAATAGTTTTTTATATTTGTAATTAAAATGTAATAAATACAATTATATATTTAAAATCTAGCATAAATATCTTAAATACATCTATCTAAAAGACATCGAGAGATATCAATCTCGAGGTGCCTATTTAATTTATGTGACACAAATTAAATAGGCACCTCGAGACTGATATCTCTCGATAGATGTATTTAAGATATCAATGCTAGTATGACTATTTATGTGTGCCTCTCTGTGGAGTGGATGATGTTTTAATGACTATTGTGTTTTGATGTTTAGGGGATAGGAGTCATAACATTCATTGGGTTCCAACATACACAATCCATAGCAGGGCAAATTAATCCTATGCGGTCGGTTTAGTGCACACTTCAAGGTAAGATAGTCTGATGGGAGTTGTTAGGGATCATAATATTGATCTCCTTTCATTTTTTTGTATGTAAACATAGAACACTCCCAAAGTTTTTATTTTTTCGATAGATTCCTAGGGATAAGGGCCACTAGACCTAAAAAAATTGGTGAGTTGCCAAAACCAAGTTGTTATTTAGTTGCCAACACTGGGTCAAAATTTTATAGATGGGATTGTGCTCGACTAACCAATGTGAGGACAATAGGACCATACCATTCTGATCAGACCAACCAACTTCCCCTTTCCTGTTGTCGTTGCACATGTCTCCCTCTAATATAGTAGGCATTGGATAGACACTGATGGTTCTTCGAATCCGTCCCTATACGAAAATATGATTGTAGACAAGAAATTGAGGATCACTTAAAACAACTTTAGGTCTCCAGAAAGAGTCATAATAATCATTGAAATCAAGAATTCCATAAAGTTGAACTTGCCATCTTAATTTTAGTCTCATATTAGTCTAACAAAACTAGGAGTATTAGAAGATAATCTAGTGAATAACCAAGCCCTCTCCCTCACACTTAGTTTCCGCATTCATCGAATATCATCCAATAAATTCGAAAATCGCCAAAAATATAGCTCCAACAAAAAAATCATTTAAATTTGTGAAAATTAAATGGTGAAACTTGGAATCTTTTCTGAGGGTTCGTGGAAGTTTAATGGCATTGCAAACCCTTGCTAAGAAGTCGTGAATCCTCCAGAAACTAGAAAACAGTCACCAAGATGAAAATATTATAGCCGCGTGTAGATGAACTTGTTCCGTGCGACCTGGTCATGTGTGAATGAAAACTTGTGAACGTGTGTGAATGAATTGAGTCGTATAAGTAATTCGAAAGACCTATGATGGTGTCAAGGAATGAAGCCATTTCATGGGTTTCAAATTCTTTTTAATGTTATTGTTTTTATTTTTATTTTTTAAAGTTAGCCCTTTTCGCGAGTTAGCACTTCATCCAAAAGTCTTCCAATGAAGGTACATGCGAATATTCCTGGGAGAATGTCTTCTTTGCTATCCCATGTGGGTCAAAGTTCAATCGTGCGGGGAAGAACTCATGCTCATACCTAGAAAACATTTGTTCTTCAATTCCTCTGCCTTTATGGATGCGCTGCAACTATAAAGACCCACCGTGACTGGAAAGCTACCTACAGATTTGTGCCATTTTGACTGCAAGTCATGCATCTCCACGAGCTACTTGCACACCTGCATGATGACCCACTTGTTGCTTGGGTACTTTGGCAACTTAACTGGTTCTCCTAAAAAACCACTAACCCTGAGATATGTGAAGTCCATAAATTGGATGAAGATACAACCATGCTGGGATACAACTTCCCAAGCTTCTTTTATCACTTTGTTGTCAGATCACTATTTAATTTGCAAATGAATCTGTAGAAGAATCCATCATTGACCACCCTGTAATCTTTGTAGCATTCAGGAACTGTCAATTGTAGGAAGCACTCATAAATAAGATCTTTTGACAATATGTCTCGTCTATCCAGTTTGGAAAATATCCCTTGAGAGGTTGCTGCATATACAAGGTATGAAGTCATTTTGAAGTTGAATGTCTGCCTCATAGTTCAGAGTTGCTCGCTGATGTTTTCACTGATGATATCCACCCAATTAATTATCGAATCAACTCTGTTGATCTCAATTGTTCTCACAAAGGCATACATCCATGAGCAGAAGTTATTGGTATTAACTTCCGCATTTATCCTGTAAAGAAATTTGATGATATCATCAACTTCCTGCACAAGATTGGATCGTCGAAGAGTCCTCGGGAATTTTGATGGTGATCTGGGCTTCTTCATGTATATGTTGTTTATTATACCCACACAATCCGCTTTATGCTTTTCCCATCTGTTGCCAACATCCTGCATGCTAATTACAATCACCACTGGTCGTGCCAAAAGCTTAAGGCAATAATTAATGAATTGTGCATCCAACCTGATTATTGTCTTCCCTGCAGCATCTCAGACTTTCCTAGAAAGAGGATGATAAGACCTTGCACACTCCATAACAAACTAAGGCAATTGAGATGTGACCGGAAATGCCGAGGCTTGAATAATCCCGCTACTTTTAATTTCCTGCATAAGAGATGATCTTCTAGTGGCTTTGGATCTGTCAATTAAATCAGTGATAGGTTCAGGGCCCATGTCTGTATCATTGATTTTGGTAAGCCTGGAAACATTGCGTGATTCTGCTGACCCTTCTCTTTCATCACGCTTTATCATGCCTGGAATAATCTTTGGCTGAGGTCTATTTCTTTTATTATTGCTAGAAGACCTTGCAATTGGATCAATTTGTGCAGAACCTACAATTTCTTCTGATTCAGTAGATATATTCAATGTATCTGACATTGAATTTGACTTCTTTTCACCAATATGAGCACCTGTGATGAATACATGCAGTTGATTCAGACAAATATGGAGTCCATGACATGAATACTCCATTTCTATCACCAAAATGTGCTTATAAAGCCGGCTGCCCTAAAATTTGAGACTTTGCTTGCATGTCAAGCAAGCTAAAATATTATTTAATTCACCTGGGCACTTATACCAACGTCCAAATGCTTTGAATAATGAAAATAAAGCTTTTCCAACCCTAGGCGCCAAAACTAGAAGTTTTCCGACAAGAGAAAATATTTTTTAATGCAAAACACTCATTCCCTTAGCGCCAAAACTCTCTAGGGCAGCATGCTCCATCAAAAAGAATTAATTTCCTCCTCCTTATTGCGTCACATGCTTATATAGCTAATTGCATGCTATACTTAATAATTGCTTCTTCCTATTTTTGGCAATTATTATTAATAAGTTATACTCTTTCTCTCACTATGGGTGCCCAAGTTTGCATGCTTAAGCTTATTTTTTTATGCAATTCTTTTATTTATTTTTAGCATGGTTCTTTGCCTTCTCTTTAGCTCGTCAAGTTAATTTGACATTCCATCTATTTTTGGTGCCAACCTTAGCTAGGAATAATAAAAATAAATATCATTAAATGCATGCAATTATGCCAAGGTGGGTCGCATGTTTTGGCTAGGAGACATGCTAAAAATAAGAAGTCAAAGTAATGGGAATTTTTACCCTGCCAGGAAGCTCCAAAAATCCCATCCTTCACTTAAGTGATTTATCTTTAATGATGGGAAAAAACGACCTTCTAGGCAGGCACAGAATTCCCACCTACCTTCCACCACCAAAATTCCCATTGGCAGCTTAAAACCTCCCTTCCAAAAAGTGTGACTTGCATGAAAAAGAGATTCTTTCTAAAAATAGGACTTGCATGGGTGAATAAAACTTCCTTGATGAGAATTCTTACCCTGCCAGGCAACTCCAAAATTTCCATTGGTACTTTAAGATATTTACCTTTTATAATGGGAAAAAACAACTTGTCAGGCAGACATAAAATTCCCACCTGCCTTCCACCACCAAATTTCCCATTGGCAGCTTAAGTGATTTGACTTTAATAATGGGAAAAAACAACCTGCCAGACAGGTGTAAAATTCCCACTTGCCTTCCACCACCAAAATTTCCATTGGCAGTTTAAAGAAATCCTTCCAAAAAGTGTGACTAGCATAGAAGAAGCTTATTTCACTTACATCCTTCCTTCTTTGTCAGAAATTAGCACTCCATGGTTAATTTCTTCCTTTGTTTGAGGCCATTGATTATTTCCAGAACTTACAGGCTATATAGAACGAAAAAATGGATCAAGGGGAATTTAGCAGACAGACTGTGGAGAAAACCAAAAACAAACACAAAAGAAATTAAAAAAATGAAAAATGTTGACAGAAGTTGCAGACAACCTAGGATAGCTAGTTCGCAAAAAAAATTCCCTAACTTGAATACCCTATTGAGAGGCGGGAATACTAGCCTGAAAATATTCAAGAAGGTTCAACTGCAACACAATTTATTTAAAAGAAAACTTTATTTATTTAATAAATAATTAAATAAAATTCTCTTAGACAAAACCCCAACGGAGGAATAAAACGAGTTTTAACATGTGGGTATTTGTTGAAATAGACTTATATGATTCTCTAGGAATACTTTAACGTAATGAAGACAACTACAGGAAATAAAAACACAAAACGACCTGCTATTTTAAAACGAACGAAATTTTTTAAAAAGGGGTAGTCCTTAATTTCAGGGTGAAATCTGGGAACACCAGTCAGCTCCGTCTGTTGACATATTTACCTCTGTCAAAATGATAGGAGTAAAGATGAGATCCCAACATCTCTGGTTTCATATTTTATCCATTGGTTTTGGGGTCAGGCAACAAAAGATAACACAACTCTGAAAAACAAAAGAAAAAAAATAGAGTTTTATTTATATACATACAAGTTTTACCCTTTTTTTTCAATTGAAAAACTTCAAATGTTTCCCATTCAAGGGCAACGATAGTTCAATTCCATCCTGATGAGAAAGTATGAAGCTATCTGTTCCAGCAGTCCTTTTGATTAGAATAGGCCCTTTCCATAGTGAGTCAAATTTGCCGTGCATGCCTTTTGGCTTGTGTCTCTTATCCCATAAGAGAGTTCCCAATCACCAATCTCAAACTTTCTTTCTCTGGTCCTTTTTTCAAAAATCACCTTTACTTTCCTCTGGTGTTCTGATAGCCTATCTACCACTTGAACTTGTACTTCACGCAATTCAGTCAGATACATTATTCTTTTGTCCTCAACATCCGTGAATGTAACATCTTCCAGAGCTTTGGAAAGTTGTAAAGCAAGCAATTCCAATGTAAGAGGCAACTCTGCGTCTCTCCCATATAATAACTGAGAAGGGGACATGCCTATAACTTTCTTCGGTGTGATCTTGTTTGCCCATAGTGCATCAAACAACTTCTTATGCCAAGCTCTTTGATTTCTGTTACTGATTTTCGCATGATTATCACCATATTTTTATTACTTGATTCAACTTGACCATTCCCATGTGGGTAGTAATTGGAAGAATGTACTAGCTGGATTACATATGTGTAGCAAAATTCAACCAACTCACCAGAAGACAAATTAGGAGCATTGTCTGCTACTTTTTATTGGGTACACCAAACCTTATAACAATATTTTCCTTTATAAAATTACACACCTCCGCAGAAGTGGCATTTTTAACAGGAATGACTTCTACCCACTTATTGAAATAATCAGTAGCTGTTAGAATGTAATGATGGCTGACACTAGAAGCCGGATTGAGCATACCAATAAAACCTTTGGAATAAGGGTAAAGTGAGGGTTTTAGAAGGTCCCACAACCTTTTACAAAAATCCCAACAGGTTAAATACAGTGACGAAAATTACAATAAAGATACTCGTGAGGATTCCAAAAAAAACTGAACAACCAAACAAAATAGAACAAACAAAATGAGAACATAACGAAGAAACTAAAGATCATAGAAGCTTCTTAAGCTCTTTGACAATATTATTAGCGTGGATGGAACCAAATTCTTCAGCCAGTAGATCAGCAAGTGCAATCAGTTCAAAACAATCTTTGATGATAGCAGTCCTGGTATTGTCAGTATAAACTTCCCAAGCCTTCAGGACAGTGAAAGAATGTTGGAGTTTAGCCAGGATAGAAGACACCAGATCCACTTGGCTATCCTCAGGTTGAGTATTATCACCCTTAGTAATTACATCCTTATCCCTCAATTTTCTCCCAGCCTAGGTATCTTCCACTTTAGGATGAGCTTCAGTTGGCATATCATGGTGAATAAACTCACTATCAACCATTTGAACTTCATCGGTTCCCTTCTGAACAGTTTGCCCCTCCACGAGCAAATCCTCTTCCATGTCTGCAGGACCAGAATCGGGGGAGTCTGGGTACAATGCAGCTAACCCCAGTAGAGCCTCTGAGAGAAGGAGATCCGAGTTAGAAACTGGGGAGGTAACATGAACCAACAGATCAATAACAGGGAAGTTGAGACACGACTGACCAGGAGAAAGAGGTGGGGAGATGGTGACATCAGTAGAAATGACACCTTCGAAGGAAGAACCCACAATGGCAACCTCAGAATCAGAATCAGATAAAATTTGTAGATGAGGACGAGGACAAGAGGTGGGGTGAGAAGTGGGGGATGGAAGCGGAGACGAGGTGGGGGTGCGGTGGAACTTACCGAATTTGACAGGAAAATGAACAAGTTCTGCAGGGGAAGTAACATACTGAAAGAGAAGATAGAGAAGGCATTGATGGAGAATGGGGCCATCACCCTCCCGGGCCAGATTGATAGAGTGTTCCAAAGACTGGTATAAAAAGGTGGAAAGATTGATTCTTTTGCCCCAACGCAGGTGGGAAAGGATGAAAAAGTGGGGACCAAAAACCAGCCTGTAGCGTCCATCGATAGTAAAATATCTCATAATAACTTC
Organism: Taxus chinensis; assembly: GCA_019776745.2. Classification (NCBI taxonomy): domain Eukaryota; kingdom Viridiplantae; phylum Streptophyta; class Pinopsida; order Cupressales; family Taxaceae; genus Taxus; species Taxus chinensis. The sequence continues at coordinate 246,045 of JAHRHJ020000810.1, forward strand.
GGCCACTCTATTCCAAGGGGGATGCAGGGACTCCCGCACATAGCCTGAGAGATATTTGGTTGGATTTTCACCCTTGTTGATGAAGTCCTGGAGCTCCACTTTTAAGGACCTCTTGAAGTAATACCCTCCAGAAGCCGGCAATCCAGTCATAGAGGCTATGGCGTTGGTAGAAATGGTGAAGAAGGTATTGCCAATTTGGACCCAACCCCTCGACCAGGTAGCCAAGACTCCATAAGAGACAGTGGCCGAGTAACCCACAATTCTTTCCAAGAAAGTCGTGATGCCATTATCCTTCAAAATATTCCAAACTTCTTCATCATCCTGCAATTCAGCGCAAGAGACTGGTTCGATTCTTTTAAGCTGACCACCCATGATAAAAATTCTGTGGCGAATAACAGAGGTGAGATGCCTTGAATTGAATTTAAGAGGCTCATTTGAATTGTGCGAGGCTTCCACGTCAAGTGTCCACCTGTCCTTGTCATGATTACAATGTAAAAAAGGTGCATCTGAAAAACAAGATCTGCCCGAGTGGTATAACTCTCACCGTACGTGCCTAGGTCCTTAGAGTGTCGTATCATCATAATGGGGTAATTATGACTGTCGCCATCGTATGTAATGGATTTCTTATTGTTGATTCTGTTGATATCAGAAGCAGCATAAAAACACCACACGAAGTTAACGAGAAAAGGAACAGTCATTATGAGTTATTTGAAGGTCTTCAGGAAAATTTCCTACCCAATTTTGCTGATTGTTAAGGAGGACACCGATATTAGCCATCCAGTCCGTAGCCCTATTTCCCTCCCTGTAAACATGTTGGAACCTGGATTTTCTGAAAATTACTTTGGAGGATACGAATGTCGCAATAATATTCTTGATAGTCCATTGGCCTGGGTCTTCTGAGTTTAGTAGATTAATAATATTGAGAGAGTCACTTTCAACAATTAACGGGCCATTTCCAATTTGCAGAGTAAGCTCAAGCCCCTTAAGAATCGCTAAAGCTTCAGCTCGGTGATTTGTCCCCATGCAGAAATTAGCTGCCGTAGTTGCCAGATTGTCATTACAGAGAATCGCTCCTCCACTAGACTTCCCTGGATTTCCTTTAGATGCCCCATCCATGTTAAGCTTAATCCATCCAGGGGGAGGGCACCAATGAGTTTCAGAGTGAGCCAAGGTTGAGGGTTTAGTCTTAAGTTGAATCACAATTTGCTGACACCACTCCTTGTCACAAAACTAGATTTTTTGCTGATATTTATTCTAGAGGCAACTGTTAAGATTATCTTGGAAGAGAATAACGATACAATTTGCAACTTGCGAAGGATCCATGCTTTGATCTTTGAAGATTCTCCTATTTCTTTCCTTCCATATACCCCAGAGGCCATGCGAGAGGAGAAGTTTCCAAGTGAGGGAGAGGGTTGAGTGCGAGAAGGGGGAACACCATTGATTAAGGGCATCTTGAAGGGATTCGGGGAAGATCCAAGCAACTCCCAAATGAGAGGAACCAATTCCAGATATCTTGGGAGAAAGGACAGTGAAGGAGGAGATGAGATGAGGACTCCAAAGCTTTACAACAGAGAACACAACGAGTGGGAAGAGAGAAGCCTCTTCTTTTTAGGTTTTCCCCTGATAGGAAAGCATTCTTGAATGTGAGCCAGGAAAAAAAACCCATTTTAGGAATGATTTCTTTGGGCCAAATGTTGTTGAGAGGAGGGCCAGAGCTGGTCTGAGGCTTGGAATCATGGGCAGCTTTAACAGTAAAGGAACCCAAGGAGGAGAGGGGCCAGATACGATCATCAGTAGGTAGAGAGAAAGGAATATAGTAAGAGGAGAGGGTAGTTCTCAACTATTCCAAATAGAGACTCTGAGCTCCACTGATACCTGCCTAGTCCGGGATATACCAAGAGGGAATTGAATTCGTCAATCTCCAGTAACCATTAACTTTCTTGCCATGATGATTAATGAGGGGTATTTTGATAGCATCCCAAATAGGGTCAAGGCAAAGAGGTTTTTCTCCAATCCACCAATCTGACCAGAAATCAATTTGTTTACCATTTCCCAACCTCCATTTGGTTCCAGCACGTAAGAGAGGGAGAGAGCTAATGACCAAGTTCCAGATGGTAGAACCATGTGGAGGAGAGGAGAGAAGAAAATGTCCTGAGTGAGTCAAATATTTGGCTCTTAAAAGTTGCACCTAGTGTGAGTTTCCATAAGCCACTTCCCAACCTATCTTAGCCAGCAGGGCTTCATTCATATCAGCTAAGAGTCTAATCCCAAGACCTCCTAGCTTGGTTAGCTTACAAACCTCATTCCAAGAGACAAGGTGGATCCTCTTCTTATCTTCCACCCCCGACCAGAGGAATATTTTTTGAATCCTCTCAATAGCATTGATCACAGAAGAGGGCATTTTGAGAAGTGACATGAAATAAATTGGCAAACTTTGTAATGTAGCTTTAACTAATTGAAGTTTTCCAGCCTGACTTAGGAGAGCTCCCTTCCAAGAAGCCAACTTTTTCTGGTATCTTTCAATGACCGGGTTCCAAAGACTTTTAATTTGCTTACCCTTGAAAAGAGGAATTCCCAGATAAGAGGAAGGTAAGTCCATAATTTTGCAACCAAAGATATCAACAATCCTTCTTTGAGTTTGAGGAGAGGTGTTTAAAAAGGATATGCTGCTTTTATTGAAATTGATCATTTGTTGAGAGGAAGATTGATAATTTTCTAATATTTCTTTAAGAGCTCTTGCCTCGATCACAGAAGCAACACTCAAGAGAAGGGTGTCGTCCGCAAACTGACTGTGGGTGGCAGCTGGGGAGCGAGTGGTGATTTTGATACCAGATATAACAACTTGACTCTTAGCTGCCTCTAAAGCTCTGCTGAGGGTGTCCACCATTAACAGAAAGAGGAAGGGGGAAAGAGGGTCTCCTTGCCTTATGCCTCTGATGTTTTTGAAGAAGCCAATTGGGATGCCATTTAGGAGGATAGAAAAACAAGGGGTAGTTATGCAAGATAAAATCTAGCTGCACCATTTTTTGTCAAAACCAAAACTTCTCAGCACCCGAATGAGAAAATTCCAGCTGACTCTATCAAACGCTTTTTGCATATCTAATTTAAGAATCATCCCTGCTGACTTTGCTTGCTGGGCTGAGTGAATGGCTTCATGAACTGTAATAATACCACCCTGAATAAGCCGACCGCTGATGAAACCATTTTGTTGTGAGAGATGAGGTCATTCATAAGAGGTTTCAGTCTAGTAGCCAACATCTTGGTGATGATCTTATAAGAGGTATTGCAGAGACTGATCAGACGGAAGTTAGCCACAGACTTAGAGCCTAGAGATTTGGGGGCTAGAGCAATGAAATTTGTGTTCCATTCTTTCAGAAGAGAATTACTAATCTGAAATTCATTCACTGCATTAAAAAGGTCTTGCTTGATGACTTCCCAGAAAATTTGGAAAAAGGCAGCAGGGAATCCATCAGGGCCAGGGGCTTTATCACCTTTCATAGTGAAGACAACTTTGTGAATTTCATCCATAGAGAAGGGCTTCGTTAATTTTCCATTCATTTCAATAGAGACTAATTTAGGAATGTGTTGTATCATCTTTGACATAGCGTCTTCATTAGGGGGTTCCTCAACCTGTAGGAGATTAGAATAAAAGGACAAGAATTCATTAGAGATATCAAGCTTAGAGGATAAAAGATTACCTTTGGGGTTAGTAGATCTCTGATTTTGTCTCTACTTTTGTGCTTGGACGTTGTTATGTGGAAAAACTTTGTATTGTGATCCCCCTGATCAAGCCAAAGAGCTCTTGATATTTGTCTCCAATATGCCTCCTCTTCTTTCAAAGTGTTATGGAATTCACTAAGAATAGTGATTTCTTGTTTGTGAAGATGCTCAATTCTGCCTTCTGCCTCAACAAGAGCTGAGATGTTAGCAATTTCCTGGGTCAGCTTTTGTTTATGCAACTTGATGTTACCGAACACTTTGACCTTCCATAGTTTAAGTTTTTTTTTATTTCCTTAAGCTTACTGGAGAACTTAAACATATCGGAGCCTTGAACTTTGATATCCCACCAACTCTTAATCAACGGTTCTAACTTGTTATTTTCAAGCCAAGCCAATTCAAATATGAAGGGTGGATTTTTAGTATTTATCTTGTTATTGGCACAAAGTATCAGGGGACTATGGTCTGAGGAAACTCTAGATAAAGTACTGAGAAAAAAATCAGGATAAAGTGAGATCCAATCTAAAAATCCCATTTCCCTGTCAAGCCTGCTTTGAATATGATTTTCCAATTCTACGGTTGGACCAAGTGAAGGAGGCTCCATGAAGGTCCATGTCTAAGAGTTCCTCACAATGTAAGAAGTCAGCAAGAGCTTCCATGTTGGAGGGATTAGCAGGGGCACCTCCTTGTTTCTCAGAGGGGTAGAGAGTACAGTTGAAATCCCCCATGATAAGCACAGGGATATTGTCGCAGCTTCTTATGAAAATAGAAATATCCTGCCAAATTTTTTCACGATGGGTCTCCAGATTTGGAGCATAGACATTGATGGCGATCCAAGTAGAGTTTGAGCCTAATTCCTGGAAGAGTAAGCATAAGAAATTAGGATGTTGTAGAAGACAATCACCCTTAATAATTTTAGGATCCCAGATAGTGCATAAGCCGCCTGAGTTACCAGTCGAGTGTTGGGTCACAAAGGATGTAGCAGGCCAAATTTTTGAGAGACTGTCATCATTTTTAAGCTTAGTTTCCTGAAGCATAATAATATCCAGAGAGTGGTTAAATTTCATATCCTTGAGGACTCTTTTTTTTTGCAGAGAGTTGAGACCTCTTATATTCCAAGAGATTATTTTCATTTTTTGGATTTGGGTTTGCTCCCCACAACCATGGGGATGGTACTCTGGGTTCCTTGAGCTACGTTCAGGGATGATTCTTGTTGGAGCTTGATACTTCTTGGAGTTCATCCATGAAATTTCTTAGTGCCTATATCTGGTTTCTTACTGCTACTACGGGTCAGAAAAAGGTTAAAACTGTCATCAGAGGTTTGAGTGGAGGGGAGAGTAGAGAGTCAAAGAGAGGAAGGGAAGAAGGACCAGGGGATAGGAAATCCACAGGAGGAAGCTCTGAGGAGAGAGACGGAAAGGGGGGAGGGTGAGCAAACCTCTGGCTGAGAGGGAAGGGGGTGGAGGAGAAGGGGAGGCAGAGGAAAATGGGAACACAGAAGCAGCTGCAAAGAGGGGAGTCAGAGAGGAAACAAAAGGGGAAATAGTCAAAGATGATGGGAGGGGGGGCAAGAGGAACCTCCGTGGAGGTAACAACCAAAGAAGAAGGAAGGGGGCGAGAGGAGCCTCTATGCGAGCATCAAGAGAGATTTCTCCTTCCTCAAGGAGAGCAAATGAGTTTGAAGTAGGGATGACAGGAGCCTCTTCAGATAACACTTTTGGTATATATTTCCCTTTTTTCTTGGGGGAAGCTTCATGGATTTTTGGTTTGGGTTGTGGCTTGGAGGGGCAGCCCATAGCTCGATGGCCAATACTTTTGCAGATGGAGCACGCTTGAGGGATATATTCATATTCAATGGGTTGTGTCCATATTCCAAAGTTTGAGAGAAGATCAATCGATTTTGGGAGTGGACCACTAACATCAGCATTGACACAGAAACGAGAATGAATGAATCTAGTTTTTGCTTTTGTGGCCTGATCAATTACAATAAGAGGGCCCATAGAAATAGCAATACCTTTGATAACCCCTGGATCCCAAAACTCCAGAGGGAGGTCTGGGAGACGAACCCAGATTGGTGCCTGTGTCATGGTTTCAGTGAGCGGATTAAAACCCGGGGTCCATTTTCATATGTAGAAACCTCTTCTGCCAAAAAACCACGGACCACCCAGAAGTGCACGAGCAAAGTCTTCTTTAAAGCTGAAGGAAAAGAGAATGAAGTCATTTTGCATGACAACAAATTATATGGCACCACAAGGGTTCCATTTCATGCACACCCATTTTTTGAAATATTCGAGAGGAGGCCTGGGACCCATTAACTTACCTACCAGAGACAGGTCTCTAGAGGCAGCAGCCGCCTCCGTGATGTGAGAGGGTATGTGAAGAGAGAAGGACCCTGCAGAAAGGATATGCGACAACTTCTCCGAATGGGGTGAAGAAGTGGACCCTTCCACAACCTTATTCCATGCCTTGGGAGGAGGCCTAGGAGACAATCCCCCAGAGGATGCGGGGCGGGACTCCCGATCTAGACCAGAAGGGTCCGACATCAAAGCAAGCACCAGAGGACGCAGGGATTTCAAGAATAACCGTGTACAAAGTAGAGCTATATGGACCTATGTTGTTACTGATGATAATAGAGTTATTAATTAAAATTTAGGCTAGGGATGTACCCCTAGGAAACATGCAAATAGCCCACTCCACATGTCATATTCTTGCACCTTCGATACCCATGTGCCTCTTAATAGCCCTAGCTCTTGTTGTGTGAGAATAAAATTTACTACAGTATCTAGAATAAGGACTACAGTATGCGAAGCAAGGATACAATACCTGAATGCCTTACATGCTTTTACAACTGTGTAGACATGTTTTTCTGTAGGAGTATATTTCAATTCATAAGCCTTTAAAGGAATACTCATGAAAGCAAATGGAGCTTCTACATCCTCTTGAAGTTTATGCGGTAAGATTGCTGACATTATGTGTTCAGAGGAATAACAGTAAATAATACATTCTTTACTAAAGTCTGGTGATACCAAGACTAGTGCTTCTGACAAGGTTGTTTTAATCTTCTCGAATGCTTCCTTTCCTTTACTGCTCCACTTGAAATCCTGTGTTTTCTTCATCATATTTCAAATATGATGAGTTAATTCAGCAAAGTCAGGGATGAATCTTCTGAGAAAATTAACCTTACCAAAGGAGTGAACCCCCTTTTTTGATGTTGGCAATGGCAAAGTTTGAATAGATTTTACTCGCTTAGGATCTATTTGGTTCCTTCCTTTGAAATGATGTGCCCTAACAACTTTCCTTCTGTTACAACAAAGATAGATTTCTTGGGATTCAAAAAAAATCCCATGTTTGCGGCACTGGATGAAGACTTCTTCGAGATATGAGATGTGATTACCCCTTTTTTTAGAAAAGACTGTCAGATCATCGAGGTACACCACTATGCTTTTGTCTTTGAGATGAGAAAATGCCAAATCCATAGCGCTCTGAAAGGTGTCTCCAACATTAATTAACTCGAAAGGCATTTTCTGATAAGTAAACGTTCCCCAAGGTGTGATAAATGTCATTTTATATTGATCTTCTTCAGCCACCTTTACCTGGTTATAGCCTAAGAAACCATCAAGCATTGACATTATCTCAGATCCAGTGACAACTTGCAGAGTGTGATCCATAATAGGAATGGGATAATTATTCTTCAATGAGGCTTGATTGAGTTTGCAAAAATCAACACACAATGTAATATCACTGCTTTTCTTTCTTATGGGAACTATATTGGCCAACCACTTAGAATGATGTATAGGATAAATTTTCTTTGCATCCAATAGTTTCTGAATCTCTGCAAAGATAGTACCTAAAATAGTTGGATTGTGTCGCCGTAGTTTCTGTTTGAAGGGTTTTTGTTCTTGCTTCAATGGGATATAATGTTGCACTTCAGTAGGTTGGTAGGTCTTTAGATCCTGATAAGACCAAGCAAAGAAATCTATATATTTCTTAAGAAGCTTCGAGAAAGCTTCTTTTTCTGCCTTTGAAGAACACTTACCTAGGTTTACCAACTCGAGGTCGTCATCAACTCCCAAATTCAATGAGTGTGTATCGGAAGAATTTTCTCCACATTCTTTATTATTTTTTAGCATTTGATCATGCTTATCGAACATCTCTTCAAGAGACACTAAACCTTTAGGAATTTTATTTCCTTTAAGCTTAATGATCTCTTGACTACCTTCAATCTTTGAATCAGCTTCACCCACTGTGGTTTGTCTCGGAGGTGAAGTACTTCCTTCGTAGTATATCTCTTCGAAGTTGTCTTGTTGCTGGAGAAAAGCAACAATTTGCTTATCATCATTGAAAACCTTCCACTACTGAACATTATCAGGAAATTTTGGACGAAAAACCATTTCTACTTTATAATCACCTTGTCGGAAGAATGCATGTGGCTGATCTATATTTAATAGGGTTGTAGTAACTACCAGTGAATTAGCTTTGGAGTTTTGTTCCCTAGGGATATGAGAAACTGAGAAAGCTGCAAAGTCCATAGTAGCTGAATAGACCCAATCTCTATAATGTCATAGTTTATCTTTTTTAACTTGATAGAGACCCCGTATCTGCTTGATAATAAGTTCAGCATCCCCTCTTGCATGTAGCAACTTAATTCCCATTATTTTTGCATGTTCCATTCCTATCAATAGTGCTTCATATTCTGTTGTGTTATTAGTATTTTCAAACATTAATTTAAAGGAATGTGCATGTACCTTTCTTTAGGAGAAATAAGCACAACACCTGCTCCAGATCCAAGTGAACAACAACTACCATCAAACTCCAGAGTCCAAATCTCATTGTCCAATTGATGCGGCTCCTGAATCACGGGTTGGGCTTCTTCTTTATCCAAATCTAGGTAGTAGACTCCATGATCCGATTCCTGGAAAAGGATATGAGATCTGGGGTCTTCAGGTTTTGAGACTGTATACTTGGATTTCTTCTCAGGTTCCAACTTTTGATTAACTCCCTTTATTGGGATATGTGTACAAGACTAATCCATCTTGACCTCTCCACCCAATTCCTTATCAAAGTTCCTTCTTAATAACATGCCATAAGATACTGGAATATTTGCTACAAGGATTGTCATCTTTAATTTTTTATCTAGAAAGGAAACAAGTACTACTTGTGCATCTTTAATCTATCTGATGAGAGGTACTTGTCTTTCCATTGAGTAACACCTTCCAATGGTTTTTGTCAATACGAGACCCAGAGAATCAGCGACTTTGGCTGGCATCACATTGTCGGAAGCTCCCAAATCTAAAATGCAATTACTCAATTTATAACCATTAATAAGTAATGACACAAAGAATGGTTCAATCCTTTCAGATGTAGCAGTAGAAGAAGTGACAACATTATTTAAAGGGGGAGTAATCTTTCGATTAGGTAAGATTTCCCGTGAAGCATTATTTGATGACGTATTGGGACCATTACTCTGTACATATTTCACCAACCTATTTAACTGATTAGGAAACACCCTTAGGTACTCAACTTCTGACATCTGAATCTTGGTCTTCTTTATATGATCAATAATATCGAAAGATTGACTTATTTTAGCTGGTTATGCATTGGTCCTTTGTTACCGATTATAAGAACCTACATGCTTGTCTCTTGGAGCCAACAAAGAAGGGAGTGGGCTGCCTCTTTTTAGAATAGTAACATCAGGACCATGATCTTCTCTTTCTCTCCTTTTTCCACTTGAGGAAGCTTCAACATTTTGGTGTGTTTGAGACCTTGTGAACACCACAAATGTGTGACCATCACAATCTTCAAAAGATTCATAATAACCCTCATCAGATTCATAGTCCAAGTAGCTGATGTTGGATTTTCCAGCGGGATCAACAAAGTCTTTTTCATGAAGTGATTCATTATCACCAACACCACGATCTTCTTCATTTGTTTCCAAGTTGTTTCTTGGAGAAGCTTTAATTTCCAACCTTTTTGGTGTAGAAGTAAGTCTGGTTTGATTTTGATTTTAACCGTTAAAAGTCTGAGCAAGAGCAGTTCTTGAAGGAGTTGCATTTCCTCCTTGAGCCATTTACTTCTTGATTTGTAGCATATCGTTGCCTAACTTTTGTAGCAGAGCATCAAAAGTACTTGAAGAATTTTTTTCAGCCTTATGGGCTGATTACTTGAGTTTATTAGCCATAATCAAGTCATCTTTAACCTCAATGTTTTGTCCCTCCAAAAGATTCAAAGGTCCTGCCCTCTACAGCTGATATCCAACTTCAGGTAGTATATCGTTTATAAAAAATAATTTTTGATTTTCATCACTAAGTGCAACAAAAGTGGGGATTTTATATAAAATCCTTTGGAACTTAGCAATAAAGTCCCTCATGTTCTTGTGTGGTTCCTTCTTCAATTGTATCAACTGGGTAATTAATGTACGAGCATCCTCTGCAGGTTTGAACCTCTTTAGGAATTGTTCATGCATGGACACCCATTTAGTTATAGTACCTGGAGCTAATCGATAGAACTGCTCTCTAGCCAAGTCGTGTAGAGTCTCAATGAAAATTTTGGCCGAAACATCCTCATGTTCCACTACAAGTACTCCACAAGATATGAAGAATGCCGCCAAGTGATCATCCATATTTTTCTTGCCGTCTCCAAAGAATTTTGGGAAATTCTTTCTTGATCCTTTAGGTAATTCATGCATAGGTGGAGTCAGATTAAGAGGTCCAAAAGCTGCACTCCATGGGACATGTGCTACAAGAGCATGTGGCTGATTCTGATTCTGTATGATGAACATAACACATCTTCTCCGGGAGTAGATTTGATAGATAATTCCAGCTGCTTGATTATGCTGAAGACGATCCGTATTTGGAGGAGTTTGCAATTTTCTTCCCGGTGAAATACTGGATCTACAACTTTTAACTTGAGGAGGATGATTGAAATTAAATTGCTCCTGCAATCTATAAAAATGATCAGTCCTTCCTCGGGCCTTGATAGATCAGATGAATGGGTGTTCAACCAGGTATTATTGGTCTACATTCTTCATAGATGCTCAATAATATGAGTTTCCAAGTGCAAACCTTATCAATAGTTCGTTGGAAGACCATAACTTGTTGCGCTTTCTCTCTAGATGGTGGTCATTGAAGAAGCTTTCCAACAATGGGACCTTGATTTTTTTGGAGTTCTCAATCCTCATTCAAGCACAGGGCATGCCTATGTACTCACGGAAAATGACTACTTCACCAAATGGGTGGAGCCAATTTCGGTCAAACAAGCCAATTCTGAAACAATATGTAACTTCATCAAAGAGAATATTATCATTCATTTTGGAATTCCTCATAAGATTGTATTTGATAATGCAACATAATTTTCCTTTATGGAGTTGCCCAAGTTTTTTTATGGCTATGGAATCTCACTTTCGTATACATCGGACTACTACCCATAAGGGAATGGTCAGGCCAAGTCAAGTAACAAGAATATAATGACTATTGTCTGAAATCTAGTTGATTAGAATCAAAGAAACTGCCAATAAGAAGCTCCATGATAAACCATGGGCAGACAAGATTACCGTTAAAAAGGTAATTGGTATGTCACCATTCTAGTTGCTCTATGAGATTAACGCAGAGATTCCAGTCACTGTTGAATTTCCAACCCTCTAATTAGTCAGAGCAATTAAAGATGGCCAATTTCATGATTATCTTGACAAGAGAATCTTATATCTTGAAAAGATGAGTGAAGATAGATTCAAGGTGGTTGATCGAATAAAGGAACATCAGTTGAAAGTGAAGAAGTTGTTTGATAAGAAAAAAAAAGAGATTTCAAAGTTGGGGATATTGTCTTAGTATGGGACAGAAAGAGAGAGCCAAAATTAATTCATGGAAAGTTTGATTCTTTGTGGCTAGGACCATTCCATATTAGGGAAGCCATAGGGAAGCCAACGGAGAAAATATTTTCTACCTCTCATATCTGAATGACACATATTTGGAATTGCCTCGTGAGTGGGAAATACTTGAAGTTGTATAAATATTGAAAGCAAGGTGTCCCCCATATGTACCATAGGTGAATTTAGGATGTGTGTTTCTCTTTCTAGTTTTATGTGTATTTCCTTTTCCTGTGTGGTGTGTTTCCTTTTGTTGTATGTGTGTTCATTCATTCATTCTATCTGTTGTGTATAATGAGACTTTATAGCCCAGTGGATAAGGAAACTGGTCCATGTTGTGTATTGAGATTCTAGAGTTCATGCTTATCTTGTCCTCACTTCGTTTGATCCATAATAAGTCCCCAAGTGAGAGCCAACTATTGTCATGTGTTTTTGCAAGGTCAAAATTCAAGTTGAAAACATGACAACTTTACCCTAGTGTCAATTTTTTTGTTTGAAGCCCCTCTTGAAGCATCCTCTGGATCATTCTGCCTTCTGTGTCATAACCATCCCATCCTTGAAAACCTTCATAATGTGATGAACAACCTTTCCAAGTGTTTGAAATGTGGTCATGAGGTCATTCAATCCATTCAGTTGAATGTTGTCAAAAGATGAAATCTCTAGTAAGCCTAGAAAGGCTATTCTTTAACCTTTCCCGGACAGGTGTGCATCCTCTAGGATTGATCAAGAAGCCTAAAACCATATGGAGATGTTATTGAAGAGTTTGAAATGCAATGGAGCAGGTTTAGGAAGATTTAGGAAAGTTTCAGAGGTTTTGGAACAAGAACAGTGAAAGCGGGTTTTGGAGGCTTAAGGAGCTTGTAGTTGAAAAAGGTACCTGAACTTCAACGGAGGATTCCGGGAGCTCTAGGATGAGTCAAGAGACAAACAAGATATCATCAAAAAGCTTAAAGAGTCCTCTACATGATGGAATTTTCACATTCTTCACAAGACCCAATGCTTCTCAAGGAAATCAATTTCAGTAGACTCACCTTGTGGTCCTGAATGAAAAAGAAACATTTTTTTGGTAGGAGGTAGAATCAGGTCTTGAAAACCATCCCATTGATCTTTAAATGATCTTGGGAGTCAAAATGATATAAAATTTTTCCTAAAAAGAGTTCTTGGAGCTCCAGGAAAAGTGATTTCAAGTTTTTGGGAGTTAGTCATTTTCTCAGTTGGGTGGGTGGCACATTTTGGTGTCCCTACTGTCCCAACTATCCCAGGGACAATGAGGATAGTGGGGACATTTGGGACAAGAAAATGCGTCCCCACCCCTCAGTTTTGCTCTTGGTTCATTCATATGACCCTCTTTCTTCCCGTGTGAGTGCTAAGTGGTTGTGTTTGAAAATTGGCTAAGTTTTTTCATGAAAACCCAATGGGCATTTTACTGTCCCAAATGTCCCAGGGATAGTGGGGACAATTGGGACAAGAAAATGCGCCCCACCCTGTAGCCCCTTCTCAGGTTCATCATGTGACCAAATTTTTCTTGCTATCTGGGTGCTTAAGTCTTTCTCTCTGATCTCCCCAGCTCTCCACTCTTGCTCCACCACTTGTCATGCTCAGGGAAGGGGGCACATTTTATTTCCCCAAATTTCCCAAATATCCTAGGGATAGTGGGGATAGTTGGGACAAAAAAATTGCCCCACCCCTCTTTCTTTCAAACCTAGGTTTTTCTTTCAACTTAAAAATAAACTATTTTAAGCTTTCAAAGAGTTCCACAATCTTTTTTCACCTCATTCCTTCACCAATTCGACCCAGGAATCCATTTTCAATGTCATGAAGCTCAAGAACCTGTAAAAATTCATCAGACATACTTGCAAATTCATCTAAGGCAGCCATGAGCACCAAAACAAAGAAAAATTCATATCTCCCAAACCAGTGATCGGATTCGAACGAGATTTTCACAGTTCTACAATCCAAGCGCCTTCAAGAAGATAGTATCAGCAAACCCTAAGATGCTCTGATTTTTTAATGGCAGAAAACCCTAGTTTGATTCCCTAGATCATGCTTTTTCAGTTTCCAAGCATTCCAGCGGGTGGATTGAGATGAAATTTTGAGCACAAGATCCCAAGAGCGAGCCTATTCTAGTGAAGTTTTTTCATTGCAAAAACCAATAAGGGGAAGTGCCATTTCTAAATATAGTAAGTATCATGGTCTTTTCACTTACTATAAATAGAAATTTCCAAAAAAATCAAACCCTCTCAAATCAGTGCACTCAAAGATTTAGTAGAGAAGACAAACTAGGAAAATTTGGTCAAAAAAGCAAAAAAAGCAAAAAAAAAAAGTAGTTTCTAAAAATAGTAACTGTAAAACATCATCAAATTGACATATGCAAAAGTGCATGTAGTATGTTAGAAGATTCAAGAGATTGAAAAAAGCAAAAAATAAAAAAGTAGTATCCCCTAGCTCCTACTTACTAAAAATAGAAAGTGTTTGTTTTAGGTGCATAAAGTTGTTGTTTTCCTCATTTTCTCTCACCTAGTGGATTTTTGCAATAATGAAGTTCAAATTTGATGGTTTGGAGCCCATTTTGACCCTTGCATCAGAGTATCTAGATGTGGGAGACAATGATGTCGCTCACATGGACTTGGAGGATCTAAAAAATTGAATGCTTGGTGGTCCCAGGGAACATGTAGAAGAAAGAATATACACAAGTGGTTTGTATGCCACAAGTGGTCACCCATTATCTTTCCATAGCATAGAATTGGTGATGGCTTGTGCTCTTCATTATGAACCAGACACTCAAATCATCAGGGTGGATGAAAATTCAATTTTGGTAGTGCTCACTCCCAAAGGAATATCACAAAGTATGAATATCCCAACCTAGAGTAATATGGTAATCATCCCAAAGGAGTTTGCATCAGGAGAATGGTCAAAGACATATTCATACCTCTAGGGCCTTGCATTGGGGTCATGGTTGAAGCAGGTAAGAAATCCCTCTCATGTACCAAAGTCTTGGTCTAGACATGAGTTTCATGAAGGATTTTCAGATGGTATCATCCTGTTGAGTAGGGTGATGGGAGAGGAAACCACCAAAGAGTTCAGGACTGGATGGAACGTTGTTCATCCTTACCATCATCGAGGGCAAGAAAATGATTGATTGGGTCAGATAATCAGTGATAATCTTCACTTTCAATTCATCCAGCTACCAGTCAATAGGAAATTTACAATGACATCATACTTAGTGTATGCTCTTGCTAGTACGAGATTTCTGGGGTTTAACTCTCACACCAAAAATCTCCCAAAGGCCCCCGCCTATGAGAGATATCCATCTGTTGACCCTAAAGGAGAGTAATTTCCACTTTTCAAGGGTGAATGATGCATTCACCATGTATGTCATAAGATTTCTCAAAGGAAATCCCGAACTGAGACTGTCCTCGCAAGTTGTTGTGTTGATCAAAAGATATGGGTCCTTCTTCACACAGTTCTTGAATTTCTCGTACATCAGGGTATTTTAATTTGACCTCGCTCGATGAAAAATTTGTAAGTACCTCAGTGACAAGATTGTCATGTTTGAGCTTTACAGACAACTTGCTCATATCAATGGAAAACTCAAGAGAAGGAAAAAGAAAGGTGTTCTTTCCCTATCTCCTTGGGAATTTTCTCTTGCAAGTCTCTTTGTGATACATCAAATTTGGAAGCCTCTTTCTCACAATTGAATCTCTACTCCTACACTTCGAGAGATAACTTTGATATCTGGAGCACTCCTGATATGTTTTATATCCCTGAATTGCAATGCCATCATAATAAGTGTATATTCTTACCAGTACGAGATCTTTCAGGGGTCTAACTCTCACACAGAACGTCTCCTATAAGGTCCCTACCTATGAGAGATATCCACCATTGTCACTAAAAGAGAGTAATCAACAGTTTGCAAGGGTGAATGATGCATTCACTATGTATGTCATAAGATTGCTCGAAGGAAATCCTGAACTGAGACTGTCCTCGCAAGTTGTCACTTTGATCCAAAGATACGGGTCCTTCACACAATTCTCAACTTTCTTGTACATCAGGATATCTTGATTTGGCCTTGCATCATGAAAACTTCCAAGTTACCTCAATGACATGATCACCATGTTCAAGCTTTGCAGACAACTTACTCATATAGATGGAAAAATCAAGAGCAGGAAAAAGAAAAGCCGTGTCTTTCCCTATCTCTTTGGGATTTTTCTCTTGTATGTATCTTATTGATGCATCAAATTTGGAAGCCTCTTTCTCATAATTGAATCTCTACTCTTACACTTTGAGAGCTAACTTTGATATCCAGAGCACTCCTAATATGTTTCATATCCCTGATTTGCACCATGTTCTTCAAATTGAAGACTATTGGGTGAATTGTTCTGATGATCTTGAAGTTAGGGAAAGGGATCATATGGGGATGACACCTAGACACGCGAGGAGGTTTGAATTTGATTGGTTTGAGGAAGGAATTTATGATGATGGAACTGAGTTGTACGGCCCCGAGTATCAAGATGTGAAAGCTTCACCTCTCCCGCAAGTTTCTTGGAGCATTCAGGAATTGGGGGATATCTAATGGACTGAGGGCAATGATTTAGAGATCTAGAGCATGATTCAAAAATAAGAGAGTTGCATTCATCAAGTCAGGAGGTCTCAGGATCTTAAGAAAGAAACATCTCCCATCTCCGCTTCGAAGGTGGCTAAGAAAGCTTCAAGTTTTTCCCATTTTGAAAGGTTGAGAAAAAGAAAATCAATGGAATCTGAGCCAACTCACTACAAGAGGACACACAAGAAGGAAAAATTAGGTTAAGATCCCGTCGAAGATGTGGATTAAGGTGAAATTGATCTACCTAGACCACTGACCCTTAAAATAACTCAGAGCATTTCTTCTTCCGCAATTGCACCTATTTTACCGGTCCAAGGTGCACCTTCTTAACCAGAGGAAGAAAATGCCATCATGCCCAACATTGAACCTGAAGGAAAATGAAACATTCTCATGTATATAAAATATGATTGGAGGAGAGACCCACATAGTCCAACAAGTGGTGATCCCATATTTTTAATTTATATCCATAATGTTGAAAGTAAATAAAGGGAAGAAAGATTAAATTACCTCTCACTTTTTTAGAGGCACTGTGGGAAACCAATATGTGGAGGTAGCTCGTCCTAAAATCATGAAACCTATCAACGAGATGGCCCCATTTGATTATGAGATCAACACCATTCCCCTTGGACCGATAACTCATGAGGGAGATGCTCATTTGTTTAAGGAGTTTTCCACTGGCCTTCTTCATGACAGAGACACACGAGAGCCCAGTTCATCCTCTCCTAGGCATTACTGGATTTCTTTGGTTATCATCTTGCAGACAGGAGACTCGGGCTTCGGGTAGTGTTAGAGGCTCTGGTGGGGTTTCCTGTCTCTATAGAGACTCCCTCCAGAACATGATCTCGATGGTCAGTTTTGATGAGTTTGGGGTCCAGGTACATGTGGATTTGCATCAGTAGGGCCGCTTGATTCTCTAGGGATTTATATATAGCAGTTTGTTACTTTCCTCCGGCTACTTCTCCTTACACCATCCACAATGGCCCAGATGGTGATCCTTTGTTTCACTTATATGACAGTATTGTTCAATACTTTGTCGCAGGGGAGGTTATCATTTTAGGTGACTTTAATGCCCATACCAGACACTTTCAGGTCCCACTCCACGACAGGTCGGAGGATATGCTCTACACACAGAGGACAAATCCTGTGTCAGTTTTTCTGCATAGAACTTCTGAGGATAGAGATGGCCCTTTCACAGCTTATGGTCAGTTCCTCCTCCATCTTGGGGAGTCACAGGTATTGGTGACCTTTAATGGGATCGAGCACTTCCCAGATTCACACTTCTATACATGTCGTCCCCATGGCGGGGGAACTAGTGTGGTGGACTATATCCTTGCCAGTCAGGACATCTCACCCCTCTTCTGCTCCTTTGATCCCCCCATTTCCCTTACCGATCATGTTGTCCTAACTTTCTCTCTGGTCGCCAGCTCTCCTATCACACCTCCCCTTCTCCCCCTCCCCACTACCCACCTCGCATCTCCTTTCATTTTGATAAAGGGGATTACGGATCTTACTCATCCCACATCTGCCACCTTCTTCCCTCTGAGCCCCTATTCTTTAACATGCCTAGTGTGGAGGCCAAGTACTCATGCCTTTCTTTTGCCATGTGGGAGGCTTCCCTGATATCCTTTCACAGCTTCACCACCCATCCCTCGGTCACTAATACTACTAAATCTTTCCCCATGAACCAATGGTATGATGTAGAGTGCAAATCCCTTCACCGTCACCTACGTCAGGATTTTACCTAGGCCTTCCCCTCCTTCCCCACTATTAATGTTACCTACAGGTGCCTTCTCCGCCATACGAAGCGATCCTTCATTTCCCACCACAGATATATTCTTTCTAGCCCCCTTCGGACTAACCCTCGGTCCTTCTGGCGTACTGTCTTTACCTGTCACTCCCCTTCCTCCACAACGATCGACCCTATGTCCATTATTTCCCACACCTCTTCCCTCTACGATGTTCCGGGGCAACAGTCTACCCAGATTTGTATCCCGCCACCTGGTAATCCCTTCACTCACCATAATATGAAAGAGGCAATAAGGATTTTGAACTGTAGCAATGCAGTTGATGTGGATGGTTTCCAAGCCGAGTTCTTCAAGCAGGGTTTTGAGGTTTTTGGTACCTATTTGGTAGATCTTTTCAATCATGTGGTTAGAGTGGGTTTCCCTCCTACCTGGTCTCATCATATCATTCACCCGATCCACAAAGTTGGGTCCATTTTTGATCCGAACAACTACATGAATATCATGGTGGGCCATTCTTTCTCCAAACTCTATGCTATAGTCTTCCATCGGTTGTTGTCCAAGATTTTGGAGCAGAAGTAGCTCAGAGCTGGAGGTCAGGCTGGTTTTTTCCCTGGTTACAACACCATCGACCACATCTTCACCCTTTGGGATATTATTGAGGAGGGTCGTCACCACTCTTCAAAAGTCTATTGTTGTTTTGTAGACTTTCGAAAAGCTTTTGACTCTGTACCTTGCATGACCCTCTTCTAGCGACTCCGAGACATCGGTATTTCTGAGACTCTTGTTATTGCCATCATGCGCCTCTATGAGTCCATGCTTGGTCATATTCATACTGCACACGGATTGTATGATCTCATCAGGAGCACCATTGGGGTTAAACAGGGGTGCCCCTTGTCTCCTACCCTCTTTGGCATTTACATTGATGAGCTAGAATCTTTCCTTCGGGATCACATTCAGGAAGGTGATGGTTTCCTTCGTCACCATGTCTTCATTTCCATTCTCCTATTTACTGACGATATTGTTTTACTTGCCTCTTCTCAAGAGGGGCTTCAAAGACAACTTGATGCACTTGCTTTATTCTACGATCTTCAGCATTTGACGGATCAATCTGGGTAAGACCAAGGTCATGGTCTTCAACGGGTTGCGGAATTCACACCTCCATTTCTTCTTCAAGGGGCAAGAGGTTAAAATTATTAATACACACACCTACCTGGGAGTCCAGTTCTTAGGGCCTAGATTCAATATGAGGCACACTCTTCAGCCGAGGGTGAATAAAGGGTATGGTTCTCTTGTCATTCTCGAGAGATAGTGTTTTTGGCACCACTTCCAGGACGTCTCCTCCAAGATGTTTCTTATGAACTCCCTCATCCACCCCACTGTTCTCTATGGGTCTGTTGTCTGGGGGCCCTCCCTTTTGGACATTGATTGGGCTTCCGTTGAGAGGATTCAAACTCTCCTCCTTTTTTGTTTCATCAGATGTAAACAGACGGTCCCCCAACATATTATTTTGGCAGAGTTCGGAGCCCGACCTTTCCGTTTGGAGACTATATTTGACATATCATCCTTTCTTCACCGTATCAGGAGGTTTGGTGATCTCTCCGATGAGCAGGACAGGTATCCATATCTCTCCTATTGTTCCTCTGTGAGTATTGCCCAGGTTGTGGGCCGTTGTTGGTTTACTGAGACTTCTTCCTTGTTGGACTCAGTTTGTATCCAGATTGATCGTCTCCCTCCTTTCAGTATTCTCTAAATGCTCCCAGTCATCTCTTGCCCACCAAACAAGTGTTGAACAAGTCCATCCGGGAGGATATCTACAGGAGATTCATTCAGACTACTTGGGTGAACCCCTTTGGAGTTTGCACCCTAAGATGTCCTTTTATGCAGAGCAATTTCTTGAAATCAAAGATGGACTCATCATCCGCCCTCATTACACCTCTCGTCACTGGGTGCATGCGCTCTGTATACTTCTGGGTCAGTTTTGAGTCGGCTCCCAGAAACTTCGGTGCGAGACTGATCACCATATTGATAGGGAGGATAGACTTTGTAGGATCTATAGCCTTCAGGAGGTGGAGACAGAGACTCATTTCATCTTCCCTTGCCCAATATACTATGAGATCAGAGGACGATTTTACTGTCTCTTCAGAGGGATTCAAACTCTCCCAGTCTTCTTCAGATATATCAACTAGTGGTGCCTTGCCCTCTACATACATGAGTATTTACTATTACGAGACCATATTCTTCATCCCCCTTCGAGAGTCGTTCCCAAAAAATTGATTACGACCTTATTTCTGATTCTACCCATTGGTGGAGGTACTAAACGACAGAGCCTTTCTGACCCAGATATAGTGCATAGATCAGTTCGTCCTCGGTTGGACCCTCACACCGATCAGATACAGATGCATGTACGAGAGGGATTAGCTCCATTCGTCCCCTGCCGTTGGTCAATCCCTCACAGGGAAGGAGGCTTCCACCCCCCTCATCGGGTTGTCAGTCCATCGAGCTTCTTTTCATCGGCCTCTAATGTTAGGAGGGGTGTGGCTACCGTTTGTGATTAGACCATTGGTCCTTCCCCCCCCCCTCATTCCCTTCTATACTTCCCTCATTTTTCTCCCCCGCTTGCTCCACTGCCCATGCCCGTGGGGGTTTTTGGCTTTAGGTTTCCTTTCTCCTATCTTTTCTCTTCTTTTTTGTTTTTGGGAACTCGTTTTGAGTTATCCACGCTCACACTTTGTATATTGTTTAGGATACAGTCCCATTGAACTAATTTTGTGGTCATTCGTTAGCTCCATTGATTTGTCCTCCTGGCATGGTTGTGTCAGTCTCAGAGCTCTGCATGGAAGGAGGCTTCCATGTTGCTTCATGAGATCCTGTCATTGTTCAAGTAAATGAGTGTAATGGCTATAAAAGTAGAAATGACTAGGGTGATGGCATTGTGACCAGGTGTTTACACTAGTCATCGAGATGGGAAGATTCAACTCTTCCCTATTGGTGAGCAAGGGAATATTCAATTTAACATATAAAGGCTTGTCCAAGTGTAGGCTAGAAATCTGGTTGCTCGTTATGAAATGCTAAACCATGTTCTTGGTGTAAAGGATTCGTACGAGGAACATATTTTCAAAAAGATGAGTGTTTACTTGGAGTGCCCAGTTGAGAACATGTTGGAAAATTCTTCCCCTTGTCAAGGAGGCCAAAGATCCATTTTCCTACAACAAGGACACACTATAGTCTCAGGGCCATCATATTAAACACCACAAAGGATCATAGTCTTGGTTCTTCAACAATCCTCTGTGTGTCAAGTATTTGAGCTTTCCCCATATTGCTCCACTGAGAAGGTTGTGCTAGTGCAACGGGGTTTTTGGCTTCAGGTTTCCTTTCTCCTATCTTTTCTCTTTCCTCTTTTTTTGTTTTTGGGAACTCGTTTTGAGTTATGCCCTAGGAATGCTCGCACTTTGTAAAAGACAGATCTCAAATAAAAGTATGTGGGGGGGTAGGTAAAGAGTCTCTTTTGAAAACTATATATTGTAGTGACTTCTTCACTTCAAGGGGTTGTCAATTTTGTGAATTCCTGAGGAGATAAATACAAAGATTAAGCAAAGATAACACTTCTTCTACTTTTCCTTCCTACATGTTCCTCTGTTTCTCATGTTGCATCTTCGTAAAAATGCCAATCAAGAAAGGTGTTTCAACTTTTCTGGATGAATAAATGAATGAGATTTTATGCTCATTGTTTATCTTGTCTTGATATAATTAGCACATTTGTTGTTCTTTCCAATTGTATGTCGATAATATCTGATTAATGATTGTAAGAATATGATTAGCGTACTTGCAATATTAATCCCCTCTCTCTAAATTCCCACTCCCAATACTTCACCTTCCTTGCAAATTCCTCCCTTGCACAAAATTGTAAGCATTTTCTGTAGGTGCAGTGGAGTGTGCCTGTTGGATCCCCGACCAATTGGCCAACCACAATTTGTTTTTATTCACATAGAATAATGGATCCTCCCCTGTTTAGTAGGAGGGACAATATCCCAGAGTGTTGGTGAAAATCAATTAATATGTTCTGCTCTGCTTTGTTAGCATGTGAGACATTCCTTTGTGTTGAATAACTTATTTGTTGAGTCTTTCTAAACAATTTTTTATTTAATCTGTTTGTATCTCTTAAAGTACCTCAGAATAAGGAGAATCATGCATAGCCTCTAGAATCTTATGTTTTACCTTGAATTCCAGAGTCAAATACACTCTATTTTTGTAGAGTATAATGTCATCTATTACTTTGTACCTTTCATCATGAATTTTCCCTTCTAGGACAACACTAACAAATTTATTTTTGCATATTTCGCCATTATAATAGCCCTCCAATCCGCTGCAATTTTTTTTATAGAACAACAATATGGCTCCCTTGAAATTGCATTAGCCACTATATTATTTTTCCTTTTCATAAACTCAATTTCAAAATCAAAAGACTGAATTTAACTTACCCATTTTTGTTGTCTTTCATTCAAATCAGTTTGGTTGAGAAAATACCTCAAGCTATTATGATCCGTGTTGACTACAAATCTGCCACAAACTAAATATTATTGGAATTTCACCAAGGCATGTATGATTGCCAACATTTCATTATCATAAATAGAGTACCTTTTCTCAATATCTTTGAGTTTTTATACTTTCAAATGCAATTGGACACTTGTTTTGCATCAAAACAACCCCAATACCATCTCCATATGCACCACATTCAACAGAAAAAGGAATTGAAAAATATGGAACAAGTACTAGACATGTGCTCATTACCTTTTTCAAGTTTTCAAATGTATCTTGGGTTGTTCCGGACTAGGTGAAAGCTCCTTTCTTGGTTAAATACACTCAAAGGGGCAGCAAGTTGGGAAAAACCTTTGACAAATCTTTTGTTATAATTGCATAATCCAAAGAATCCTCTCAATTTTTTCATAGTGGTGGGTGGAGGCCAATCCAAGATGGATAAGATATTTTTTTGATCCACATGGACTTCTTTAACACTGATAGCATGCCTCAAATATAAAATTTCAGTCACACCAAATTCACACTTTGATTTCTTGACATAAAGTGACTGCTACTAAGAAATTCCTAGCACTACATGCAAGTGTTGGAGGTGCTCCTTTGATGTTTTACTATAAACCAATATGTCATCAAAGAATACCAATAAATTTTTTCTCAAATGCTCCCTAAAAACATTATTCATACATAATTGAAGTGTAGCGGGGACATTGGTTAACCCAAAAAACATAACAAGAAACTCAAAATGACCAAATGACATCTAAAAGCAGCTTTGTAAACATCTTCTTTTCTTACTTGGATTTGATGGTACTCGGATCTCAAATCTATCTTGGAGAAATATATAGCTCCACGTACCTTATCAACGAGTTCATCAATCCTATGTATGGGATACCTATTTTTGATACTCCCTTTGTTCAATAAGTGGTAATCAATGCACATTCTCATAGTTCCATTCTTATTTTTTACAAGAACAACTGATGATGCAAAAGGAATAGAACTAGGCCTTATGTGACCCATCTTTAAGAGCTCTTTCATGGCCTTCTCAATTTCTTCTTTGTAGATTCTAGGATGACTATATTGAGTAGTAATTACTGCCTTAATGCTTGGTTCTAATGCAATAGTGTGCTCAAATCCTCTATCTGGAGGTAACCCTTAAGGAATATTGTCAAAAACCTTTGCATGCTTGTTATGGATGGCTTGAATATCTTTATTATATTTCCGATGTTCCACAATCTGATTTGCAGAGATTACTAAACACCCAGCTGCCCAAGCAATCTGCCCTCTATGAAATGCTCTTTCCATCCTTTTCACGGTTACCACCATAAGAGCTCCATTTTCCATTCCATGTAACACTATCTCTTGGTTTGCTGATTTGAATTTCAGCTCCATTGTTTGATAATTTTGAGTGAATTCTCCAAGAGATTGTAAACATTGCACACCTAAAACTAAATCTGTTTCACCAATACCAACAACATAAAAATCATCTATCACCTTATGCTTATCAAGAGTGATTTTCACACGATTTTCTACTGTGATATCTTCTTGGTAGAAGGGATGGTGAAGCCATCCACTATCGTAACATTAAACCTTTGAAATCTTCTAATGGAAGCCCCAATTTCATAGCCAAATCGACATCTATGAAATTATGAGTTACACCACTATCAATTAAAACATTAACTCTCTTACCTTTTAGTTCTCCTCTTACATGAAAAGGGTGGTACCTTGGAGCTCTGAATAGTGTGGCAAAAATACTATCCAAGTGGTCAACTTCTTATTTTTGTTCTCGGTCTTCATCTCCATGAGTCTCTTCCTTATTTTCTTCCACTTCTTCCTCCCCATTTGAAATTACCTCTATGTATTATACTTGACCCTCCCTAAGCAATGATGGCCGAGAGTCTATGGATCTTTGCATGTAAAACAAATATTTTTCCTCAATTCATTCCTTGTGGTATCAACTTATTTGTTGTTCTTTGGAAGCTCTCTTTGTGGTGTCATACTCTACTAAAATGGTTTCCTTGCTTGGTTAATAGGATCTGTTTTTGGTTTCCCTTGAAATGTGAGTCTAGGCTGCCCCAAAGAAGTCCCTCTTGGCTGTCCAAAGGGAAGATTTTTACTCTTAACTGATGTAGATTTCAGATTAAGTGATCTTTTGATGACATCCTGAAGAGAAGGGGGCTCAAAATCCTTTACCATGCCCCTAAGAGGTTTGCTCAAGCCATCCATGAACAAAACAGCTAACCTTATTTCACTTACATCCGAAACATTGACTGGAAGTTTATGAAAATCAGCAACATACCTTTCCATTGAAGCCTCTTGTTTGAGTTGTGCCAATTCTCTGAAATGCACTTCCAGATCCTTCCTATCAAACCTTTCTATTAGCTCTGCCTGAACTCATCAAGAGTGGTCATAGAACCATGTCCTTGTATTCCTTCTTTGTATGTCCTTCCTTCTCACAGTGCCAACATTCCATCTTGATTTTGGATTCTGACCTTTCCTGATATTTTGATTTTCCATAGCTCCCTTTATTCTTCTATCTCCCTCTAGTTTCCACCGTCAAATAATTATTTGAAGTAGAAGATTCCCTATATATTTTTCTTCACATTTCCTTTCTTAGAATCACCCCTACAACATCCTCAAACTTTAGATTTGAATTACTTCGAACCAAATTGCTTACCATTATTACTAGGCTATTCCAATTCTCAAGCAAGGAGCTAAAAATCAATAAATACCTAAATTATTCATCAAATTATATTATAATTGAAGCTAGCATATTCACAATCGTATTAAAATTGTTCAAACGATTTGTTATTGAACCATTCTCAGACATCTTCATATTAAACAACTTTTTAATTAAAAATATCTTGCTAGAGGTAGAGGGTTTTTCATATAACTTCACTAATGCATACATGAGTTCTTTTGTAGTCTTATCCTTTGAAACATTAAATAATATTGAAGATACAAGACACAACCAGATTTTTGTGAGTGCCTTCCTATCCAACAACTCCCAATCCACATTCAACATGCTTAGGGGTTTCTGCCATTTTCCGACTAACAGAACATAAAGATCCTTCTAATAAATGTAATCTTCCATCTACATCTTCCAAAGACTAAAATTCTACCAGTTGAATTTATCAACCTTTGATCTTCCATCATATGTCATAGCTCCCACTCGAGATCAAACTTTCCCTGTGATTCAACACTTTAGCAAACCAACCTATCTCTAATACCAATTGTTAGGAAATAAGGGATAAAATTAAGTGGAACAATCCCATAGAATAATAACAATAGAAACTAACATATCTAAATTTAAAGGTACCAAAAATAAAATAACACAACTCAAAGATAATATTTAATGTGGTTCATCAGATCTGGGCTATATCCACCAAAACAACCAGTCCTTCATTTATTTTGTCTAGCAAAATACAAAATAAGTCTTCCGCTCAATCTCAAAATTGGCCTCCTTTCTCATGATGAAGCTACCCCATTACACATTTTTCAACCCCTAATGTCCCTTTATCCCATTTTTCCATTAATAAATCGGGTAAGGCACATGAGGGGGTCTGAGTGCCATTTAGTAAGTTTGGCCACCAAATGAGCTCTCTCTCTTTCGTCACTTAACAACTTCAACTTGCTCACTAGGATTTCTAGTTATGGAGCCTGATTTATTCGTTGTAAAATCTGGGCCATTCATTATTAGGTGGTAGATCTAACGGTATAGGTTAGGGTGGTTTTTTCTTTGTTTCCCTAAAAAGGGTTGTGAGGTGTGGCTCATTAGTATTTTCCTATTTTCATTATTATTGTTAGGAGGAGACTATGATAAAGAGAAGAGGAAGTTATATCGAATTTGTTGTAGGGTGTATCCCTTATTGTATTTGAAAATACTAATGAGCCACACCTCACAACCCTTTTTAGGGAAACAAAGAAAAAACCACCCTAACCTATACCGTTAGATCTACCACCTAATAATGAATGGCCCAGATTTTATAATGAATAAATCAGGCTCCATAACTAGAAATCCTAGTGAGCAAGTTGAAGTTGTTAAGTGACGAAAGAGAGAGGGCTCATTTGGTGGCCAAACTTACTAAATGGGCCTCAGACCCCCTCATGTCCCTTACCATATTTATTAAGGGAAAAAGGGGATAAAGGGACATTAGGGGTTGAAAAATGTGTAATGGGGTAGCTTCATCATGAGAAAGGGGGCCAATTTTGAGATTGAGCGGAAGACTTATTTCTAACACCTGAAGATGTGTTTTAAGTGACGAAAAATCCTCCTCATGGTGGTGCATTATGATGTCACCCTATCCCGTTGGAAGGGGGAAGGGAAAAAAATACATCATAACTGCACCTAGAGTCCACCCATCATGAGGAAGGGGCCTAACAAACTTGTGAGTGCATAACAACTTCCTAACACCTCAAGTGAGCATTTAATTGACACAACATTCAAAAGTGAATATCTCACCATGGTGGCACATACTAGTGTCACCAATGTCCCCATTGACTTTGGTAAAAGGGAAATCATTTGTCTCTAAGTGCGCCACAACTATTTCTATAAGCTCACATTCACCAAACACTGCTAAAAATAGCAATCCAAGAGTGTTTTATTACCCCGAGAGCTTCCCTAGGAGTTCTATAGGAAAACCTTATATGGTTTTGACTCTTAAAGGTTTGATGAGAATATTACATCATTTTCAGGATCCAATTCTTCATGTAAATTGATATTAAACCCCGTTTTCAATTATTCTCGAACCTGTGCCCCAATGAGAGGAACTACCACAAAAGTTTATGGTGATAAAAATGAAAACCAACACATTGGGTGTGAAGAGGGTCTCACATATGCCATATTGGCATTTGAATTAGGTCTCAAATCTTCCCAGAAATCCCAGGAAATTCAATTTAATCTCCATCGGGATCAAAGTCTTCATCCACACTATTGGGCCAATATATGAAAATCTTCTCATTATAAATAATTCCATGGAAACCTAACCCACATTCGAAAATCTTTCTTCCGATCAATGTAGCCTTGTCCTTCGGCCAACTTAATCACTGTGTTATCCTCATAATGGCCATGAGGAACATGTTAATGTGATTTTTAAGTGTGTTTCATGTGCAGGGGATGTTTTTAAAAGTGATTCATGAATGTATCTTGATCCATTAGGAAATAAGTTCTCGTAGAGGCCAAAAAAGGCCCATTTTTAGGATTTTTGCACATGGTGAGAACCCCTTGGAAACATATATGGAAATGATGAAACACCTACAAAGTGTGCGGAACATATATGTAATCATTCGATGTAGTTGAGGAAATTTATTCAAGAAAAATCAGGTTTAGGAACAAGCTATGTAATATCGGGCTACTTGTAGCATGGTGTAAGGAAACAACCGTATTTAAAAAGCTATTTGGATTTTTCATAATGTTTCAGGATCCTCAAGAAGAATTGGAAGGTAATCATATATTTTTCAGAAATAGGAGAATGTTTAATTCACATTACAAAAGTTTTCAAGAAGTTCTAAGGAGCAAATATTTAGATATTGACCAAACAGTGCGGATGAAGACCTCTGATCTCGGTGGAGATTCAATTAAATGTTCTGGGAGTTTTGGGAAGATTTGATACCTGATTAAAATTCCAATATGAAATATGTGAGACCCTATTCACACTTAATGTGTTGGTTTTCAATTTTATCATCATAAACTTTGGTGGCAGTTCCTCTCACCAGCGCACAAGTTTGAGCAAAATTGAAAAGGGGGTAAATATAAAATTGCATGAATAATTGGCCCCTAAAAATGGTGTAATATTCTCATCATCCCTTTTGGAGTCAAAATCATAGAATATTTTTTTATGGAACTCCTAGGGAAGCTCTCAGGGAAAGAAGACACTATTGGATGGCTATTTTTAACAGTGTTTGGTGAAGGCAAGACTTTCAGAAATAATTGTGGGGCACTTGGAGACCCATGATGTACCTTTTTCCCTTTTACGAAAGTCAATGGGGACATGGATGACACTAGAATGTGCCACCATGGTGAGAGATTCACTTTTGAATGTTGTGTCACATAAATTCTCACTTGGGGTGTTAGGAAGTTGTTATGCACTCATAGGTTTGTTTGACCCCTTCCTCATAATGGGTGGACCCTAGGCACACTTATGAGGTATTTTTCACATTATGCCTTTTCCAAAGGGACATGGGTGACATCATAATGCGCCACTATGTGGAGGAGGCATTTTCGTTACTTAAAACACATCTTCATGTGTTAGAAAGAAGTCTTCCACTCACTCTCAAAACTAGCCCCCTTTCTCATGATGAAGCTACACAATGGCACATTTTCAACCCTTGCTGTCCCTTTTTCTCCCTTTTCCCTTAATAAATCTAGTAAGGGACATGAGGGGGTCTGAGACCCATTTAGTAAGTTTGGCCAACACATGAGCTCTTTCTCTTTCATGACATAACAACTTCAACCTGCTCACAAGGCTTGCTTTCTCAACACTCCCCAATTTTTTTTGGCACCCCTCTCATGATGCCTTCACCAGTGGTGCATTTTCACCACTTATGTCCCTTTTTCCCTTACTAAATGTGGTAAGGGACAACTAATACCCATTTAGTAACTTTTAACCTATAATCTCATGCCTATTAACTAGGGTTAAGCAAGGTGAGTTAAGATGTGAGTTAGCTTGCAGGAGGTGAGTATAAAGCAATAACTTAGTAATTTTGTAATCATTTAAAATGTTTTCCCTCCCTCAATTGTTATTGGTATGTAGTTATGCTACCAAAACTTAGTTATTTTTTAATCATTTAAAAAAATTTCCCTCCCTCCATTGCTATTGGTATGATGTTATGCTTGCTTTCTCAACACTCCAATTTTATTTTGGCACTCCTCTCATGATGCCTTCACCCATGGTGTATTTTTAACACCTGATGTCCCTTTTTCCATTACTAAATGTGGTAAGGGACAACTGATACCCATTTAGTAACTTTTAACCCATACTCTCATGCCTGTTAACCCGGGTTAAACATGGTGAGTTAAGATGTGAGTTAGCTTGGAGGAGGTGAGTATAAAGAAATAACTTAGTAATTTTTTAATCATTTAAAATGTTTTCCATCCTCCATTGCTATTGGTATGATGTTATGTTGCCAAAATTTCTAGAAACCCCCATTTCCAAAATACCCTTTTTCTCATATCTCCTTCACTTTGGCTTCAAGTTTCCCTGAAACTTGGCCTATAGAGATCTTGAATGCATCGAAGATGATCTTAACATCATTTCCATTGATCCCCTTAATTTGTTTACAACATATCCTTCAAGATTCACACATAAATTTTTTCCTTTTCATATCCCAAGAGTTCAAGTGATTTAAAATCCTAAAAAATGGAGCATGAAACCACATTGTAAAACCTAATATAACAAGACAATTCTTATCTCAATCCGACACTTAGAAGGAATGTTTCTATTTTTTATGTTGGCACCAGAGCCATACTTAAAATAGTATGTTTTTAATACAAAGGAGCACAAGTCTAAAACGCATGTGTAATCCCCTAGGTAAAATACTCAACAAACTGCAATAATTTGGGAAAATTGGCTAAAAATAGTAACTAAGGGTGAGGTATTGACTTACTAAAAATAGTAAATACTTTGATAAAAAAAATTCACACACACCTTCATCCCCTCATTCTTATCCAAAATTTGGAATGGTGCATTCATTTTCTCTTTCCCCAATTTCATGATATATTCAAGAAAATCAAGAACATGATATTAAGAAAAGGACAATGGATTTTTCAGGAAGGATAAAGAAGGCTCAAATGTTGATGATGTTGAAGTACCTCCTTCTGTGAAGGTATATAAAAGATGTATAAGGTTAGATAACACTCCTCTGGAATACATCTTGAACTAGGTGGGATTGGTTCTTCTCAGTCTCATCATTTGGTAGATTTAGATATTCATGTTGAAGCACTTGAATCGACTCATCTCAGTCACGATTTGATCCCTTACTAAGCACCCAAGATGCATAGTTTCATTTACAAACTTGTTT
This sequence comes from Taxus chinensis, assembly GCA_019776745.2. Classification (NCBI taxonomy): domain Eukaryota; kingdom Viridiplantae; phylum Streptophyta; class Pinopsida; order Cupressales; family Taxaceae; genus Taxus; species Taxus chinensis. The sequence goes on from JAHRHJ020000810.1 coordinate 276,517, forward strand.
TACCTTTATCATCGGTAAATGCATTACTTGGAGAAGAATCAAGGACAATGAAAAAAGAAGTGACACCTAATTTTGATGTTATCTTGAAATACAAAGGATCAACAAGGGCAAGAGAGCACAAACAAATTTCCATTTCTACACCAAGGCTTCTGCAACTCAATATGTGGAGGTGACACATCCAAATGTAAATAAGCTCATGGGAGAAATGAAACCTAATCACTATGCAATGGCAAGAGTATATTTGGGGCAAGCCACTCATGGGGGTGATTCCTTTTTAAGGAATCTTCATCTTGGACCCTTGCATAGTATGAGGAGTGCAAGTAGACCATCGATCAACTTGAGGAACTTGTTAAGAATTTATCTTCATGAATAGTACAATCCTTTCCTTTGATTGAAGAAGTATCTCCCATTTGTATCTTTGATTCCTAGATAATCAAGAGATCTCAGGTGTTCACCATGTAGGGAAGAGACAATGATAAATAAGTGAACATGATTAATGAAAAGGGGAAAATTTTGCTGCCTATGGTGCTCTCATTGTTCCAATATGCCTTAGCTACTATGTCAAAGATAAGGGATACTAGGAAGGATATTGAGAAAGAAAGGACCATTTGGGAAAGTCTTCTCCCATTGGTCTCTGAGATGACATCTTGACTCTTGCTTCTTAGTGAATCATAATGTGTTTTAATCCTTTATTGAGAACTTGTCCTACATTCAGGCGCACACAATGATTGTAAGGTATGATGTGCTAAATGAGGCCATTTCCAAGCTCGAGGCATATGAAGAACATGTATCTGGAATCTCAGATAATATTATCAAAAGTGTGCAAGATTTGGGAACACCATCACTCAATGAGAACACATCCTCTAAAATACTCTTGACTTCCTTTCAAGCGTTGGTCCATATAGCTGCAGAAGCGCCCTCTTCATTCAATGAGAATACTTTGGAATATATACTAAAGATTAGGGGCTCTATTTTCTATCTTGCAAAAGATCATGAAAATTAGTTCACACAGTGTAGAAGGGTTTTGTAGCGTTCCTAAGACTTTGCTCAATAATTTGGAACATGTGTGCACCCTGCATTGGGAAAAGGTAGCATTTGCAGTGGCTCAATTCTTCAAAAAGGAGGTCAAGAGCACAAAATTCATCATCCAAGATCTCCCGCGGGAGCCTACGACAGTTGATTCTTCATCAGAGGAGATTTCTTCATCAAGTATTTGGTCAACTCCTTTCTTCTTTCCTCTCCTTCTCCCTCTTTCTTCTCCCCCCATTTCTAATTCTTCATTGTAAGTAATCATTGTATTTTGTCTTATTCACTTAAGTGACTTCCTAACATTATATTGTAAAAGTCCCTTTTGATTTATAAAATGGGGACCTATTTTCTCACTTCCTAAGAAGATGAATAGTCACAAGTGTAATAAGAACATGAAAATTCATATGGGGGGTAGATGAAGAGACAACTTGCAATGCTATAAATTGGAATGGCTTCTCCATTGCAAAAGAGCTTGAATGTTAGGTTTTCTGTAGCGATTGTGGATTGTTTTAGGATGTTGAGCTTTGTATCACCAATACACAAGAAATACAAGTTTCATTTGCTTATGACTTCCTCTATTCCCTCTATATCCTACAACTTTGCAAACATAGTGATCTTGATTAACCACGAAGGAAATTTGCATCCTTGATTGATGAATTTAAAGAACTTTACATATTATTTTTATTTATCTTGTTTATTTATCTATTTTTTTTCCTCTAATTGAATGTGAACTTACTCTGGTTAATGTGTGTGAACTCTGTTGGTGCATATTCACAACAATAACCCATCTCTTTCCTAATTTCCCCCAATCCCTCATCGTTGCAAATTCCTCCCTTGTAATCCATACATGAACTTTGCCACCAGTTCAGTGGAGTGTTCATTTGTGATCCCCAACCTATTGACCACCCCACAAAATTAGGATAGTTTATATTAATAAATGGGAGCCTCCACATACCCAGGAAGTACGGGATCAGCCCCTTGATATTGGTGGAAACAAAAAATTTTGCCACCTGAGAAATTATTTCACCAACACATAGTTATAGGGTAGGAAATGTAGACTCTCTGTTGGCTAGATTTTTTGCATAGCACAAAACTTAGGTAGTCATGAGATAAATCTCCCTCATTTACCGGTGAGGCTCCCATGTCAGATTTGTCAATTGAAGTATGCTAATATCTAAATGGGGTTTTACTTTAACTACTCAGTTCATGAACCATAACTGAACAGTTCTGCAACAAGTAAGCAGCTATTTAAAGAAAGTAAATATTTATAGAAGAAGGGAAAGGGAATTATATAAACACAGAGAAGAAATGGGGAAGATGTGCATCCCAATCAATAGATAGCAGAGTTGATTGCATGCACATAGAAAAAACCAATAGATATAAATATAGAATTCTAAGCAAAGGTAGCTCTAGATCTAGACCTGAAATAACACAAAGTTTACTAAAATATTTAAGATATAAAAGCTAGAAACACAATACACCATGACACAAAGTTCTTCGGAAATCTGCTCCTTTATATTCCTTTGCTTCAAGTGGCTCTCAAGGGTTTCAACACAAAATCTGGAACACAAGGATGCTGCTTACAAATTCTGATCATTAACCGAATGTTCTTCTTCTACTTATAGAATGTAGAGGGGAAATTACAAGTCGGGAGCTTTTAGTTGAACTGGCACATGTGGAAGTCGGAAAGGAAACAACTGACAATCTCCCTCTTGGAATTCCTCTTTGCATAACATGCATGATTTGCAACTGAAAATAGAACCTTCTATTTTGCATGTCTGCCACCTATCTCCAAGTAGTTGACTTCTTCAAGTAATGATGTTTAAACCAATCACTTAAGTTGTATAATTTAATTGATCGCTCAATTACTTTGTCAGAGGAAAGAAGGAAGAGGAAAGTTGTACTCTTTTCCTTTTTCATGTCTGCATAGCTGATTCTTTTGCCTTTGATTCTCACCAAACTGGACCTGGGAGCAGCTGGATCTGGAAGCAAGCTGGATCTGGAAGCAAGCTGGATCTGGAAACAAGCTGGATCTAGAAACAAGCTGGATCTGGAAACAACAAGCTGGATCTGGAAGCAAGCTGGAATTTGGAATTGGAAACAAGCTGGATCTGGAAACAACAAGCTGGATCTAGAAACAACAAGCTGGATCTGGAAGCAAGTTGGAATTGGAAGTGGCTAGAATTTTGTCTTCACCTTGTCTTCTCTTTTATCTTGAAATTTTTGCAGTTCTTCTCCTGTACATGCATCTGTGCAATGTCTGTCTGTAAATAACTCATCATTTTTATTTTTAATTGCATATGAGCAATTAAAAATTTTAGAAAGCACTCCAGGAGAATGTAACTTCAATGAAGGCTTGAACTGGAAGATTGGAAGCACATGCGCAAGATCCTGGAAGGAATTTTCCATGCACTGACTTCTTCACAGGTAATGCATTCGAAACAAGAGGATGAAGCCTTTGTGCCTGAAGATTTTATAATTATGAGATCTGGATCTGGGCCTATTCATATCTAGAAGCTACGCATGATTCCGCTGAGCTTTCTCTTTCATCCCGCTTTGCCATGGCTAGAGCAATCTTTGTCTATCTTTGTCTGAACAATTCTTTTTCTTCTTATTTGTCTGAAATTCTTCAAAACTGGTGCAGATCGGGATAATTCTTCAGATTCGGAGATATATTCAATGTATTGGACATTGATTAAAGCTCCTTTTCTTTTGTAAAGCACCTGTAATGAATTCCTACAATTATTTCATACAAAGATGGCAACCGGAACATGAACAATGAATTTTAATCATAAAAATATGCATAATTCAAGCCTGCTACCCCAAAAATTGATGTTTTGTTTGCATGCAAAGTGAGCATGAATTTTTCCAACTTCACCTGAGCACTTGTATTACTTATGCAAACAATTTTCTAGACACAAATCAGCCTCCTTCAATGCATGCACCAAAATTGGAAGATTTTAGCCTTGATTTCACCTTCTTTTGAGAAAAAATCCTCTTCAAATGGGGCGCACTTTACCTCTGGGCTGCACTTCTTTACCTGTGAATTAATTAGTTCATCCTTATGGCAGCCCATTTTTATATAACCCTCATAATTCTATAATTAATAATTGCCCCTCCTATTCCTGGCAATTAATTAATTAAAAATCATACTTTTCTCTTTAACTGATGTGCTAAAATTGCATGTTTAAGGACAACCATCCAATAAATTAAATTTTCAATTTAATCATCCACTTTTCACTCCACTTAAGCTTCACAGTGTGCTTTAACCTTAGCCACTGAAAATAAGAATTAATTTAATCATTTAATACTTTAAAAAGTATTATCTTTCTCCCAAAAGGGGCGCACTTTTTGACATGAAGGGGCTGCCATTAAATAAATTAATTTATTTAATTTTATCTATTTTCAACCACCTTTTGTCATTTGCCTTTGTTGACTTTTGCAGAAGCCTGGGTGCCTATTTTGGGTGAATAATTAATTAAATTAATCAATTTAAAGGCTACAACCAAAGGGGGCACACTTTTTGACATAAAGAAAATCACATGACAATGGGATTATTTACCCTAGGCATCTGAAAATCCCATGATTCACTTAAGTCATTTGACTTTCATAATGAGATTAACCCTGCAAGGCAGGCAATAAAATCCCATTATTCACTTAAATGATTTTTTCCTTTATTCCACAATGGGAATTTTTACCCTGCAAACAGGTAAAAACATTCTCGCCTGCCTGCTGCTTCTAATTTTCCCACTGACTTCACTGATCACTTCTTCTTTTTTCAAAAATGCGGCCAGCCCAGAAGAGGCTTTTTGGTGCACGACTTCGTCTTTTCCCTGAACCAGACCTCCGATGACGTGACACAACGTGCGTATGTGATCCCCAGTTACTCCATACCAAGAATCAGGCCAAACCGGCAAAGGAATTGATCTATAGAAATTTTGAAACGGGAAAACACAAAAAACACAAAAAATTGCCAAAAGTCACAAATAAAGTGCAGAACTCATTCCTAGTTAAAACCCTTATGGTATATTAATGATATGTTCGATCACAATAGGGTTAAATCGGAGTGGCCTCAAACGGGGCTCAAAATAATTAAATACAAATTTCCCGCAGACAAATCCCAGAATATAACTGGGCATCTGGGTATTTGACAATGGCTCCTCGGGAATATCTTGACACATACAGGAACTTTCAGGCAATTCCACAAGTACGAAATTTTTCCAGATAGGGTAGTCACAGATTTCAAGATGAAATCTAGGGACACCACTTCAAATTTGGAAAATCACTCTTTAACATTGCTAGTTTTGAAATATTCTTGTTAAGATAAGTACAACTTTCCCAATCTTAGTACATTTTGAGGTCTTACATCTAGATTTTTTTATCCTTGAACACTAAAATTTCATCAAATTCTAAGCACACGATGCATAAAATCTATAGACAAACATTAAGCAACAGGTTCCAAAATTTAAATGGGTTGTTTTCCTTAGGTAGGTTCATACAAACTGGTCAGAGTAGTACATGTCCTGACTAACTTGTAAAATCTTGGAATGACATGTACTCCTAATTTTCTTTCAAATACATATATTTCATTGGGTCTTATAATCTCTCTGGGTTCGATAAATCATCTATGAGACCCTGTATAAGCAAGTAAATACTACATCATTTGCTAACCCTGAAATCATATGTCAATACATTGATAGACTGACTTCCTACACTTACAAAACAAACCCAAGGCTCCCTAAATCTTGTAATAACACATATACAGTCATTAGGGAAATAATATATTAGGTTTAAAGATACTTACAGGTCAATAAAATAATATCCCTCATCTACAAGCCCTCAAACATCCCTTCCACAAATATCTTAGCAAGAGAAAACTCAATTCAGGAATGGTCAAAGATGGTTGTCAAACTTAGTTTCATTCATTTATATATCACATGCTAGCTGTAACATGATGTGCAGTTTGAGGCTTCTTTATAGTAGTTTAATGTTGGTGGTGCACGTGGATACCCACAACCCAACTAATATTTGGTTTTTGGGACTTCTCATCCATGAATAGATATTTGAGATGATGATAAGAGTATTCAAAGTTATTTTGTTGATGATTAAAAACTAATGATAGTAACAAAGGATTTTAGAGAACTCACAACGTGAAGACATTATATAGTCTAAATTCTAGCATGTCCTACACAGTGCAGGAGGTGTAGAACCATACAATATAATGTTGAAAAGTTGGTACGGTCCTACTCTAGTCCATTTTGTAGTGACATTATCCATATCAAAGCTTGTTCTAGTCTAGATCTTGTTACCATAGTGCATCTTCCCAGAACCCTCCAGAGCCATATGTAATTATCGAAGTGCACTCATTCCTTTGTGTTTTCAAGTTCATATCTTATTTATCATATCAATTAATAGTATAATGAATCAGTATGATTGTGATAATTAATGTTGGAAGTTAATTAATGAAAACATCCACATGTTGCTAACCCTTACATCCCATAGAGAACTAAATCTCTAGAAATTAATTAGGTTTCATGTTAAATCAAATAAGCGTCTAAATAGATTAGGGGTGATCAATCCTTGATTTTATTGATAAAGACATAAAAGTTGGAGACTATTTGAGCATCAATTGTCACAACGCCTAAAGGATAGTAGTTATAGGACATTTTACTCAAATAAATGGTAAAGAAGGGAAACCGTTGCAAAATATCTAGCCTCCATGATATTTTCCAATAAAAGTGAGATAAAAATTTCCATACGGTATTTTGGTCACCTTAATATCTTCAAATACCATATACCACACCTTCGTAGACGGATGTAGGCTAAAGTGTAAAATAGCTGAAATTTGAAAAGGAATGATAGTGTCTCTTGCCCCCAACATGTGTTACATTTTTTTCTCGATATATATGCAAATATTGAGTATAGAAATAGAATAATAAGGACCATGACCTCATACTGTATATGTAAATTGTTTTTGGATCATGAAATGTTGAAAAATGAATATAATACTTAAACCTCCTACATTCTATACTAAAATGTAGTAAAACCCTTCTCTAAACTACATAAATTTTCCCTAAACCTGTATCAAAAACTTATAACTTTTTGTATAAATATGAATATTCTATAATTTTTTGAAAATCTACCCCCAGATGAAAACGCTGATCCTAGACATAATGTATAATATTTTTTTCTGTTGTAGATTATTTTTACTTTTGTTAAATCTATTAATGTTTTGTATCGAAATCTACTTTTGAGAATTTCTATCAGATGCCATTTTTTATGAGTCCTAATTTTTGTTCATATCATAAATTTATGTGTAATAAATCCCACTCAATTCTCCATCTTTTAATGCACATGAGATGTGAAAATATAACTCTTAGCTCAAAAGAATGATGCATATCCTTTTCAGATGCATCTAATATTCTCTATTAGATCAAATGGATAGTTGTCTTGGGTGGCCACCATTAAAATCATGTACATGTAAAGGATATTTTATGGTAAAAACCATGACATACAAAGATAGAGAAAAGAAACAATCGCAAAAGCAATCATGTAAAGAAGAAAATAAGGATAGAGGGAAAACATCATATAAATAAATAGGAATATCTACAAGGAATGTCACATAGAAGAGCCACATAAAAGTCTTGGAGTTGCAAACGTGGGACATAAAACTGTCACAAGGCACACATAGTAAATCTTCATATGACACACATATATAGAAGCAGTAATACAAGCAATTAAGCATTTTAGTATACAATATATAACACATACATCAAAGGAAAGAAGTCATAAATAAGGGACACTAGGGTTTCGTAAGACATAGTAATATGTAGGTTATACGACACATACATAAAATCAGTTAAACAAGCGAATAACAATAGAAAATAGTAGTATAAAGAAATATAAAAGAGGATAATTTAATAATGTGTATGAAATATGTGTTATCTATGCAGTTGTGAAAAAGAACGTTTACATAATATAAGATAATGAGAATATTGAGGAATAAATGTAACTTTACACCAAAAAAAAAAAGTGCATAAATAGTATATGAGATGCTCCCATAAGTTTAGGGTCAGCAAGGAAGGGACACAATGAAAACCTATCTTTGTGAGATAATTTGTTTATCTCTTACTTTAGTTTCAGCATACCTTGTGAACACAAGTTTGTAAAAATTATATAGACAAATTCTATCTATAAAACCATCTGACAAACAACCTATGTAAAGTAGAAATCTACAAAAAGTCAAGCCATATATAAGCCTTGTAGCTTTATAAGTATTTAAATGTTTTCATAATTTTGTGATTATTTGAATGTTTTATATATTTTTAATTTTTATATAAAAACAAGATATATTTAATAGTGATATATGTTGGGATAATATTCTATAGATCATACATCACCCCTACGATAAATAATTCAAAATCAAGGTCCATTTAAATGTCTCATTGAACTCAAAATTGGTATAGTTCTATAATTTATTCCTCATTATAAGGTAGACCTTGTTTGGTCAGAGTATGTGTCTAATGTGTCATATTACATTGGTAATTAGGAAGGACATCACGTTTAATAGTAACATTGTAAAATAGTATAGTGAAAGTAATAATAATATTGTGTTCATCAATAGTACCTTATAAGTGCCACAACCAAGATATTTCCAAGGAATGGGGAGTAGGTTGAGGTTGAAGAGAGAAACATGCTTTAGGTGTTATTATTAATAAGCCAAAACAAATAAGAATGATGATATAACATTGAAAGGCGCAGGATGGGACAAGGAGTAGTACATGTTATCCAATTAGGTAATACCAAGGGTGTACAATACCTCAAAAGTTCATATATTCTTCCTTGTATCTAAATTCAGCGGGACATGTTCCCAATAGTTTCCATGAATATGAAGTTTTCTAGTAAATGTATGAAAGTCAGACCACTTTCTTGATTATATTGTTTAAGGAGAATACTACCGTTTTAGTTACGAAGATACATTAGGGAGTATGTTAAGTGTACCATTAGTGATTAATAGATCCATTTAAGTGATCAGGGATTGGCAATAGTCAACATTGTCTCTAGGTATGCGGTGACAATAATAAAAGGGATTGTTGGGATATTAGAAAAGCTTCCCACTATAATGATGGAATGTATTTTGTTGTGTAAGTAAGTTATGATCATGAAATATAGATAAATAGCTCATGAGGTGTGTCTAGATGTTTAGGAATAGTAACAAAGATAAAAATGAGTATACAATCAAGTGAATGAACAATGTGTTGCATGATATCAGGGATATCCATAGTAGGTGTCCTATGATCACCATAATTTTTTATCAAATGGACTTAAAGGCATCAAAAAAGTTCAGGCTAAGTAAGATTACATGCAAAAAAAATAGTCATAGGTTTAGTAGAAACATCTTACTATGTAATAATAGTATCTTTAGCATCTGTCATAGCGGACTCACATTGATAATGACTAGGAATAGTAAATACAAAAAGAGAGGAATAGTAAATACTGAAATTAAGCCTATGTAAATTCTCATTAGTGATTTCTATAATATCATCATAACCATTAAGGAAATCAGCGATAATACCCATTTGTTACTCTTCATTATCTAATAGGTCAAGAGGAGTGGAAAAGGTAGCTAGAGTAGATAGTATAAATCTAGATTGAATAACATGGAACTCAGTTGTCGAGGGCTAAAGTGAGCTCAAGGTTTTTTCAGCAAGCAGTGGCACAAAAGGTGTAGTATGAAAACTATATATCGACTCAACAACCACATATACAAGTAGTTTGAGGTCCACACACTTATGTTAAACAAATAAAATATTACAAGAATTAATTAAATACATAACATTAAACTATAATGAAATAAAATTAAATAACGCAGGACACAATATTTAACGTGGAAAACCCAATGGGTAACAAACCACGGTGAAAATGCTAATATTTCATTTATGAGAAACATTTACAGTCCAATAATAATCTCCATCCACATCACTCCTCTCCACAAAACTAATTCACCTACATGAGTTCCATATATGCATTTATATAACTCCGCAGGTCAATTTAAATAGTTTAAACATGTGTGACTTCTTGCGAAGCACCCAAATTATTTAATTAATTGATTTATTAAAACCAATTAAACTATAAACCTAAAGTTCATAGTAAATAAATTAAAATATAATATATTCCAATTTAATTAATTATAAATTATAGTTTATATAACTAGAACACTTAATATTAAGTTCTAACACTCGCTCTTAATATTAAATGGGGATCATATGCAAATGTTACCTCTTTATACAACATGATTTACAATCCTTAAACTATAGTTAAGGTTTAGGCTAGCATATCACATTTGAAGGATTTATACACCTTTATCATGCTAAACTTACATTTTGGTACAATAAGATTTAGAATCCATAAATCAGAAGTTATGATTTAGGCTAAGCATGATTTGTGAGACTACATCTCAAATTTTCTCATGGAAAATCTATATCAACATCTCTAGGAGCCTTTTATAAATTAAGGACCTCCTATACAATATGATGCAAAATTACTGGACTACACAATAAACTTAGAGTTGTAAGTTTACTAAGATCGTATAAAAAATATTTTACAATGCTTTAAATTTGGAGTAGAAGAATAGACGTGAAGGATAAAACATAGGGTCGACCGTTATGAGGTTGCATTGTCATGCACACTCACCCTCAATGGAAACTCCAAACAGCCAAACATTGCATGAAATTTATAGAACTTTATAACACACATTGACTTCATAAACATATATACAACTTGATCTTTAGTCGCGCAGTATTGGAGATCTATATCACCACAGAGAACCTTCTCTCAGATAAAATGAATATGTATATCTATATTTTTTTTATATGACACTAAACTGGATCATTAGTAAGAACAATACAACTTTGACTATCACACAGAAGAGGAGTATTTCCTTTAACTTCCATGTGAATCTCTTCCAACAACCATTTGAGCTAGATGGCTTCTTTTACTGCTTCTATCGCACTTCTATATTCTTCCTCAGTAAAAGAGATGGAGACTATCGGTTTTCTAATCCAAGTACTTGAATCTATGCCAAACTTGAACACATATCCATATGAGAATATAAGACTTATTTATAATGTGCCTAACTACAAGTTGGTTGTAACCGGTTATAACTACATCAACCGTTTTGTAACTTCTTCGTTTATAATAAATAGATGGACACACAATCTCAAATGTGTGCAATCCACCTTCTCTTCATTTCTTCCTTGTATACATCTTCTAACATTGGTATCAGAGCAAGGCCAAGCAAGGAAATAGAGAAAGGTAGAAAATCTGCCACATTAGGGCATGAAATCTGAAGCATAAGGAGAAAAATGAATACATTTTTGTTTTTGATTTTTAACAGAGATCTAGGGCACACTAAAGAAGAATTTTGAAGGTTGAAATAAACAAGTCGTTGTACCTGAAGATTTGCAACAAGGTCGGAAATCTAAGGCTCGCAGTTAGGGTAAGAAGAAAGCAGAGTCGCAAATCAGAAAAACAGTCATTTCCAGAATTGCAAATCAGAAAAATAGTCATATCCGCTGGAAGACATTAATTTTTTCGCACGAAAATACACAAACCAGTCAAAGGAACAGTCATGTTTTTTTTCAAAGGAGGGTCACGTTTGTTTAATAAAAAATGTGTAATCGCGATTTTCAAGAGTCAAGGGCATAAAATAGTCTCGAAAATTACCAAAATACAACACCTGCGCTAGGGCACGAAACTGTGCACATCACACTTTCAACGAAACTTGGTATTTTATTTTATTTATTTTAGAAAATACGTTGTATTTATTTTATTTTATGGAAATTTCAGAAGAAAGATATTCTGGTCTATCTTTTCATACATGGAAAATGAAAATAAAAATGCAACTTATGAATAAAAATTTGTGGGATAGTCGTGTTCGAGCCAATGATGTGCTCAAGGGTAAATTCATATCAAATACAACCAATATAGCCATTGTTGAAGACCCACCATATACATAAGGTAGTGAGGAAAATGATGAATATGCAATATAAAGATGCTCTAAACTTTGAAGGCAAGAAAGGATACAGAGTAGATGAAGCTCAGTATGGATTGTTGCTTAGATAGTTCGGGAGACTATGGATCTTGGGAATTATACCCTCACGAGGGTCATGAGAAAACTTGATGGAGCTTGTGGATGGCGCAGTATGGATGGTTGTCCAATAATTCCAGAGATTTGTGATTTGGGAGATCAGGGAGGTGGAATCCAGGAACTTGGGAATTCAGCTCGGGAGCTACACCTTTACAAAGGTCATGAAGCATCTTGATGGAGCCCTACCTTATCATAGCATTGCTTTCAAATTGAAAGTGTCTGAAGATTGCGTAGCTCTGTTTTTGTTCTAATTTTGTTAGATTGTTTTTTGGCTTTATGTAGAATAAGTTTTAAGAGGGGGTATTAGAATATAAGACTTATTTATAATGTGCTTAACTACAAGTTGGTTGTAACTACATCAACTGTTTTGCAACTTCTTCGTTTATAATAAATAGACAAACACACAATCTCAAATGTGTGCAATCCGCCTTCTCTTCATTTCTTCCTTGTATACATCTTCTAACAATCCAATTGTATATTTTCTATCACATAACCAACATGGTCAGAATCATAATATCCATATAAACATGCATTATTAAAATAAGTATAATATAAACCAAAATTAATTATTCCTTTAATATATCTCAATATTATTTAGGATAACTTCCAATGATCCCGATATGGTTCGTGCATGACTCTGGATGTAATGCCTACTGCATATGTAATGTTAGGTCTAGTAATAGTAAGATAAATCAAACCACCTACAATTTTCCTATAAAGAGTAGGATTAGATTTTTCACATGCAGCTTTAGGATAAGGTTTACAATCAACTTCAATAGGAATAAAAACTGGTTTACAATCTCACATGTTAAAGTTTTTAAGAAAGTTACTAGCATCTTGTGAATGAGATACAATAGTACACTTTTTTATCTTGAAAAATTTCCATGACTAAGAAATGATGCAATAGTCCTAGTTTTAATCAAGCATTAATCTTGAAAATTAAACTATTAGAATTACTAGTAATAATCAAATCATCAACATACAATATAATAAGAATAATTTGATTTTTTTCAATTTTAATAAAAATATCATTATCAGAAGAATAGTTAGTGAAACCAATATTTTTGAAAAAACTATTTATTTTTGCATATTAAGCTCTAGGAGCTTGTTTTAAACCATATAAATATTTTTTCAGTTTACATACATATAGTTCATTTATAGGTTTTTCAAAACCTTTAGGTTGAGTCATGTAAAATTCTTCTTTTAAATCATGATTCAAGAATGTATTCTTAACATAAATATGGTAGATTTCCCAACCATATTGAGCAGTTAAGGCAATCAGAATCCTGACTGTGCTCATTTTTGTAACAGGTAAAAATATTTCTACATAGTCAATACTGGATTATTGAGTAAACCTGCGAGCTACCAACCTAAATTTGAACTTATCAATATTTCCATCAACCTTATATTTGATTTTTTAAATCCATCTAGAGACAACAATATTACGTTTTTCCAGAGGAGGGACTAGATCCCATGTCTGATTTTTAATTAAGGAAGAATAATTATCTTTTGTAGCTTTAACCCTTCTTTCGTTGTGAGACGCCTTTTCGAAATACTAGGGTTTTGGCTCATATATAGTCATTAAGGCATGATAGGCATGATGAATTCTAGTTATTTTACCAATGTTATCAGGATCACTATTTTCTAATTCGTTAGGATCATCATGGACAATAGAAACAAAAGAAGATGAAGAATAACAAAAGGGTTTTTCTAAGATTTTAACATTCTTGTTCTCAATAAGTTCACATTTTGCAGGATCATAGATCCTAATACATTTTTTCCTCCATATCCTACAAAGATGTATGGATAAGAGGTTTGATCTAACTTCTTCCTTTTTTCTTTAGGAATTAAGATAGAGGCGAGGCTTCCAAAGATTCTCAGATAAGATACACTAGGTTTATTATGAGTACACTTTTCTAAAGGAGTATATTGAAACAATGTTTTAGTAGGCACTCTATTTAAAATATGAACAACAATATTCACTGTTTCAGCCCATAGAAAATTAGGAACTTGAGCTGAGTGCAATATGGTTCTAGCCATTTCAAGAATGGTGTAGTTTTTCCTTTCTGCAGTACCATTCTGTTGAGGAGAGTAGGTTGTAGTTAGTTCCCTTTGTCTTCCACATTCGATACAAAATGAATCAAATGTTTTACTAATATATTATCCTCCGTTATCTATTCCAAGTTTTGTGATTTTACAACTAGAACTATTCTCAACTAAAGCTTTAAATTCCTTAAATTTTGATAAAAAAACATATGATTTATTTTTAATGAAGAAAGACAAAATCATACGAGAATAATCATCAATAAAAGTGACAACATATAAAGAACCATTTAGGTATGGAAATTATAATGGTCCTCTAACATCACTCTGGACAAGTTCCAGAAGCTCCGAGGAGTTAGCTTCATGATGACTATGGAAGGGGTTTGTTGATTTCTTACCATGTAAGCACCCTTCACATGTTTCACGAGCATGAGGGATAGGTGGCACACCAGTAACATGATTATATGCTGATACATATCATACATGCTCCTAAAATTAACATGACCTAATATTTCATGCCACAACTGAACAACATTCCTAATTGGAGTAGACAAACATGAAGCTTATTGTCGGCTAGATTTTATGGATAACGTAAAACCTAGGTTGTTATGAGATAAATCTACCTCATTTAACGGCGAGGCTCCCGTGTAAGATGTTTATCAATTTAGTAAGGGTGAATCTAATAACTATTTTCGAGGGTTTAAATTTAATTCCCACAGCTCGTGAACTATAGCTGGAAAATTTTGCAGCAAGTAAGCAATTGTGATTGGAATATTTACAGAAGGGGTAAATAATAGAATGAGGGAAAGAAGAAAGGAAGATGTGCTGAATCAACCAATAGTTATCAGAGTTGGTATCATCCACACAAATTAAATAAATAGATATATCACAGCATTCAATAGAATGGGAAAGAAATGACTTCTGACCTAGATTTGATATAACACAAAGTTTATAAAAAAACCTCTGACAATAAGAATTCAGTGAAACACTCTAGACAAAAATTTCTCTAGAAATACGCCTTTTATTCAATCCCAAGCCTTCACAACAATCACATCAAGGGTTCCAGCACAAAGTCTGAAAATTCAAGAATGTTTTAATTACAAAAGCTCTTGCTAAAACAAGTTCTGATAAAACAAGGTATCCTTTAATTCGTAGGCTCTTCCTCTATTTATAGTGCATAGAGGGCAATTACAAATAGGAAGCTTTCAATGAACTCTTGCATGTGGAAGCTATACAACTGACAATCTTTCTCCTAGAATGCCTCTCTACATGACATGCATTTGAAGACTAAATCGAAACATTGCATGTCTGCCACCTATTCTTAATTAAAGGACCTTTTCAAACAACTTGAAGTAATGGTTTTTAACCAATTAATTTTAGTTTTACAATTTTGTCTGAGAAAAAAAGAAAAAAGAGGAGAAGAAAGAAGACATGCCAACTGCTATACTTCATGCTTGTCTGGATCTTCTTTTGTTTTAGACTTCTCTTTTCCACCTTTTCCTGAAGATTTTTCTACTGTGAGAGCTGGATCTATTTGTGCAAAAGTTGCAATTGCTTCCCCTGATTCTGAAGATATCTCCAATGTATCAGACATTTAATTTTGCTTAATTTTCCCAAGTATGTGCACAAGTGAATTGTCTATACAAAGATCAAACAAACATTCAAATCATCCTCATTTTATTATTTTTTATTGGTAGCCATAAATTCTGGGAATTACTCCGGAGGCAAGAAAATAGAAGAGGGCTCAACTAGTCAATTGCATGCATTTATAGTGGCTGTGTTTGGGCTATGGAAACGATAGCTTGAATGGTGACCCAATTTTCGTGTGGATTTTGCAAAGAGAGGGAAAATTTTAAATTAGCAGACAAGCCTCCTAAGAACCATGACTTGCTTCCAAATGTGTTGCTTATAACCTTTCAAAAATTGCGCTTAAAATCCAAGGAGCCTCTTTGTTGGAAATCCACGACTTGGTAAAAGACTGGGCTGCCAGGAACCACATAATTCACTTAAGTAATTTGCTTTTTTTATTTAAAAAAATTGTGTGGATTACAAAAGAGGAGGATTATGTGGATCTAGAAGGGAGAGGATGCTTTGTAAAAGGAAGACAAGGCGTCGTACATCCACACAATTCACTTATGTGATTTATTTTTTATTTAAAGAAATTGTGTGGATTCCAAGGGAGGAGGATTATGTGGATCTAGAAGGGAGAGGATGCTTTGGGAAAGGAAGACAAGACACCAGACATCCACACAATTCACTTAAGTGATTTAATTTTTATTTAAAACAATTGTGTGGATTCCAAGGGAGGAGGATTATGTGGATCTAGAACGGAGAGGATGCTTTGCACAAGGAAGACAAGACTCTAGATATTCACACAATTCACTTAAGTGATTTACTTTTCTCTTTTAAAAATTGCACTTGAAAATTAAAAGACTCTGCTGCTGGAAACTACGATTTGGTTAAGTGAAATTTCCCCTTTAAAATATGGCATGGATTTCTAGAGTGAAGGCTTCTTGAAAAAGGAAGACAAAGGCATGCAAAACTATGACTTGCATAAAAAAATTCATGTTTGGATAATTGCATGGAAGTTTGATGATGAGGGCAACTTGAAAATTTGTGTCTGGCATGAAGACTGCATTTATTTCCATTTTTGGATTTTCGGTGAAGAAAACACAAGAATAGAATAATTTTTTCCATTTTTGGAAAGGTTCCAGGAGGATATAACAACAAGAATTTACAAGTGCCACAACTTTCACTATATGATAAAAGTTGCAAACAATTGCTCGAAAATAACTTGCCAATTAACTAGTCCGTAAAAACTATTCCTCGGGTGAATGCTCCACTTAGAGATGAAAGCAATATTGGTGTGGTAGCAATGATGGGGTGAGGTGGTTTATATAACCTAAAATTCACTAATTTTAGCCCAATCTATTTTTAAAATAACTTTCTTTATTTAATAAATAAATAAATAAAACGCTTCCAGACAAGTCTTAATAAAGGAATTGAGTGAGCTTTGACATGTGGGTATTTGTCTAATTTAACTTATATGAATCCTTGAGGATACCTTAGAGCAATGCAGACAACTGTAGGCAAAACAAACACCAAAAATGAACCGCTACTTAAAAGGAACGAAAAATTTAAAAGGGGTAGTCCCAAATTTTAGGATGAAATCTCAAGGACACCAGTCAGCTCCGTCTGAGGACATCTTTTGTTCTGTCAGAATGAAAGAAGTGGAGATGAGATCCTAACATCTCTATTTTCATATCTTGTCCATTGGGTTCGGGGTAAGGAAACAAAACAAACAAAAAAAAGAAAAAAGAAAAAAACAAAACAAAACACTAAAAGTTTTATTTATATACAAACAAGTTTGACCCTGTCTCTCAGTTCTTGAATAACCTCAAATGCTGTCCGTCAAAAGGCAACGATATCTCAATTCCATCCTGGTAGGCAAGGGCGAAAGTATCAATTCCAAAAGTTCTCTTGATCATGAAGGGCCCTTTCCAGAGTGAATCTGATTTTTCATGCATCCCCTTTGGTTTGTGAACACGAATCCGACACTCTGATAATATTTCACCGGGAACTCCTCGTGCTATGATTATTTTAGTAATGCATAGCTTTTGGTTTGGTGGTAGTAATCTGGAAACACAACAACAAACATAACACAAGAATACCACAGACTATGATTAAAAAAGAATGATGACAAATCTGAAATACAACTGTAAAATATATTATTAACATGGAATTATTACAATCTCAACCATGAATTACTCCAAGTGTTATCGACTCCACTTGATTCCAACAATGGTTATGGGAGAAACTTCACAATTACCTCTTGATGACTTCCTTAACACACCTTCACAAAGAATCCTTTATTCATAAAATAATTATTACAACTTTGCTCTATGATAAATGAGAGGGGATGGCCTCTCTATTTATAGGAATTCAAGCTTATCCACCCTATCTCTGAGATAGGATAGGAAATCTCTTCCGGCCAATCATATTCTATGCCTAAACTCTTTCCTTTACATGTAGGCTTATCTTCTAAGATAAGATAAACCTTATCATCTCACATGGGTTCCACCTTTTTAGATTTTTCTACAAATAAAATACACAAAATATTTATGACATCACTCCTTGTCCTTATTACAAATATAATATTTCTAATTCCTAATCATGTAGACCCTACTTCTCTACTTACCCCAACTTTGACATTTTAACATTACCAGATCACTTACGACAAATATTTACTTTTTACCACAACATTCCTTTTGTACTTTGACTGTTACCGTACTCTACTTTATTGGCGGCACCGTAGGAAGGCGTCGTTATCTTCTATTAGACGCCACTACTAATTATACTTAACAACATCCTATTCCTAATACATACATTAATAAAATAGAAATTATAGAGGAAAATTTTAATGTCGACAAGTTCTTGCTTCTTGTCCCACAAGAGTACCAGTCTCTGATATCGATCTTCTTTTCTCTAGCCTTCTTGTCGAATACCTTGGGAAAGTCCTCGTCAAATTCATCTTGTGTTGGCTGATCCTTTCTTCTCTTTATGGTGGGTAAGTCTTCATCAACTTCCTCTGTACCCAGATTTACCGACTACATTCCTGAGGAAGAACTATCACCATGTTCTTTGTTCTTCTTTAGGTACTAATCATACTTGTTGAAAGTCTCTACTAAGGAAACTAAATCCTTGGGGATTTTGTTACCTTTTGGTTGGATTATTTCACTACTGTCATCATGACCTAGATCAATTTTGCCTATGATTGTTTGTCATGGTGGTGATTTACTCCCTTCAACATACAACCTGTGAAAGTTGTCTTGTTCCAAATATGCAAATATTTATTTTTCATCCTTAGGGACTTTGGGACGGTAGCCCATTTTGGATTTATAGTTTCCTTGTTTGAATATGGATGGTGTTCTATGCAGACTTAATAGTGCAACTGTGACTGCCAAGGAGTTTGCCTTGGAATTTTGATTTGTTTGAATGAATTCGATAGAGAAGGCTGCAAAATCGAGTGTGGTAGAAAGCACTCTATCTTTGTAATGCTTCAACTTATTTCTTTTGACTTGATTTTTCCCTCAAAATTGCTTTATTATAAGTTGAACATCTCCTTGGGCTTTGAGGAGTTTTACTCCTTACTTTCTAGGTTGTTACATTCCTATCATCAAGGCTTCATACTCCGCCATGTTGTTGGTGTTCTCAAACATCAGCTTGTGGGAGTATGAGAATATCTCATGATATAGAAATATTAATAAAACATCGGCTCCTGATCCAAAAGAACAACAACTGCCTTTAAAATATCGAGTCCAAAGTTTTTCTTCTTCTTCTGGTTTTGGCTTCGATTGAAGTTTTGGCTTTGGAATGTCTTTATCCATTTCCAAGAAGTATACATCGTGGTCAAACTCCTAATTTTTTTTTGAGATCTAGGATCCTCGGATTTCGTAACCATGTATTTGGAATTATTTTTTGGCACCAACTTCTGATTTATTTCTTTGATAGGAATATGAGCACATGACCAGTCCATATTTACCTTCCCTCCCAGTTCTTTGCAGAAGTTTTTGCTCAGCAACATCCCATAGGAGACAAGCATATCTGCATCTAAGATTGTATTTTTTAATCTTTTGTCAAGAAACGCTGCCAGAACAACTTGTACGTATTTGATTTTTCTGATTAAAGGGACTTGTCTCTCCATGGAATAACACCTTCCTATGGTCTTTGTCATGGTAAACCCAAGAGAATATACAACATTAGTTAGCATGACATTGTTAGAAGAACATGAATCTAAAATGCTTAACTTGAAACCATTAAGCAATAAAGAAACATAGAATGGTTCTACTCTTTCAGAAGATGGTGAAGGTTTGACAATTGCAACGTTGTTCTAGGGAGGAGTATCTTTGGGCTTAGGAAAAAGGCCCTTTGATGCATTGGATTGTCTTGGTGATTGCACATACTTAACTAGCCTATTTAGCTACTCAGGAAAGTATCTCAGGTATTCAGCTTTTGACATTTGAACTCTGGTTTTCTTGACATGATCAATAATGTCAAAAGAAGGAATAAATTCAGATACCTAAGCTACTTTCTATGGCTGAGATGAAGAACTCACATTCTTATCTCTGGGAACTAAGAAAGAAGGTAAAGGGCTACTCCTTATTTGCTGATCAACTAATGCCTCAACTTGGCGTGTTTTTGATCTTGTAAATACTGCATATACATGACCATGATCATCTTCAATAAGCTCCTCATAGTCATGTTCAGATTTGCAGTTTAGGTAATTAATGTTGGAGTCACTAGCAGGACCTAAAAAATAATCATTCTCGAGCTGATCAGTGACAACTTCATGGTCTTCTTCATTCATCTCCACGTTGTTTTTGGGAGCAGCTTCAATTTCTAATGTTTGGGAACTAGCAATGCGGTTTTGATTGTTGTTGTTGTTGAAATTCTGAGTAGGGGCAATGTTGTTGTCCTGAGTCATTTAAGCCATTTATTTCTTCATCTACGACATCTCATTTGCTAACTTTTGTAATAGTGCATCAGAAGTAGTAGCAGAGGATGAACTTTCAGATCTAGAAGTGCTACTTTTTATCTTTCCAGCCATGATGAGGTCGTCTTCAATTTCAACCACCATGTTTTGGGCTGCTAACAAGTTAGCAGGATGTGCTCTTCACAATTGATAGCTTACCTCAGGAAGTAATGCATTGACGAAGAATACCTTTTGATTCTCATCATTCAGAGAAACAGAAGCCCGAATTTTGTAAAGTAATATTTAGAATTTTGCAATAAAATCCCGCATGTGTTCATGTGGTTCCTTATTCAACAAAGTCACTTGAGTTATCAAGGTGCTGGAATCTTTGACTGGCTTGAATCATTTTAGGAATGCATCTCGCATAGTATCCCAGTTGGTTACAGTGCTAGGAGCTAATCGGTAGAACCATTCTCCAGCCAGATCATGTAGAGTCTCTATGAAGAGTCTGAGAGATACGTTTTCATGTTTGATTGCAAGAACTCCATAGGATATAAAGATCACAACCAAGTGATCATATGGATTCTTCTTGCTATCTCCGAAGAATTTTGGAAAATTCTTCCTTTTCCCTTTAGGTAGATCATGTATAGGAGGAGTTAGATTTAGAGGTCCAAAGGCTGCACCCCATGGAACATGTGCTACAAGGGCAAGTGGTTGATTTTGCATCATGAAAGGAGCGCGTCTTCTTCGAGAATAGACTAGGTGAATAATCCCAACTGCTGGATTGTGTTGGACACATGATCTGAATTTGGAGGATTTTTCAATCTTCTTCCTGGTGAAAGAATGAATCTGTGACTTCTAACTTGAGGAGGATGATTGAAATTGAATTGCTCCTGCAATCTATAAAAATGATCAGTCCTTCTTGAGCTTTGCTTGACTAGGTGAATGTACGTTCAACCAGGTTAAGGTTTCAATATAAAGGGAACTGACATGAAAAAGCTCTGGTTTGCTAAATTTTTTGTTCCCTAGTAGAGTCACCAAAAATTGTTGGCTAGATTTTATGCATAACATAAAACCTAGGTAGTCATGAGATAAATCTCCCTTATTTAACGGTGAGACCCCCGTGTAAGATGTTTATCAATTTAGTAGGGGTGAATCCTAATAACTATTTTCGGGGGTTTTAATGTAATACCCACAGCTCGTGAACCACAATTGGGCAATTTTGTAGCAAGTCAACAGCTGTGATTGGAGTATTTACAGAAGGGGGAAATAAAAGAATGAGGGAAAGAAGAAAGGAAGATGTGCTAAATCAACCAATAGTTATCAGAGGTGGTCTCATCCACACAAATTAAATAAACAGATAAATCATAACATTCAGCAGAACGGGAAAGAAATGACTTCTGACCTAGATCTGAGATAACACAAAGTTTATCAAAAAACCTCTGAAAATAAGAACTCATCAAAACAATGTAGACACAAAGTTCTCCAGAAATCCATCTTTTATTCAATCCCAAGTCTTTGCAGCAATGACATCAAGGGTTCTAGCAATTTTTTTGAAAACTCAAGAATGTTTTAATTACAAAAGATCTTGCTAAAACATGTTATGATAAAACAAGTTATCCTTTACCCTGTAGGCTTTTTCTCTATTTATAGTGCATAGAGGGAAATTACAAATAGGAATCTTTCAATGAACTCCCGCATGTGGAATCTATTCAATTGGAAATCTTTCTCCTAGAATGCCTCTCTACATGACATGCATCTGAAGACTAAATCAAAGCATTGCATGTCTGCCACCTATTCTTAATTAAAGGACCTTTTCAAACAACTTGAAGTAATGATTTTTAACCAATTACTTTTAGTTTTATAGTTTTTTCTGAGAAAAGAAGAAAGTGGAGAAGAAAGAAGACATGCCAACTGTTATACTGCATGATTCCTTGGATCTTATTTTGTCTGAGGCTTCTCTTTTCCACCTTTTCCTGAACCTTCCGTTGTGAGAGCCGGATCTATTTGTGCAGAAGCTAGAATTGCTTCCCCTGATTATGAAGATATCTCCAATGTATCATACATTGACTTCTGCTTTATTTTCAGAAGTATGTGCACAAGTGAATTATCCGTTAGAATTCAAACAAACATTCAAATCATCCTCCTTTTGTTATTTTTTATTGGCAACCATAAATTTTGGGAATGTATCTGTAGGCAAGAAGAGAAGTGGGCTTAGCTAGTCGATTGCATGCATTTATAGTGGTTGTGTTTGGGCTATGGAAACATTAGCTTGAGTGGTGACCCAATTTTGGCGTGGAATTTGTAAAGAGAGGGAAAATTTTAAATCAACAAACAAGCCCCCTAAGAAGCACGACTTGCTTCCAAATATGTTGCTTCTAACCTTTCAAAAATTGCGTTTAAAATCCAAGGAGAGTCTTTGTTGGAAATCCACGACTTGGTAAAAGACTGGGTTGCCAAGAACCACATAATTCAATTAAGTAATTTACTTTTTTATTTAAAACAATTGTGTGGATTCCAAGAGAGGAGGATTATGTGGATCTAGAAGGGAGAGGATGCTTTGCAAAAGAAAGACAAGATGTTGGACATCCACATAATTCACTTAAGTGATTTACTTTTTATTTAAAACAATTGTGTGGATTCCAAGGGAGGAGGATTATTTGGATCTAGAAGGGAGAGGATGCTTTGCAAAAGGAAGACAAGATGTTGAACATCCACACAATTCACTTAAGTGATTTACTTTTTATTTAAAACAATTGTGTGGATTCCAAGGGAGGAGGATTATGTGAATCTAGAAGGGAGAGGATGTTTTACACAAGGAAGACAAGACACTAGACATCCACACAATTCACTTAATTTCTTTTCTTTTCTCTTTTAAAAATTGCATGTGAAAAATAGAAGACTATGTTGCTGAAAACTACGATTTAGTTAAGTGAAATTTCCCCTTTAAAATATGGCGTGGATTTTTAGAGTGAAGGCTTCTTGAAACAAGAAGACAAAGGCATGAAAAACCACGACTTGCATAATTACATGGAAGTTTGATGATGAGGACAACTTGAAAAATTGCGACTGACATGAAGACTACATTTTTTTCCATTTTTGGATTTTCGGTGAAGAAAACCAAGAGTAGAATAAAATTTTCCATTTTTTGGAAAGGGTCCGAGAAGATGTAGTAACAAAAACTTGCAAGTGCCATAACTTTCACTATGTGACTCCGTTTTAGGTGTCGTTTTCTCTGAAAGTGCATATTTTCTCGAGCTCTACACATTCGTGGTAGTATTTTTCATATTTTCATGCAATAAATTACTACACCTTTTTGGACCAAGCAACGTCTTGCAATCTTCTGAAGGAATTCTGAGCTATGGTCACCTTTAGACAAATTAATTAGCAATTAAAAACACTGGAAAGCTTTTCAAAATCCTAGGCTCGGGAAAAGGTCTCCCAGGAAGGATGAATGGGTTATGGGATTTCTAGACAAATTGCGGAGAAAAAACAAAACCAAATATAAAGAAATAAATAAAAACAAAAATATCTTATAGAAGTTGCAGACAATTGCTCAAAAATAACTTGCCAATTAGCTGGTTCGTAAAAACTCCTCCTCGGGTGAATGCTCAACTTAGAGATGAAAGCAATAATGGTGTGGTAAAAATGATGGGGTGAGGTGGTTTATATAACCTAAAATTCACTAATTTTAACCCAATCTATTTTTAAAATAACTTTCTTTATTTAATAAATAAATAAATAAAACGCTTTCAGACAAGGCTTTATAAAGGAATTGAGCGAGCTTTGGCATGTGGGTATTTGTCGAATTTAGCTTATATGACTCCCTGAGGATACCTTAGAGCAAGAGAAATGCAAAAAACTGTAGGAAAAAACACCAAAAATGACCCGCTACTTAAAAAGAATGAAAAATTTAAAAGGGGTAGTCCCAGATTTCAGCGTGAAATCGCGGGGACACCACTTATGCAAAACCTTTAAAAACATATAAACCATTCTTTTGAATGCCTTAAACAATAGTAACATCTAATTCATTCTTAATATACCATTTGTGTTTTAATAAAATTACACTGTAATTGTTTTGAGTTACTTGTGAACAAGAACACAAATTCATTTTCAATTTAGGAACACACAAAACATCGTTTATAAAATCATTGAATTTTTTTTCTTTTCTTTGACTGTGAATATCGAGAATGGAATGATCACATATCTATAGATTTGATTATTACATTCTTTAATATTAGTTAGAATATCATATCTATATGTCATCTACCTAGATGCACCACTATCTAACATCCATTCGTTTTCTTTAGTAGTGACTAATACAACATATAAAACAACTACACTAGTTTTTTATTATTCTTTCAATTTTTGTTTTGATTATAATTAGGGTTTATTCCCCTTTTTATTTTTTAAATTTGGCTTGTTTTCTTTTTTGATGAGAGGTAAAAAGAGTTAAGGGGGCCCTACCCCATACACCAAAACCACTCCAAGAGAGGAGATAATTACACAAAAACATCATCAAAAAACAAAAATATAACAATTCAGTAGTAATAAGAGCTCTTTGAAGCTCGAGAAGCGAAACAAACATCAACAAAAAACATAAAGAAACTAACAATAGTGATGAAAGTATTAACCCAGATCAATGACAGTAAAAAAAACCAAAACATCCCACCCCTGATCATTTATAGAATTTTTCAAGCCCCTCCAGCACCTTAGCCCATTCCTTCGCCAAAGCATCAATATTACCTGTCAAGGTTCCCAAGTCGAAACCATTAGGGGTCATCTTTCTCTTCCTGCCCTGACTATCCATGGCATAGTAGGCATTGACGAGCTACCCCAGAGTCTGAAGGTGTTGCAGAGTTGATTTCACCATGACCACGCTCCATTCCATGTAGCTATGGAGGATATCCCGAACATGATCCATCTCTTTGGTTATGAAACCAAAGTTGGCCTTTAAAACCTCAATCTCTCTGCCATGCCGTTGCTGAAAACTTCCTCCACCTGCGCTTTTATATTATGCCAGTCATTAAACAGAAATTGAATTGAGCTCTTAGTGAGCCGCATATCACCCTTGAGTTCCTCAATATCCTCCGCCATCCTAGCTAAATGGTTTTCCCCTTTTACAGGTCCAATGTGACCCATAGACTCGAAGTGTTGTTCCAGTTGAACATTGATAGGGGTCTCAGCTTACTATTTACTGGACTCACCCTTTGTGTACGGTGAAGTATAAGGGACTTGCTTCGATTTCAAATCCTTAAGATTCTGGGCCGCTACCACGTCCACCCCATTGTGGTCATCATCTGAGTCCCCATCTTGAGAGTCAGTGTCGTCACTCGAATCCTCATCCTCAGATTCCAAGCCAATGCCATCTGCATAGGCTTCCAGAGCCTTGGTAAGTGATCCAGTTTTATCAATATCCAAAGCTGCTCTTTTTACAAAGGCAAGGATAAAGCCTTGATGGAGAGGGACATAGATTCTTCTCATTGTGAATTGCGAAATGGAGGCACACAGGGAGTGAAATAGAAAGTAGGGAAAACTAAAAGCATGTCCCCTCCTAAAATGATTTAGCATAGGGAGGTGGTAGGCATAAATACACTTGTGACTACCCTCTAGAGTTAAAAAGTGAATAAGGGTGAGAGCCACCTTGTCATAAGGATTAGGAAGAGACATTAGAAGGTAACCAACAAAATGGGAGGTGAGATTCTCATTACCTTTAAGGAAAAGATTCAGTTATTCAGAGGCTTCCTTCTTAGGTTTGTAGACCTCCCTCCCCACAGCAGGGATGCCCATCAGTTTGGCCACCGAATCCATAGTGATCTCCATACTGATCCCCTTCATTTCAACAACCGCTCCTTTTTTGGTCACTTTCCAAGCGCTAGCAAAATCTTTGCTAAGATTTTCATAATGTCCTTTGAAAATTTTCAGAAAGGGTGTAAATCCCTTACTGTCAAACAAAGCCATATCCTCTAGTGTGACCCCTTTGAGGTCAGCAGGTTCAGTTCTGACAAGATCACCACCCATTTGGCCAAACAACAAAAACCTCCTCACAAAAAGACCCAAAATCTAGAAAACCAGAAGATTACTCGCATGCCAAGAAGTGAAATTTCTATAGACTTGGGAAGTAATAAGAGCTCTCCATGAACACGAGTGGATCTCCTTCCCAATCATATCATTATTGAAGGATAAATGCACAATTATCCTATGATATATGACCATGATGAGATTGACACCCCATGAAAGGACCTTAGACGTGTTCATTGATATCTTTTAATAAGTGTGCCCGCACCTTGGGATCGAGGATTTCCACCTCCTTCATAAGTGTCAACTCAAAAGCATTAACCCCCATATTAGTAAAGAAGTCCACCACGGTAATTGTTTACCCTACAATCTTCCTTTTTGTGACCAAATTTCCCACAATTTTGACATTTCCCACCAGAAATGAATCTTAAATTCCCTAATTTCTTTTGTTTTACTAAGAGTTTTGAAGTTTGATTTTTGATTCTTGTTAAACATATAAAATTTATTCTTATATTTTTGTGTGAGAAGTGCTTGAGTGACATTCTCCTTCGAATTAAAGTTTAACATGACTTGTTCTTCCTAAATTTGGAGAGAAATCAGAGTAGACAAATCGGGAATATCTTGTTCAGTTTGTTATTTAGAATTTAAAATGGAAATTAAGTTCCTAAATCTCTCATGGATGTTCATTTGAATAATAAAAAATAAGATTTTATCATAAATCAAATTATAGTTACATTTATTTAATTGAGATTTCATGTTTTTTAATTTTTGCTATAAAATTAACTACTTTTCATATCCTTTTATGGGAGTTTTCATTAACTCAAGAGTTAATTTTATAATTTTTGACAAATGTGTACCTTCATGCATTGATTCTGACTGTTTCCAAGTTTCACTCGGAGTTTCAAGGTTTACTATATGAAGTAGGAAGTCATCATGCACACTTCGCAGTAAGATAAACATTACTTCCTGCACTTTCTGTTGAAATGTCAATACATTGTCTATTGTCACATGTTTACTAGTTGGTGCCTTCTCTATACCATTTACGAAATTCCAAAGTTTATGTGCCATGAATTCCACCTTCAGTTTGATTTTCAAAATGTTGTAGTTTGTCTCATTCAACATCTACGTCTTGTCAATGTTAAAGTGATTAGACCCCATTTTTAAGCTTTCAAAAATTCAAATGAAGAGTAAAAAACAAGTTTATTATGACAATTGAACATATAAATCCTTGTTTTTCACTTTTCAAAAAGTTAGGTCTTTATGAAGGCAAAAAATTGCAAAGGGTTTTAGAAAAATAATCTTGTCATTCTTAAGTGAGCATATGCTTCAAATTTTTAATTTTTGTCCTCTTTCACGCCTGTTGGTTTGCAAAATAACACTTTAGCAAATAACAGTTTGGGGACAACAAGTCCCTCCTCTTTATGGGAGAGGTTCCCTTATTGAAAGCGAGCAACAAAGCAAATGTACAACTTTCATATCGATGAGGACTCCTTATACTTTGAAATGTTTTACGCCAATAAAGATTGCCAATACATAGAAAATAGAAGAATAAGGAAGCTGAAAAGGAAGAACACAACAGTACTTTAAGGTAATATAGATAACATAATATAACCTTACATGTACTTTATCAATGAGATATAGAATAAAATCATTCATGTGATAATATCAAGTATAATTCCACAGACACAGAGTTCCATAAATCATATCATAAGAACAAAAAGTTTCTTAGCATGACAGATTGATGATTCATAAATCTTAGACAAGGAAAGGAAGAAAAGCAGATAGAGACAAGAGAAAATATTTAGTATTGATCACTTTCAAATCTATTACATTTCAAGAATATCATGATCCACCCTTTAAAATGGCATGGAGAGCTTACTTTATAATTCACAAAAACGGTTACATTCAGTTACAACTTCCTTTAATCTAAAGATTAAAGACCACTTAACAAATCTATTAAAACAGTGTCCTAGGACCCAGAAGTGTAAACATCTGATAGAGACATAGAGGGGCCCACCATCTTGAGAATCCGATGTATAAATTTCTTTAACACCTCATCTATTTCCATGCACTTGGGTATGGTGGTGTTAGAAGTGGCATGAGTCCACATTCCAAGGCATTTCTCCATATCCTTCTCGAACTCTGTGTTTTCCCGAAATTCCTTGTTGGCCTCGGTGATAGCTGACTGAAGAGAACAAACATCTTTCATCTTCTGTTTAGACATGGACTCTTCTTTGAAAAGATCTTTGATGAAGGTGTTGAACTGAGCCTTGATTTCCTGTATGGAAAACTGATTACTTGTGGCCTCATTCTGGATTTGACAATGAATATCTTGGAAGGCAGAAAAAACACAAGTCTTGAAAGTTTCCCCTTTCTGCCTCATATTCTTCAGTTCTCCCACAACTTCCTCCAAAACCTTGATCTTCCAATCAACACTGAAAAACCAGGATTTTGATAGATTATTCTTGGCTTCATCAAATAATTTGCTTGCCAATAAAATCTTCTCATTTGTTCTGGCTCATTGAATGGAGATCTTGAATACATTCACACCAGAGTTTTAGCTCTTTCTCCAAGCCACTGAGTGTTGTGCTGAATTTCAGCTATAATTTGGATACCTTCTCATATGACTTGAAGGCCTCCTCAATAAAGTTTAACCCAGCTACTGTCATATCATTGACCAGTGATTCAATGGCCTTTCCATAGGTGACATGTTTATGAATATCCTTAATGGTATGAACTTCATCATTGCTGAGAACTAGAGGAGGTGGAAGAGTAGTTAATGGAGTAGGATCCAAGACCTTATCCTTTGCCAATAAGGATTTTATAAAACCTAAAAGAATTAGATTTTTCTCTTCCAATTGCTCCAAGGTCTGTTTGTCCTTTTCAACTCATTCAATGAATCGAGTGACAATTTCTTTGAGGTTATGAACCTCACTTTCAGGTGTTGATTCTCCAAGTGGAATCCTTGTGAATTCCAAATCAGACACCAAAAGATCTCTCTCTTCCTTATCCTCTTTGGGCTTGGCA
The DNA here is from genome assembly GCA_019776745.2 of Taxus chinensis. Classification (NCBI taxonomy): domain Eukaryota; kingdom Viridiplantae; phylum Streptophyta; class Pinopsida; order Cupressales; family Taxaceae; genus Taxus; species Taxus chinensis. The sequence continues at coordinate 306,255 of JAHRHJ020000810.1, forward strand.
ATCTCCATGAATTGCTGACCTTGCGAATCTAATACTAGCCTTGAGGTGATCTTTACTTTCTTTTCTGGAGGAGGGGGAGTAGAACCGAGCAAGGCTACCACAACATCAAACTTGGGAACCACAATTTGGGAGGTAGACTTCCTTTTCCTACTATCAACGAAAGGCTGAACCCAAGCAAAGGAGGAGGAAGAGGCAGAAGGAACAATGGGCCCAAGTGCAAGTGAACTCATCGCACTCAGTGTCTGCACTACTGATGTCTCCAGTGGGGAAGTTGTTACATTTTCAGAAAGATCCTTAGAAGAAGTATCCATCAAATCTAGAGGTTCAGTCATTTGACATTCATTCTCTACCTCAGTAGTAATGACAGGGGTTATTTCTTCTCCTTCTTTCATTCCTTCACTATCTTCCTCACTTAAAACAACAATATCTTCTGATCCTATAGGGACTTCTGGCTGCTCCAAAAGAACTTCTTCTTCAACCTGTTCCTATTTGATGTTTTTACCTTTCTTCAGGTATACCTTTGTTGAGGAGGATGGAGTAGATTGCTTGGGCATCTCAACATCAGGTGCAAGTTCTTCTTTCCTAGGAGAGGGAGTTTCATGTGAAGAAGATTTAGCTCTGTTCATCCTAAAATTTTGCATCTTATTATCAAACCAAAGCTTGGTTCTCACAATAACCGGGTTGATTACTTCTTTCAAATCATCCTGCTCCTTTACAAACCAATCAAGGGTTTCAAGAGGAGAGTGTTTGATGGTTCTCTCATATTCAATAGATTGCAGATCTTCCTCATCATCCTGGAGATTTTTAGGTACTTTGTAGAGATTAAAATCTATAATTTGTTGAAGGGAAAATTTGCCAAAGTACCTTCTCCTGGCCTCAAAGTCATCTACACAATCAGCCCAATAATCTTCAGTATCAGCATAGTGAAAAAAACCTAATATGAGATTATTAGCAATATATCCCTTGATGTCAAAATAGGTTCGAGACTTGAAATGATGAAGAGTAAGAGGGGCAACAATTCTATCAATGTTTTGAGCATCGAGGGTTATTCTACACGTATAATTTCCCAAGGTGATAGGGAAACGAATGCCAGCAATCTTCTTATCTTTGCAAGTCTGATGAAGTTTATCCAACTACCTGCAAATTTCAACCAGGGCCATTTTATCATTGCAAAACATAGGAAGCTTTAAAGGGGAACCATCAAAACCAGCTAGCCTGATATATGAGAATTTTCTGAATTGTGTGTAGAAACACCCATATTTGGAGATCAAAGTATTTGCTTCTTCATAAAATCTCTGAGCAGCATCTCCTTCCAAAAGCCTCACAATGTACATGGTGAACACATCATTAACTCTCCTGAAATTATGATTGTTGGCTTTGAGGGTTAACTGAGGACAATATTCATATATAGGGGCATCTTTCTTATCCTCAACAAAATTGAAACCAAGCCATTTCCTGGATGTTGCGATGGTGTACATAAGGTAAGAAGTCATGTAGAAGGTATTTGTTCTCTAAACGTTAACCAACTGCTCCGTTAGGTTTTCATAGATTATCTCACCCCAATTCAGACTTTGCTTCCCCTCACAAATAATGTTGATATATGGACACATCCAAAAATGAAATTCATTTGTAGAAGGCATTCCCATGATTCTAGCTAAAAGAGTGATGATGTCTGAAAGTTCTTCATTGAAATCGACTCTGAACAATGTTTTTTGAAGTCGGGATGCTCCTTTTTTAGGGTTCTTTAGCCAAGACTTGGCTACCCTAGTCTTGTATTTCTCACTGTCCTGGTCAAATAATGCTTGTGCTTGAGAAAGAGAGAGAGTAATTGGCACCTTCCGCCATTGGGATGCATAGAGCAATATAGATAGCTTCAAAATCTAATCACACAATTACTTCACCATGTACATTAATAATTTCCTTTGATTCCGGATTGAAACAAGCCCTGCAAGTGAGAATGGTATCAACACACTGAACAAAGATAGGGAAACCACCTGCAAATGCAATCCCACTGTTTTTGATCATTTGAGCGATGGGAGTAGGGTTATCACACTCAAGTTTGCTCCAAAAATCATCGAGGTCAAGATGCCAAGCTTCGTTGTCACCGATGTTAGGCACAGAGGTTTCCAACGAGGAGAGGTGTTCATGCCCTTGGTACTGCATCTTCATCATGACAGAGGAAGAGAGAAGATATATTTTAATGGAGTGTCACCACGTATCTGAAAAATCCCTACAAGAGAAAAATATAGGAGCACAAACGAGGGAAACAACTTACTTTGCACAATGCGAGCGAGGAGAAAATAAACAGGCAAGTGTGAGGAAGAAAGAATAGTTATATTCCTTTATATAGCCACCAATTTGGATGGAGGAGAGAGAAAATAATGAATGCGCAAAAAACCACCTTGAGCCGACTCAAAAAGGTGATCTGCGGGAAATTCGGAAAAAATTGGCCCAAACGGTCCATGGGACATGTGGGACGTGGAGCATGATATACCTGATATAAGAGGAATGCAAAAAATCAGGTTTGGGGAGCACAAATGGTCCACGGGACATGCAAGATGCGTGGAGCTGATTTAGCCGATATACAAAGTTGGGAACAGAATTGGTAAACAGAAGGCCCGACAACACTTGGGACATGATGGGACGTGTGGTAAGTCGATTCGTGAACAGAATGAGTGAGTCAGGACATGTGGGTAATAACATAGCCAGGGTAAATCGGTGAATCGACGAACAAAGGCCCGACAGTACTTGGGACACACGGAATGACCAGGGCCGATTTAGCCGCAATACACTAAAAATGACCTCAAAGAGTGAAATTTCTAACTTATTGAATCACCGCTTACCAGAACACATTCAAAGGACATTGACTCAAAGTTTCCAAATTTTCCTTTTAAAACAGGAGGGAATTTTTAGGGTGACAACAACGCCGAAATTATCCCATCACAAAAGCTTACTAATAACATATTAATTTGTCAATAATTTTCATATTTATCAAAAAAATGAAGTGTAATTTTTTTTCTAGTTTGTAATAAGCCCCTAAATTATTACAATTTTTCACATACCTAACCATCGTAAATATTTTTTGATAACTTCCCTTTTTGAAAAACCAAGCATAAAAAGTATAATTATTTTTAGATTCCCTCTTTAAAAATTAATTTTAATTATCCTAAAATAATATTTTCCATGAGGAAAATTTTATTAATAAATGATTAAGGAGATTAACCTCCTTATTTGGACCAAGCTCACATTCGAGCTAGTAACGAGTTACATTGGCGAGTTGGAACCAAGCGAGATGAGTAATGAGGTTTCCTTATTATTCATGTCACTTTTCATATACCAATTTAACCGTCGAGCTCTGAGGGTGAGCTCACAAACAATGCCACACATATAATCCATCTTTCGTGATCTCAATGAGGGAAGAGCCAAGTCGTTCAACGATTTGGTCATCCCAACAAAAGAAACCTCAAATCATGGTGATATCCACAACAACCCATCTACACGCAATATGAAGCACAATAACATCCTACACGCAATCAATGTGGGAATAAGTCTCATATAGAATTTCATCAGTCGGGCCAAGAGGTCTCATCACACAACTTGAGCCAAGGCACACACGATCAATATTAGGTCAGAGTCCCTCAGGAAACTATTAGCCATCAATGTGTCACGAGTTGGCTAAGAGGCCTAAGTTGGGCTCAACATGTTGGCGGTTCGAATCTCCAAGAAATTATTTGTTCTTTGTTTTCGTCACTCAATCATTAATACCGAAACTTGGTTGGGAGTGACATGGATCTGAGTTGTGAGACTTTGACGTGGCTCAGATGGCTGCGGTGTATGACATCTATGGATTCTTAGAAAAAATTGAGAACACTACTTTTGTGGGGATTGTCTCCATCCTAGGAAACCTTCAATTTACCCTCGGAATATTATTTTTTCTTCGCACTATAACATTGGAAATGAATGATTAAAAAAAAAAGTAATTTAAACCAAATAAAACTTACCTATATTCAAAGACACAGGCCCTGGAGAGATTTAACCAATACCAACTAACATAACCTTGAAAATATTTCATGAGGAGAATTTTTCAGAGGATATTACCTTTTAAAATGGAGGGGAGACATATTTATTTCCCATGGGTTGTAACCACCCACCAAACATTATAACATTTAGTTAAATTAATTTAGGTTATTTAAATCACGCTCTGGTATCATGTGAGGTCTGAGAATTTATAAAATGAAATATTACATGAATTGATTAAATTCATAACATTAAACTATAATGTAATAAAAGTAAATAACACAAGACACAATATTTAACGTGGAAAACCCAATGGGTAAAAAACCCATGGTGAAAATGGTAAGATTCCATTTATGATAAAAATTTACAGTCCAGTAATAATCTGCATTCACCTCACTCCTCACCACAAAACTAATTCACCCACATGAATTTCATATATGCATTTACCTGATCCTGTTGGTAAATTTATATAGTTTAAATGGGTGCGAGTTCTCGTGAAGCACCCTAAATATTAATTAATTGATTTATAAAAACCAATTAAACTATAAACCTAAATTTAATATTAAATAAATTGAAATATAATATATTCTAATTTATTTAATTATAAAAAATAGTTTATATAACTAGAACATTTAATAGTAATGTTCTAACAAGTAGCTTATCCATATGAATCAGATGTAGTGGAAGGGAAATAATAGGCTAAAAGCATACACATCAATTGCAATATTTGAAAGGTTCTTCATTACCGAAAAAAGTTTAGTCGTAACTATCATAAATAAATTTGCCACATTGATGCAAATTAGATTTAATCACTTCCATAGTGTGGAACCAAGGGAATCCTAAGAGGAGTTTGTAATGTAGAGCATTGTCCATAATGTGGAATTTAGTAGTGAGATTTGTGGGGAAAACTAAGAGATCCAAACTGATTTTACCATTGTAGATCATGTGATATTCTCAAATCCTCACACACTATCACTAGTCTTATCAAGTATTTTCATTGAAATACACTATTTTCTAGTAAGGGGCTAGGGCATATATTCATACAAGATCCACTATCAATCAAACCATGTTTAATGAGAAATCATTAAATTTGAGAAGTGATAAGTAGTGGTGTGAATTGACCCTTAATTTAATTTGAAGGTATCTCAGTGGGGCTAAAATTAATTTTCTTATCCATGGTTTTACACGTGTCTAGAATATATACAAAGGAACAAGATTGAGTTTCATTAGGTAAAATAATATACTACATGCCTCATAGGATGTCCTCGTAGACAAGTTCCTTCTTGAGTAATTATAAAATAGATATATTACCAGGGATATTGTTTAATTGATCCAATATATCATAATATTTAAAAGAATCACTAGGCTTAATATCTCTCTCTCTATATATCTCTACTAGGCTTAAGGCCCCCTAATTTGAGTAGAATATAGTGGGGTTGAAGGTTGATTTCCCCCAACTAGTTGCTTAATGTGCCTTTTACTAAAAACATTGACTCTGAGTCCTATAGAAGGTGTAGAAACTCTTGGATGTTTTATATTACAATAGGAATGATCTCAAATTATACATCAATATAAGTACCAATCATTTGAGGTTGGTTTGTGAAGCAAGTAGAATCAACATGTCAGTCCCATCTCTCAGGACAAGTATGGGAATGGAATTGATTAAAGGGATGGTACCCTAAATTAGTTTGAGGGAATGGATCTTTAAAAAGGTTAAGAAATATAATTATGAGAAAAAAGAGCATATGGTTAAGAAACAAATATAATCCCTATGGATGACTAGAGTTCAAGTAATGATCGGGTTCACCAAATGCTTACCCCCTAAAAAATAAAAGGTTTTTTATTATCTTGGTTCCTTATTTATTAGAAGGTGAAATACAAGTTGTATATCTAGAATTAATTCATTAAAATTTATTTGTAAAATATAATATATCTTCTTAAAGTAATGTGTGATATAGAAACGATTGATTAAAATAAAGTTAGGGAAGATTATTTAGCTAAACAAATAGGCACAAAGAAGATTTGGGTGTGTAGAAAGGAAGTGCTTTGTCTTTGGAACTGTGATTGAAACATAAATTGGTATAGAACCATACAACTTGTCTTGAGGTGTAATATAATCTAGTCTTGGGTTACATACAATTTCCAATGGGGAACTTCTAGAACTATGTATCATATAGTGATTTTTGGTGTCTTAGAAATATACTTTGATGTTTGATTCTAGGGTTTTCCAATGTTTGAAAACGTTTGTAGCTACTTGTAATAGATAATAATAATAATAGATACCTGTAATAGCGCTTCACAATTATATTATATAAAAAAAGGAGAGATGAGTGTATGGCGGATTTGGATTGAACCTAGTAGTTAAGCCCTACTATAGGGTGAGTGCACCAAGTTGGGGGGCCAAAAGGGGGTCTTAAGTGGACGCATTTTTCTGAAAAAAAAAAAACTTCAACTTGTACGAGTTTTTCGAAATAGTTACACTCAAATTGGAAGATGTTGTAGAAATATGAATCGTAGCATTTTGAGTCTAGTTTCTAAGCTACTAAATTTTATTGAAAACAGATAAGTTTAAGTGGGTCAAACAACTAAAATACCAACAAATGCTCCTGTTTTTGTTAAAAAACATAATAGAGTGACTTTCGTGCCCCCACCATTTTTTGAGCACCATTTAGTATTTTTGAAAACCCTTTGGTAGAAAGATAGCTAGGAGCATCTAGTTTGGGCTCCATTTTTAAAAAGATTTTTGTAGTATTTTTTTATTTATTTATGATTTTTATAGTACAAAAATTTTATGTTTTGAAAAAATAACGGAGCTCCGACCGTTTTGCCCCCCCTAACTACCTAAAAAAAATATCAAAAATTAGATTTTATTTTTTTTAATTATGTATAGAATTATGCCTAGTTTGGGCTAGTAATGATATATTATTTAATTTCAATCACCCAAAAAAAGGATATACCATGAAAGATAGACATATTTACACTTCAAAAAATAGCTATAAAAAGGCATGGTTAAAAAATAAATAATATGGAAACCTTATATTAGTCAGAGAAAATTTAGAAAATTATATTTTTTAGAAAAGAAGAGACTCTGATCTACGTCGTGAGTATAAATTTTTTTAAAATGGATCGATTGTTTTAGTTTGATTTATCATAGAGGAAGTGTCATTTTTATATTTTCTTGTAAAAACTCGTTGTTTGTTGTGTTTGTGCAGGTCCATGCCTCAGGCTTGGGTATCCAAACCGAATCCCAAGCCTTGAGGCATGGCTTGGAAAAAGAGAAAACGTAAAACGTGTACGAGTTACATAACGCGTACGCATTTTTCTTTGTTTTATATATTGTTGCCCCCTACCGTCCCTTTCATCTCTTTCACGAGAATTCTGCAAAAATTCTGATTCGTCTGCAATATTCTCTACATTCTTGCACGATTTTTTAGTATTTCATTTTGTCCGCTACCCCACTAATTGATTTTTTCTAATCATACGCGATAAGCGTCGAGCTAAGGACAAGAGGAAAGTCAAGAATAAGACACCAGAGAAATTGGAAGAGAAGAGAATAAAGAAATTGAAGAGAATGTAAAAACTTCGAGCATGGCAATGTACATCCGCTATATCAAATGTAGCTAATATATTAGAAAATTGGGATGAAATACATAATAAAAATGTAGAGAATAATAATTTTGTAATGAATAATGATATTGAATTGAATGATAATATTAGTATGGATGAAGAAATTAATATGAATCTAATTGTTGAACCCTTACTTGAGAATCCAAATGTTAACCCCAAAATTTGTATTAAAACACTGAATGAAGAAAGTAACTTTATAAACGAATCTTCACCTCTAAGAACACCTCCTTCCATTTCGCGAAGAAAAGCAATTCACTTAATTGAAATTGATGAAAACATTATAAAACCAATGCCTAACAAAATGTCTGAAAGAAATGCGAGAAAAAAAACTAGTGGAATTTGGGATAATTACTTTGAGAATTTAAATGACACATAAAGATGTCAATTATTTGTTTCATTGATGAAATTAATTAAGATGAGACCTATAGTAAAGACCCTGGGGTTAAGAACATCTAATGTTGTTGATCAAAATGCGTCAATTGTTGAAAACATACATAAAGCATACCAAATTATAGGTGGCAAAAGACGCACCAAAGATAGTAATGCTACACGACGTGCACTATCTAATTGTATAGTAAGTGATAAAATAGTTAATAAACGTTTGATTAGAAAAACAAGCAATTCTTTGAAGCTAAACAGAAAAACACTAATGAACGCAATAAAGAGACGTAAATGTCTTGAGTTAGTCAATAACATTGACTATTGGGTTTTCTCTAGCAGACTTCCATGAAAAGACAAGAATACATCTGATATTCTAAAAGAATTAATTGTAAAATTTTGGAATGAGAACACAAGGGTGTCACCGAATAGAAGAGATACAGTAAAAAGAATAATAGGTTCTTGTAATCATGAATTATGTGTAAAACATTTCTTAGATATGACTCAGACAGAATTGTTCTCTAAGTTTAAAAATGAAAATCCATAAATTAACATAAGCTAAAAATTCTTTGAAATGAGCAAACACTTTTATGTGAAAATAAATCACTCATGTACCACTTGTTGTTGCAGGCATCATGTTGAATTTTCAATCCATTATGATGTTTTTTTGTCAAATACATAGTGTTCTGCATACTGACATCATGTTACAGAAGTGTGGAATAAATGTCCCACAAAAATATTCAAGGGAATTTATTTCCGACAATATTTTGTGAAAAATCAATAAGACATTTTTTTATTAACAAAACATGTTTGGATGGAACATGCAATGTATGCGGTGGCTTTCCAAATCTGAAAAGTTGTATCCACAAGGAGAGTACATATTCAATAGGAAAAGAATTGGTTTATTTCACCAAATATAAATCGGATGGCATATCAATTAAAAGATGGAAATGAATCTAAGAGGTGTGAGCTTGTTATAAAACAAGTACCTGTATCAGAATATATGGTCAAATTTAAAGAGGAATTTTTTTATGAGTATGCAAGGCACACACATAGAGCTCGATGGTTGGATGAACAATTCAAGTTAAGCAAGGACACATTCCCACTGGGTACTATTGTTTCAGTATTTTACTTCGTAGATAATTACACATTGCAGCCACAAATGGAGGTTCAATCTCAATATTATAAGATGCATGCACTCTCCAGAAAGCACTGAGGAAGATCAAAAAATATTAAGAGAGTATCATTTCTACATCAGTGATGATTGGACACATTCTACAGTATATGTACAAGGGTGTTTCCAGGTGTTTTATGCAAACTTATATGAGAGGAACATTAGTTTTTGATCAACATTACATTTGGTCATACAACTGCACATCACAATTCAAGAATGCATGGATGTTTTATTATCTAAGCAGGATGCAAAAAGGAAACACATGTACAACATATCTGGAGTTTTACTGAGGACCAGGGCACAGAAAAGGAGAGCATGATGGTGCAGGAGAATGTGTGAAAAAAGCACTTGGAAGAGAAGAGTTAAAGTTCAAGGATGGTGCTAAATATACAGATGCCAAAAAATATTGTTGATTGGTGTCTCAAGAATATGGGCCATGAATCTCAAGAGAGATCAATGGTTCGTAGATATTTTTGGTTGATAGAGCAACATCTGACAAAAATTTGAAGACTGTATAACAATTGTAGGATTAAGTGATATGCACTCATTTCGTAGTTCAAATGTAAATGCTTTGGACTATTTATACTAGGTGCATGACATGTTTTTGTATATCATGCATTGATTTTGCATGGAATGAATGTGAGTGAAAATAATGGTTGGATGAATGGACTTGTAGACCCCTAATTCCCACTCAACACACATCAAGTTCCGCGAGCATTACAACTTACAGGGTCTTCAGATCAAACGACAACATCACCTAACTTTGACCAAGTCTCTGATTTAGTGCAACAATGTACATACATATATATACATGCCATGTTTTAGATTTATAAATTATTAAATGATCAACTCTTAATGTATTTATAAATTAACTGAACAATTTTACTTTGTGATACATAGGGCACGATGTTACAGTTATTGCGACAGAATTTAACGAAGAGGGAACAAAATATTTTCTTATCTCGTTGTGTAGAGGGAAAAAAATTGACTTCCACAATCATTGATGGTGAAGATCTTGAGTATCCCACTGGATCAGTGGTAGTCACTAGAACTTGGCTTCAACGATATCCTATAAAAAAAATCAAACATTTGGTTGTTTGAAGACTATGAAGTACATCAGAAGATAATTTACTATTCACATTTGGTCCTTAACAACAAATATTAAATTGATCAAATATCGAGGTCGACCATGAAACAAAAATCTGTGGAAGGTTTGTGAATCGAATCATGAAGCAATTCTTGTTACTGTCAAGAATAGAGTTGATCCATGCGGTTCATTGGATTGAATTTGCAAAGGTATGTTCTTCATGAATTTAATTTGAATATTTACTTAAATGATTTTGTTTAAATTTTGTATGATTTAAATTCTATTTAATTGCTTACTAACATGTTTATGTAGGTTAGTGGTGCCAAAAAACCTTCCAACTTCACATGCTTGGCACTATTAGTAGAGAATTTATTAATCTCGAAGTCAAGTGAAGTTAAGAAAAATTAAATATTAGAAATGAACAACAAAGAAAAATTATCATTTCACCACATATATTGTAAAAATATCTTATTAAAATTATCATTTCACCACCTATATTGTATGAACCACCTATATTATTCAGGTGATTGGCAATGGAAAACCTTACACTGACTCAGTATGAATGGAGATGGAGAAAACCCGCGAGATTTTTTCGTAGAGGGCCTCAACATGGGAGGTCTCGGATTTGATGTGATGTCTCTAGGTGCCATGGATTCTGAGAAATCACACCGTCAAATATATGACACCGTTTGGGCCTCAAGGCTCTTAAGTGACTATGTTCGGACGGGGTAGCCCGAAAGCATGACAGGAGCGTAGGGAACCAAAACGAAGCCTACATTAGTGTTCACCAGGCCATTTGGACATGTTGGCATAGTTGGTTCGGTCCCATGAGCTTCTGTTTGTAAATTACAACGTCTAGCAGCCCTACACTTACTCAGACTGCACTATTTTACGTGTTTATAAACAATAACACATCGAGAGAACCAAATGGAGATGGTGAAAATCGCGAGAGGATTTCATAGAGGGCCCTGACGTTGAGGTCTCGGATCTAAAAATACATCTCTAGGTGCCACGATGTTCGAGAAATCACCCATCAAAGATATGGTGTGTTTGGGCCTCAAGGCTCTTAAGGGACTATGCCCCGGACAGGGTAGCCCGAAAGCACCGGGGAGCGTAGTGAACCAAAACGAAGCCTCCACTAGTGTTCACTCGGCCACCCTGACGTGTTGGCATAGTTGGTTTGGTCCCACGAGCTTCCATTTGCAAACTACAACGTCTGATAACCATACACTGACTCAGACTGCATTATTTCGCGCGTTTGCAAATAATGAGACAACAAGAGAACCGAATGGAGATGGAAAAAACCACGAGATAATTTCATAGAGTGCCCCGACCTGGAAGTCTTAGGTATCTGACGAGACATTTCTAGGTGCCACAGAGTCTGAGAAATCATCTGTCAAAGATATGGCGTGTTCGGGCCTCAAGGCTCTTAAGGGACTACGCTTGGACGAGGTAGCCCAAAATCATGGGGAGCGTAGGGAACCAAAAAAAATCCTCCACCAGTATTCACCTGGCCACCCAGATGTGTTGGCGTAGTTGGTTCGGTCACACAAGCTTCCGTTTGCAAACTACAACGTCTGACAGACCTACACTGACTCAGACTGCACTATTTCACACGTTTGCAAAAAATATGACAATGAGAGAACTGAATGGAGATGGAAAAATCCACAAGAGGATTTTTCATAGAGTGCCCCGACGTGGAGGTATCAAATCTAACGAGACGTCTCTAGGTACCACAAAGTCTGAGAAATCACCCGTCAAAGATATGGCGTGTTTGGGCCTCAGGGCTCTTAAGGGACTATGTCCAGACGAGGTAGCCTGAAAGCACAAGCAGCGTAGGGAATCAAAACAAATCCTCCAATAGTCTTCACCATGCCATACAGACTTGTTGGCCCAGACGGTTCGGTATCACAAGCTACCGTTTGCAAAATACAACATCTAGCAGCCTTACATTGACTTAGACTACACTATTTCGCGTGTTTACAAACAATAGGACATCAAGAGAACCAAAAGGAGATGGAGAAAACTACGAGAGGATTTTGTAAAGAGATTCAACATGGAGGTTTCGGATATGACGAGAGATCTTTAGGTGCCATAGAGTCCGAGAAATCACATGTCGAAGATATAAGGAGTTTTGGTCTCAGGGCTCTTAAGAGACTACATCCGAATGAGGTAGCCCGAAAGCACGGGGAGCGTATGGAACCAAAAAAAATTTCTAGTAGTGTTCATCAGGCCATTTGGATGTGTTGGCGTAGTTGGTTCGGTCCCACATGCTACCGTTTGCAAAATACAACATCTAGCAGCCTTACACTGACTTAGACTACACTATTTGGCACGTTTGCAAACAATAAGACAACGAGAGAACCAAATGGAGATGGAAAAAATTACGAGAGTATTTCGTATAGTGCCCCGACATGGAGCTCTTGGATCTGACGAGACATCTCTAGGTGCCACGGAGTCTGAGAAATCACTCGTCGAAGATATGACATGTTTGGGTCTCAGGGCTCTTAAGAGACTACGACTGAACGAGGTAGCCCGAAAGCATGAGGAGCATAGGGAACCAAAAAAATCCTCCACTAGCGTTCACCAGGCCATTTGGATGTGTTGGCCCAGATGGTTCGGTCCCACAAGCTACCGTTTGCAAAATACCGCATCTAGTAGCCTTACACTGACTTAGACTACACTATTTCACGCGTTTACAAACAATAGGACAACGAGAGAACCGGATGGAGACGGAGAAAACCGTGAGAGGATTTTGTAGAGGGATTCAACATGGAGGTTTAGGATTTGACGAGACATCTGTAGGTGCCACGGAGTTTGAGAAATCACATGTCGAAGATATAAGGAATTTTGGTCTCAGGGCTCTTAAGAGACTACACCCGAACGAGGTAGCTTGAAAGCACGGGGAGTGTAGGGAACCAAAAAAAGCCTCCACTAGCATTCAACAGGCCATTTGGACGTGTTGGCCTAGATGGTTTGGTCCCACAAGCTACCATTTGCAAAATACAACATCTAGCAGCCTTACACTGACTTAGACTACACTATTTCACACGTTTACAAACAATAGGACAATGAGAGAACCGGATGGAGACGGAGAAAACTGTGCAAGAGGATATCATAGAGGGATTCAACATGGAGGTTTTAGATCTGATGAGACATCTCTAGGTGCCACGGAGTCTGAAAAATCACATGTCGAAGATATAAGGTGTTTTGGTCTCAGGGCTCTTAAGAGACTACGCCCGAAAGCACGAGGAGTGTAGGGAACAAAAAAAAAGCCTCCACTAGTGTTCACCAAGCCATTTGGACGTGTTGGCTTAGACGATTCAGTCCCACAAGCTATCATTTACAAAATATAGCATCTAGCAGCCTTACACTGACTTAGACTACACTATTTCTCGCGGTTTTTTCCATCTCCATTCGGTTCTCTTGCTGTCCTATTGTTTGCAACACGTGTGAAATAGTGCAGTCTAAGTCAGTGTAGGGCTGTCCAGATTGTGCTATAGTTTGCAAAGGGAAGCTCGTGGGACCGAACCAATTACGCCAACACGTCCAAATGGCCTGGTGAACGCTACTGGAGGCTTCGTTTTGGTTCCCTACGCTCCTCGTGCTTTCGGGCTACCTCATCCGGGCGTAGTCGCTTAAGAGCCCTGAGGCCCAAACACGCCATATATTTGATGGGTTATTTCTCAGAATCCGTGGTACCTAGAGACATCTCGTCAGATCTGAGACCTCCACGTCGGGGCCCTCTATAAAAGCCTCTCGCAGTTTTCTCCATCTCCATCCGGTTCTCTCGCTGTGCTATTGTTTGCAAACGCATGAAATAGTGTAGTCTGAGTCAGTGTAGGGCTACCCCATCCGGGCGTAGTTTCTTAAGAGCCCTGAATGACTAGATTGGCTTAAGAATGAATTTGATAGGGGTACGTCTAAGAACGCATGGGAGTTATCAATCGCATAGTAAATCTTTTTTGTTCAGTTCTGGATGGAAGTCCGCTGGCCTACGACTTAGTGACCTTCCTTGATAATTTATGTTATGATAAACCCATGGATGCTTTCAAAAGTGCCTTAAAAAGGATAGGGGTAGTCATCAAGCCTAGTGAAGGGTGTGATGTGATTTCCAAATAATTTGAAATGCCTACATATTTAAAGGTAGTAACACGAATTGGACAGGATTAGACAATCAAGAATCATTGAGTGTCTGAATCAGAATGTCATTGCATCTGGAGACATTATCAAGCATTGGAGTAATGTATATGGAGAGACATTCTCAAAATATCCACAGATGAAAGGCATCAAATTGTGAGGATTGTCGAGTGTTTTAACAGGGTAGATGACTACGAAGCATAGAAGAATGTAGTAAGTGCATGATAAGATAGGAACCAATACAAAGAGACCATGAGCAAGAAGAAGCACAAGTAAGGTAAATACACATATACACATTGATAAATTGAATGAATAATTAATTAGATAAGGTAACTCTTTATATACATACATTATATAAATATTGATTTCCAAAGTTTGATGCATATTATACATTGAAAATGCTAGTACATGTACATCACCAATAAATGAAAAAAATAATCCATAATGTCTTAAATATTGTTAAGTGCACATCATATTAGATTCATGTAAAAATAATCTCATAAATGTAAGGTCTCATAGAAAATTATCAAGTTCCAAATAGTATTTTAATGTGCATAATAAATACAAAAATGCCCAAATAGGTCATATACCATCAAGTTCAAATGCCATATAGGCTTACATACAATGCCATGCACATAGGCATAAGACACAATATCATGTAAGACAAATATACTACTCATCAAAATCTATCCCTTTCTTGGCCTTTCTCGAAGAAGGCCCTCCCTTAGACAAAAGATGGAGATCCATGAGATGACTTTGGATTGTCTCGAGCCCATGCTACGAGTCCTCTTCCGTTGAATACTCGCCTGTAGATGATCCTGTAAATACAAACAATGTTTTTTTGTCAAAAATTAATAATTTATATGTGTTTTTAACCATGTATTTAAGACCATGCTATAATGAAAGTATTTTAGATAAATACACAAAACTTACCGCAAGTTGTCGATCATGCCGAATTTCGCATTTCATGCACGCTAAGATGAGTCATCGGGAGCTCCTGCAGTACGAACGGGGAGTACAAAGATGACGAGATGGAGGATTCCATGCCCTTGAAGTCAAAAATGGAGGGGGGTTGAAGTTCCCTACATACACATAAGATTAGAAAATATAACATCAGAATTAGCGAAAATAGATCTAAGTACATGTATCTACATAATGACAATATTTTAACTAATTTTATCAATATAGAACTATTATTTTTACCCCACCACACCTATGAATCAAATGAAGAGGGCTACGCCCTGTCACAGGTAACTCATGCATACACACAATGAAGGACATTATTAACATAATTCAATAATTCTATAATGAAAGACATTACTAACTGTAATTTAACATAATATGAATAACACAAGAAATTTAACAAAATTTACTTGTTGTTTGAATACCTCTATGAGTTTCTCCATAGATGAAATCGCAGCGGCAACACCTTTATCTACTTGTCGCAGAGATGGTGGGGTGTTTAGTGAAGTCAACATCTTTATCAAACATGTATATCACGTGAGTTAGATGGACATACAATAACATACATATATTTGACTTCAAAACTAATATATATACATGTATATATATATATATATATATATATATATATAGACACACACACACACACACACACACACACACACATGTATGTCGAAAATTTTACATAATTAACATTCTAAATTACCTATGTGAATGTATGTGTATGTATGGTGCTCGCCGCCTGTGGTTGGGATGAAGATGTGCCTCCCACGCACTGTAATATCAATGCATGTACATGTACAAATACAATTATTTCAAAAATTTAACATGTATAAGTAAATCAGGTACTCCAAAATTTTTGTAACACACATAAAATTTTTACCTACAACGGTGATACCGATGAATGTAATCCAAATGTCTCACTCAAAAGGACATCTGACATAGTGACATTATCATGTTCACCCCTAGCACTAGGTGCACCAAAATTAGTACTCATGAAAGTATCGTCCTCCTCGGGCCCAAAATATATGCTATCACGTGACAAGAAAAAATATGGCCTCATGCTAGTACTCCCTGAGGGAATACTTTGTGTACCTCTGTGAGCATTTGGCTCAGAAATATCCCTCGTATGTCGAACAAGGGTCACAGATAGCCCCTGAAGCGCGTGGAGTGTATCAATCTCTACTATCTCCTTCACTGCTTGAGGGACAATCTCAAGGTGAGGGGGCTTCTGTGCAGGGAATCTACCTTGCTGAATAGGTGCACGTTGTGCACCTGGTCGATCCTGTGCAGATCCTTTTCCTCAGCCCTAGAAATCTCAGAAATCAAAATAATTTGGGATCTCGTTGAGGATAAACTCACAATATATTTTCCTCATAAATTATAGTGGCACCTCGTTGTTATTACAAGGTGGAAAATCAAACACCATCAACCATCGGTCCCAAAAATTATTTTTATTCAAATTATTATTGCACTAATGGATGGGAAATCATTTACATGTCAACTAAACAGGAAAATTAGTGTAGGGGTCCGTGAGTAAGACGCATATGAGTTCTTTTGAAATTTCTTTTTTATTTACATCCACATATGACAATTTGTTAGAATAATAAACCTATAACCCTCTCTGTAAGTTGTCCAATGATCAATTTTCCCCGTTGCCGCGTCAATTTGAACAAGTAATGCCTCCAATGTGTTTGCAAGAGAGGCATGGTGGGGGTTTATAGATTGTGCATCCCTCATTGTTTTGATTAAATCCTCAATTTAAATTTTATTTTCAACTATTTGGGCTGCTAAATCTTCTTGACTACCCGAGGGATGTTGAGAAATTATGGGACTGTTAGGAGGAATCTCAGGAATAACAGGGTTTGGTTATGGTTGATTCCCTCGACCTTTAACTATAACAATGAAAAATATGTACTCAATTCAAATTTTAATCTATAATTATCATATTTCAATGCAATTTTGAGAAAAGAATTGTGCTTACCTCCTTTGTGGCGCCATCGTCGATTCAGATCTTCCCGGTGATCCAGAAACTATCCTTTGAGCTTGAGATCCAGCTGAATGAAAAAACGCGAGGGCACGAACAAGCTCTGAAACTCACGTTTGAGGGAGGTAAAATGATAGAGGCTCGGGCCTCTTTTTTTGTTTATAGTCAGCATAATGCGTACGCGTTATGCTTTGGTGATTCCCGAGCCAAACAAATTAAAACACGTATGCATTTTACTTTTTTTCGGATTCTTGTCCGCTTTTTGGCCTCCCAACTTCGTGCACTTACCCTATATTGATCTATGCATTACACTACATCTCTCAAAGGAAGAAAAACTCCATGTGTTTTCCTAGTGTATGTGGCATTATATATGTAAATTTAAGACAACCCCTATCATGCCCATGTATCTCTTTAAAAAATATTAGCACGCATAATTGTGAATAAAATAGAATGTACTCAACATGGTAGCGATATAGTCTGTTATGCTTATGTTTACTATATTTATTCCCTTGAATATTAGAAACTATAGAAATGTTTTGTTTTGGCTTGCACTTACTATAACTTGGCTCTAGGACCTTAGGAGGCTTGTGGATGGGGAGGCTAGACTCTTGAACCTTCTTTAAGTGCTTCACAAGTAAGTAGTGGTTTCTTTTACATATATTTTATTATTGTAGGAAGAATTAGGAGATCCTTGAGTGCTTTAGGATTGTATTTTGCAATAGGTAATATTGAGAATGCCACGTAAGTTTATTAGTGCATTTTAATTTCTTATATAGGATTTCATATGTTAATTATAACATTAAAGCCAACCTATGGGATAAAAAATGACCTAATACAAGATATCAAATTAGAAACAAGAGATATTTTAAGAGGAAGCCAAGATCGTATAGGTCATCTCATATCATACTACGGCTTAGTATTTATCCATACAGTTTCGAACAAATAATTCTTGATTTTTGAGCAAGATTCTAGGAAAGATCCCCAAGATTGATATACTATTTTGGACAAATATAACTGAATATAAGAACGATTGAATAATGTTTTTAGTAAAGAAAGTCTTATGTGAGAGAGAGACAGAGAGAGAGAGAGAGAGAGAGAGAGAGAGAGAGAGATCATTTAGCTTTAGGATGTATAAGAAATTAGTAGTGTAAAGATGGAGCCAAACTTGTCATTGATAAAAGATAACTTTCCAAATTTAGGTGTTTATAAATTTGGAATGAATTTAGAGTAAGATTGGGTCTCATTAATAGTAAGCATACATTTATTTTCCCAACATAAAACCTAATAAGGAACTACTAAATTTATACCATCTCTTTGTCATGTTGGATTCTTTGATCTACTTGTGACATCATATTTTCTTTTCCTACATTGGAATTGACTTTTTCGGGATCAAATTCAGTGTTTAAAATTATTCTAACTTAGTCAAGATATGTAAACGCCCACTCAATTTGAACAAAACATCTCTACATTATAAACAAAGCAAAAATTAAAACTAACAAAATCACCTCTTTAATGGTGCTTGTTGGTAGTCAATAAGCATCTATAGAAATTATTGTTAAAAATAAATTTAATTATTTTTTAAGTACAAAAAAATATGCTAGATTTAAATCTTCATTATATTTTTAACTATAAGATTTTTTTAAGTTGTCGATTTTATCATCATCTTATGTTTGGTTTCCTCAAAATTTCTCTAAGTGACTTAAAATTATATATGTGCTTATAATTTCTAAAATAATTCAAGCAAAATATATTTGTTATGTTGGGCATGAAACTCCAATGCAATGGTTTAATAATAAAATTATTATAGACTATGAATTTAAACATAAAAAAGGTACTAAAGTAACATCAAAAACTCTGGCTCTACTAAAATCTTAATAATACATGTAAGTATTTAAAAACGAAAAAAATATCTTTATACACATAATTTCAACTGAAAAATATAACGATGATAAGAGATTAAAATTTTCCATGAAGAGATTAAAATGAAGATCTTAATTCATTTTAACATTGATATTCTAAACAAACTTCTCATTAACTACTAAAAATTCTACAAATTCTTCAATTGAAACCAAAATATTTAATAAATCCATATTTAACACAACAATTTACCTATTTTATACTCTCTAAAATACTTAAAATTGTATAAGTATTGAACAAATATGTACACAACTTTTTAATATTGAAGGTGACATAGATTGTCAGTATAAAAATGTGGAAAAATATATAACCTACGTAGTAAAGACCTCAAATAATTTAAATAAATATGTATACATTATTTTTGAAAATATGTCTAAAATGTATGATAAAACCCAACTACTTATCTTCTCTTGGAAATCACGATAATAAATTACCATATAAGCTAACAGACTCAATAGATAGTGAACCTTATAACAATGAGGGTGATGCCATAATAGAAGAGGTCCTCCTACTAACATAATGGATGAGTAGTTGTAGAATAAGTATGTTCACTTGCTTTTCCTTTCTTTCTCCTCCTTTATGACTTTGTGATTCAAACATTAAATTCCATCAAATTCCTTTAAATACATCCATTTTTTCCCAAATTTAGATATATTATTAAATAGATTTTGAAAGTGCATCTTGAATATACATCTTAAATCCACATTAGTTGGAAAGCTCGTTGGAAGACAATATATAACCCAAAGGGACTATATGCTTATTTTCTTGGAGTTCCCCTAACTTTAATAATTTTAATAGTATTTGAGTAAAATTGAATTATTGTTTTTTTTATGAAATAACTATCATATTACCAGAAAAATAAGATGGTACAACTATTTACTAAAAAGAGTAGGTGGTATGGAAGCACACATCTAGTTCTAACTGGCTTGAAGGTACATGATACGACAAAATAAATCAAAGCTTGTAGGGAAAAACTAACTATATAATCGTAACATTAGGGTGCAGTTGAAGGAGGATGATCTTTTTCATCAGGCTTGCCCCACCCTCTTCCTAGAACATT
Organism: Taxus chinensis; assembly: GCA_019776745.2. Taxonomy (NCBI): domain Eukaryota; kingdom Viridiplantae; phylum Streptophyta; class Pinopsida; order Cupressales; family Taxaceae; genus Taxus; species Taxus chinensis. The sequence goes on from JAHRHJ020000810.1 coordinate 326,605, forward strand.
TTTCCCATTGAGACTGGGCGACTAACCAATAGCCACAACATGGTGCCCTCCTTTTTTTCTTTTGTTTTATTTTCCTACTCTTAGGGGAACGAAATAGTCAATGCTAGCGAAGGAAAGTTGTTAGTATCTAATGACGACAACAAGCTATGATGGAAAGGAGGTAACGAGCCCTACCGTCGGTTAAATTTAACGGTTGTTTAGACATTTTTGTGATTTTAGCTGTAAAATACTTACAAATATTTGAAACAATTGTCACATGCGACTTGCAAATTTTAAGGACGGCCATTATTATATCTATATGTGTGTGTGTGTGTGTATTGTAGTTTTGAAGGGAAAAATTTGAAATTTACAGTCATTTAAAAATTGTTTGACAGACATAGGTGGCCGTAAAATTTAACCCCTGAGTCCTATCCTTTCCACTGAGATGGAGGAGATTAGTGGTGAGGAGGAGATCCCTACACAGAACGAGTTCACAAGTGGAAATGAGAGTGACTACGATGATGACCTCAGCCCCTTTGAGAGGGATCCCTTATAAAATACGAACAAGAGTGAAAGGTGTTTCATCATAATGACTACTTTGCATAAGTCAAGTATAGTTATATGTTATAATACTTCTATTGCAAAATAAGTGAAATCCATTCATATTTAGTAAACTAAACATGAAATTGTAAAAAATGAAGAATCGCATATCATGTAAAAAGTGAGGCAGGAGATTTTGTTTTATTTATGTTTCATTTTCGTTTTCCCTACATCGTCACCATGTACATCATTCCACAACAAAATCCCTTACATTTACATTGTTCTCTCTGGCCACCTTTTAATCATCTAATTATTTTATTGTCTCTGCAAGTGGAATTTTGATGGGAAATTGTCTGGTGAATATGGCAACATCACAACATTAAAGGTCTACTGACCAAAAAATGTTGATTAAAAATTCACTTTTAAAGGCCTACCGACCAGAAATGTAGATATCTCCGGTTAGTTCACCTACGAATGGTTCTGTGGGGTTAAGGAACAACGACTGCAATTGATATAAACATCTCCGCATTGATTTTGAGAAAATCACGGTAGCAAATTCTTGTGAAGTTCTTTGTATAAAATAGGCGATCGATGGCGACAACCATGCCTCGTATTGTTACCTACGTGAGAATTGTGTTTTCCTCATCAACAGTGAACTAAATACTAGCAATTATACATGAAGTGTAAGATGGGAACACTGAAGGGAATAAGGAGAATAATTAAAAGTTAAAGAAGAAAACAATAGGGAGAAATGTGGTATGAGGGTAAGTGCAGGAAGTTGATGGACAAATATAGGGTCATCCGTGGATGTCATATTGTAAAAACAACGAAATCTCAACTTGTATGGATTATTAGCTATACGCGCACTCAAAATTACAAAAAATTATATAAATATGAATCGTAGCATTCAGAATCTAGTTTCTAAAATACTAATTTTTTTAAAAAACAGACAAGTTTAGCTATATTAAACACTTAAAATTATATGACTTAGTTTTTGTTTTTGAAAAAACTTATAATATTGTAGTCCGTTTGCCCGCATTTTGGATGACCAAATCTTGTTATTTTTTTTTCCTTTGGTGAAACGTTAGATGTAGTTGTCTATCTTGGGATGGATTTTATTTTGTATTTTTTTTAGCAATATTTTTTTTTAATGATTTTTTCCGTGAAAGTGGTATGAAAATATTTAGAAAACGGAGTGCTTTCCATTTGCCCGCCATAACTATATCAAAAAAGATCGAAATCAAATATATTTTTTTAACGTGTATAGAATTTGTCCACGCTTGGGATGGTATAAGTTTTATCATATTTTGATAAGCGAAACAAAAGTTACAGTCTTAAACGTAGACATGAACATTCACGAGAAAAAATGTCTTAAAGACCTATTGTTAGTAAAAAATTATAAAATGATATTTATCTTATTCTATTCACTTTAAAATCAATATTTCTACGAAGCTAACAGTCTACCCTACGCGATGGCACCATTTTTGTGAAATGTTTTTAGTTTTTTAGCATGGTTCAAGTCTTTGGAAGAGCAGATTTGAGGTTTTTTGACCTTTTACACTTCATAATGACCTTCTAAAGCTTTGGTTGGGGAAAAACAAAGATTTCCCAAGGCTTAGGATCGGCAGATAGATCCGAGATCACGGTTTATAAAGCACGCTCGCGGTTCATAAATCATATTTACACACATCCCAATGTCTGAATTACCATGTGATTTTTATTCTCTGACCTTTACGTACGAATTACTGCGAAATTCTATCTTTTTCTGCACGTTTTTCTTATCACCGGAAGCAAAACATCATGGGAGACCAGAAACGAAGTCAAAAAAGGAATTCATTAAGTAAAAAACACCAAATGAATTAGAGGCCAACAAAATTCAAAATGCTGAGCGAATGCGGAAACTTCGTGAATCAAGAAGAGGTTCATCTTTAACCCCAACTATTGTAAGCAATGAAGAACCAGGTAATGTTTTTACTGTCAATGTTGAAGTTGAATTAAATACTCGTGATGAATATGTTTTTACTGTCAATGTTGAAGAAGAATTAAATACTCATGATGTAGCAAATGTTGAAATTGAAGGAGACAATGAAAATGTGAATAAGGAAATTCATGTTGAAACTGTAGATAAGCAAAATTTGATAAAAACACCTCCTAGGATTTTACGTAAGAAACCTAATTTTTTTATTGAAATTGATGAAAACATTTTGAAACCAATGTATGACAAACTTTTTGAACGAAAAATCAGAAGAAAAGCCACTGAAATTTGGGATAATCACTTTGAAATTTTAGATGTTTCCCAAAGATGTCAGTTGTTGGTTAGTTTGATGAAATTGATTAAAATGAGACCTACATAAAACACCTTATGATTGACAACATCTAATATACGTGGTCAAACCTCTACAATTGTTGAAAATCTTCATGATGCATATCACAATGTTGGTGTCAAGAGACGCACTAGGGATAGTAATATTGTGCGTCGTGTACTTGCTACTAGTGTTGTAAGTGAATCAATAAAAAACAACGTTTGATTACGCAAACAAGTTGAATGTTGCAAGTTAATCGAAAAACTCTAATGAAAGCAATTGAAAGACGTAAAATCCTTCAATCACTTAATAATGCCGATTTTTGGACATTTTCTGCTAGAGCACCGTGTAAGGACAAAAATAATTCTGATGCTATAAGAGAAGTTATTAAATTTTGGCATGATAACACTAGAGTTTCACCTAATACAAGAGATGTTATAAAACAGAGAGTTGGTTCAACTAATCATGAACCAAATCCAAAGTATTTCTTAGATATGACTCAAACTCAATTTTTTCGTAAGTTTTAACGAGAGAATCTAGAAATTAAAATTAGTCAACATTTTTTTGAAATGTTGAAACCATTCTATGAGAAAATCAACCACGTTCGCACCACTTGTTGTAGGCAACATGTTGAATTTGCGATGCATTATGCTAAATTTTTACGTATTCGTTCTTATTTTCATTCTGAAACTATGTTATCGGAATGTGGTGTTCAAGTTCCACCAATATCTTCTAGGGATTTCATTCCTACTATATTTTTTGAAAAAGAAGTTGGACAATTTTTTTATAGTCAGGATTGTTTAGATGGAAGTTGTAGTACATGCAGCGGATTACCTAAATTGGAAAGTTGCATCCATGAGAAAATTGAAGGTACAATAGGACATAATTTAGTTGAGTTTGATTAATATAAATCAGTTGAATACCAGTTGAAAGATGAAAAAGAGTCTAAACGGTGTGAGCTAGTTACAGAACAAATGTCTGTTTTCTAATTTTTGAGAAAATTTAAGGATGAAATTGTTTATGAGTATGCGAGGCATACACATAGAGCTTGATGGTTGGATGAAAAGTTTAAGCTATGAAAAGACACATTTCTTATTGGTACTATTGTTTCAGTGGTCGATTTTGCAGAGAATTACACATTGCAACCACAAATGGAGGTTCAATCGCAATATTACAACTCAATATAAGTTGCCATTTATGTGCATATAGCATTTCTACATTCTCCTTGCAGTACAGAGAATGATCAAATTTTTTTAAGAGAGCACCACTTTTATATCAATGATGATCGTACTCATTCTACTGAATTTGTGTAAGGGTGTTTCCAGTTATTTTATGGAAACTTGTCTGATAGGGACATCCACTTCAAACAACATTATATATGGTCAGATAATTACACGTCTCAGTTTAAGAATGCATGAATGTTTTATTGGATGAGCATAATGCACGTCAAGATGGGTGTGCAACATATTTGGAGTTTCACTAAGGCTGGACATGGAAAAGGAGAGCATGACGGTGCAGAGGCATGTGTGAAAAGAGCTCTTACAAGAGAAGAGTTGAAGTACAAAGATGGTGCTAAATTAAAAGATGCAAAGAATATAGTGGAATGGTGTACTGACAACATGGCCCGAAGTTCTTAAGAAAATTCTACAGTTCGCAGATATTTTTGGTTGATAAAGGAACAACAAATTGCTAACTATGCGGATTGTATGACACTCACTGGGTCCAGTGATATGCACTCATTTTGTAGCTCAGACGCTACTTCGTGGGTCGTATGGACAAGAAAGTTGACATATTTTTGTGCATCTTGTATCGAATTTATCACTGCTGAGTGTGATTCACAAGAATGGGTGGATGGATGGATTTGTAGGCCTCTAACTCCACTTCCTAGTTATCAACCTCCACAAGCATTACGACTTGTTTCTACAGATGAAGTTGCAACATCCAAGGACTTTGACGAAATTTTGATTTTGGTGTGACAAGGTATTTATGGTTATTTATTTAATTTTTGTATTGAGTTATGTCCATTAAAATTTTAATATGTAATTTAAATTTGATTTGTTTAACCTGTGTTTTTATAGGACATGTGTTTGTAGTAATTACGATAGAAGACAATGAAGAAGGAACAAACTATTTCTTATGTCGTTGCATCGAGGAAAGAAAGAAGTTGACTTCTCCTATTATAGATGGCGAAGATATTGAGTATCATACAGGGTCAGTGGTAGTTGCTGGAACTTGGCTTCGATGGTATCCATTAAAAAACTCCTTTGTTTGGGTGCTTGAATACTTTGAGACACATAGGAAAATACTCTGATATTCACATCTAGTTCTAGCGACAAATATTCAGCTGTATAGATATCGAGTAAAGCCTAATAACAAGATTCTTTGGAAGGTTTGAGAGTCAGATCATGAAGCAATCTTGTCTGCTATTCAGAGTAGATCCGATCATGATGGTTCATTAGAATGAATTTACAATGCTCATGTCTGGTATATATAATTTATTTTCAATATATATATATATATATATATATATATTTGTTAGTTTAAAGATCTAGATTTAAGTTTAAATATATTTTATTTTAAATTTGTGTATTTTGTATATATAGATAGTATATGGTTTTGATTTGAAACTTAAATTTCTTTGACTAACACTTTTATGTTTAGGTTAGTGGTGTCAGAAAAGCTTCCACCTTCACGTGGTTGGCACTTTTAGTAGAGAATTTTAAATTCTCGAAGCTAAGAGAAGCTTTCATTGTTTGAAAAAGTTGTAAATTTTGAAAAAGTTGTAAATTTTGAAAAAGTTGTAAATTTTGAAAATGTTGTAAATTTTGAAAACGACTCCTCCCCAAGTGTTTACAAGACCATACCTACGCGTGTGCACCGATCTGGGAAGGAAAAATATTAGAGAGGATATTATAGAGGGTCCCTACGCCGAGGTGTCGAATCAAACGAGACGTCTCTAGGTGCCACGGAGTCCGAGTAGTCACCCGTCTAAGTTGAATGCTATTTTGGTCTCAAGGCTCTCAAGGGATTACGCCCAAATGAAGTAGCCCGGAAGTAACGACCTTGTCGCGCACCGAAACACTACCTCCTCCAGTGCTCACTTGGCCACCCAGATGTGTCGGTGTAGTCAGTTCAGTGCCATGACCCATCATTAGCAAAATATAGCGTTTGACAACCTTACACTGACTCCAACTGCACCATTTCATGCGTTTACAAACAATAGGGCAGCGAGAGCACCGAAATGAGAAGGAAAAAACTGAGAGATACTTTTGTAGCGGGTCCCTACACCGAGGTGTCAGATCAGACAAGGCATCTCTAGGTGCCACGGAGTCCGAGTAGTCACCCGTTGAAGTTAAACGATATTTTGGTCTCAGGTCTCTTAAGGGACTATGCTCAAACGAAGTAGCCCAGAAGCAACAACCTTGTCGCACACCAAAACACCACCTCCTCTAGCATTCACCAGGCCACCCAGACGTGCCGGCGCAGTTGGTTCGGTGCCATGACCCACAATTTGCAAAATATAGCGTTTGCCAACCTTACACTGGCTCCAACTGCACTATTTCACACGTTTGTAAACAATAGGGCAGCGAGAGCACCAAAATGAGAAGGAAAAAACCAACAGAGAATTTTTTAGAGGATCCCTACGCCGAGGTTTTGGATCAGACGAGGTGTCTCTAGGTGCCACGGAGTCCGAGTAGTCACCCGTCGAAGTTGAACGATATTTTGGTCTCAGGGCTCTTAAGGGACTACGCTCGAATGAAGTAGCCTGGAAGCAACGACCTTGTCGTGCACCGAAAAACCACCTCCTCTATCATTCATCTGGCCACCTCAATGTGACGACATAGTTGGTTCGGTGCCATGACCCACCGTTTACAAAATATAGCGTTTGACAACCTTACACTGGCTCCAACTACACTATTTCACGCGTTTGCAAACAATAGGGCAACGAGAGCACCGAAATGAGAAGGAAAAAACTAAGAGAGGTGTTTGTAGAGGGTCCCTATGCTGAGGTTTCGGATTAGATGAGGCATCTCTAGGTACCACAGAGTCTGAGTAGTCACACATCAAAGTTAAACGATATTTTGGTCTCAGAGTTCTTAGGGGACTACGCCCGAACGAAGTAGCTCGGAAGAAACGACCTTGTCGTGCACCAAAAAACATCCTCCTATAGTGTTCACCTGGCCACCCAAACATGTCAGTGCAGTCGGTTCGGTGCCACGACCCACCGTTTGCAAAATATAGCATTTGACAACCTTACACTGGCTCCAACTGCACTATTTCACACGTTTACAAACAATAGGGCAGTGAGAGCACCGAAATGAGAAGGAAAAAACCAAGAGAGGATTTTGTAAAGGGTCCCTACTCCGAGGTGTTGGATCAGACAAGGCATTTCTAAGGGCCACGAAGTCCGAGTAGTCACCCGTTGAAGTTGAACGATATTTTGGTTTCAGGGCTTTTAAGGGACTACGCCTGAATGAAGTAGCCCGGAAGCAACGACCTTGTCGAGCACCGAAACACCACCTCCTCTAGCATTCACTTGGCCGCCCGAATGTGTCGGCGCAGTCGGTTCGGTGCCACAACGTCATGAGGCATGACTTATCACTCCTCACCTCCGTTCATTTCCTAGGACTCAAAACAATCAATGTCACTTGTTTAGCTTCCATCTCTCTTGTTCTCTTTGGACTTGCCTCTGTCCTCTTAGACCTGCTTCATCACTATCCTTGCTTTTCTCTCTTGAGCTATGTCGTTGTGGTGATCTGTCTCCATCCTCTGCTGCCCCAGCTATGTGCTTATATGCTCATTATTTTTGTATTGTAATAGGATTCTTCATCACATATCACTACACAAAATTAGGAGTATAAGTAAATCATCAAACAATTAAGGAAACACATGTGTGAGGACATTTTATTCATAAGTGCCTCAAATTGAAGCAATGTCTCCCATCTGAAACTTAAACCTCCTAGTCCATCAAGCAAGATCAAGCATTCATACTGCAAAGAAGGACATGTGACCATTGGGTGAGCATGATCCTTAAAAAAGGGAACATGATCTATTTCCTAAGATTATCTCTTTGTTTAGATTGTTCTTGGTCATATTTTTGAAAATCATTAGGAATAGAGTTGAGATCAAGAAAGAGAAATTCCATTGGGAAAATAATCTCCCATTTGCGAGTGAGATGAATAATTTTGATTCTCATTCCTTGGTGAGCTCAAGTGTGTTTTCATCTGACTCAGAGAACTTGTATGACATTTTGTCCCATACCATCACCTAGAGGTTTGATGTTCTAAAAGAAGCCATTTCTGATTTTGAATCCCATGAAGAGAATGTATCAAAATTTTTGGAAGATCTTGGCACAAGAATGCATGAGCTTGGTACTCCTCTCAGGGAGAATAATTCCACATTAAGAATCTTCAAGATTCAAATTTTAAGAATTAGTTCAGGAAAATATTTGTGACCCTTTCCTTCAATAGTCAATACTTTAGAAGCCCTTGTAGACATCATAGGTTATATCTCTAGAATCCTATGAAGATTTAAATGAAAAATATTTTAGTCAATGTGGAAATATCAATGCCATTCCTAAGAATTGACTCAACACCTTGGAGCATGTGAACATCTTGGAAGATTAGAAAGTTTCATTTGTAGTTTCCAGATTCAACAAGATGGTCTATGGAAAAGCCTCATCATTCAAGATCTTCTGCAGAGAAAGACATGAGTTGATTTTTCATTAGAGGAGGATTCTTCATGCGATGGTTGGAACCTAAGAATACTAATAAGGGCTTACTGTCAAATTTTTACCCTTTTCAACTTGGGACATCAGAATGCACCACCACATGAAATCTCCCCCTTTCGTCACTTAAGGCTTGTAACATTCTCACTAGGTATTCAATTTCTCAGCACCCCAACTTGATTATGCTGCTCCCTCTCATGAATACTTAACACCTTCTCACATTATCACCCCTTTAAGTCCCTTTGTCACTTAAGGCTTGTAACCCTACCCTGTCATGCCATGTATCCCGGGTTAATCCAAAATGGTCAAGGATGAGTTAGAAGGTGAGTTAGCTAGGTTAATGTTAAGAGGTGAGTATAAACATACACTTAGCCATTTTTTTTAATCCCTTTTTAATATTTCCTTTTCCTTCATTTCTGCTAGTATTTAGTTATGCTACTAAATTTTCAAGAAACTCTATTGCAAAAAATCACATTTTTGCTCATATCTCCTTCATTTTTGCTCCATTTCCCCTGCAATTTTACTCGTAACTTCTACTCATGAACTCCTTGAAGATGATCTAAACATATTTTTTATATTATCCCATTTAAAATTTCAGAGAAAAAAAATGCTTTTTTAGATCCTTGCAATTCTAGAGATCGAAAACACTTGAAATTTGAAGCAAGAAACCATATGAAAATACCTAATCTAATGAATAAATTTCATCTCAATCCAAATACAAGAAGACATGATTAAATATTTATTATTAAATTGGCATATGAGCCTTACTAAAAATAATAAGTTTTGATAACAAAGAAAAAAGTTTGAAACCTCTGTGTAATCTTCAATTCTAGAAATATGAAAATTGTAAAAACTTGAAAATCGGGAAAATTGTAAAATCTTCTTGATGTTGCACCATAAGTAACATTAAATATTCATATATAGTTCAAGATGAACTCTACCTCACTTATTTTCAATGTTCGCATTAGTTGATATGCAACAGATTGAGTGTTAGCTTTTTTAAAAAAAGTAATTGTACGTAAATTTTGCCCTTTTGTAGTTCACCTAGCATGGTTTTGCTTAATGGAATAGGATTGCTTAACAATTGTACCATGTAGTGCTCCGGGACATGGTTTTTTAATTTTAAATCAAACATACATATTAGAGAACTAATTTAAATGGTTATAAAAACATACATAGAAGGATATCATACATACCATGAAATCAAATCAAACATATAGTTCAGATTTATCGTTATGAAAACCAACACACATGGATATATAGGAATTAAACAAAGTGTGCTCCAAACGCACGCCTCTGAAAATATATGTAAGTTCGTAATGTATGTGTACATCTTGAACTAAGTGTGTCATAATGTACATAGAAAACCACATGCGGTCGCAAAAGGCTATTTATATACAATGGACTATATGAAGAAACACGTTCACTAGGACCAGATGGCCCATATATATATATCTATGTACATCCAGGTGGACTATGAATCTACTCATGAAACATCTTCCCTCTCTTCGCCCTGCTAGAAGAAGCACGTCCACGACCTGGAGATGTAGTGGAGGGAGATGCCACTATGGATTTCATCCGTGTGGTCCTAGGTGTCTCTAAGCATGCCTGCAACCTAACCTGCACATTCATAAACAATAAGTTTTTAACACCCAAAATTTTAAAATACATTCAAAATTTAGAAAGTTGTACAATTTAGTTATAATTCATGTGAAATCTTACTGCAATGTCATGATCCCTATCAATTTGTCATTGACGCATCGTAGGGACAACAATAGACTCACGAGGGGTAAGCTACATACAAATAATTAATTTTCAAATTAAATATTTCACATACATACAAAATTTGATATTGTAGATTTAAGTTAATGAACCTCCAAAATTTAACAAATTTGAAAAATTATATCTCAGTTAGTGGATCTACAGATGCTATGGCAGTATCTACAGCAGCCTCCACAGTTTGCATATATGGAGGAGTCTCTTTAGCAATCATAAGCTATACAAAAAATATGTAAAAATCAATATTAAAATCTACATGACTGTGCACCACATAACAGAGGTCCAAAGCATGTAATCCATGTGAACTTCCAGTAATTAGAAACAAAGTGTAAAGAGATTTACTAACTTGCGTAAAACTCATGTGAGGCGTGCCAGTAGCCTCAGTTCCTAGAGCAAATGATGACCCGCCAGGATCTTGTTTATAAAAGACAAACATATTAATATGTACAACATACACGTGAAACATTATAATAATAATCTAGTGCAATCAAATGAAATTAAAAATGTAAGTGTGTACAACTTGAAACTTACGTTTGAAACACGCCCAACTGCAGTAACTAGCATGTCGACACCGGATGTTTCCTTTACTAGCTCTTGCTATTTAAAATAAAATAAAAAATTAGTTTTTTACATGTATGTACATGACGTACAATCAAATATATATATATATATATATTAAAATCTTAAACATGTGAATTAAACTATTGTGTGTGTATATATATATATTATTTATATTTATTTGAAATTTACCTGTTAAAGAACAATATTAGTGGCACTAGTTCCAAAAACATTCACCAACATCTCATCTATAGAAAAGAAATCCTTTGAACCAGCAAATGATGTCTCGCCCGTAGGGCATACGGCACCACATGATCCACAGTGATGTGGTGCCCTAGAACTGGCGCCTCCACCAACATCACCAGATGCAATCTGGTCACTATGTTGGGTCGGAGTGTCAGTGAGCTCCCTCAATACATGCAGTGTATCAATCTTCACAACCTCCTTCACTGTAGGAGGGATAACTGAAGGCAGTGGGGGTTTTGGGGCATAGGGGATCCTAGGTTGATCTATGCGTGCACCAGGTCTACTCTATGCAGAGCCACCTCCTTGACCAAAAAAGTCAGAAAAGTCAAAATAATTCAGGACCGCATTGAGCACGAACTCGTAATATAATTTCTTCAAAAAATAAAGAGGAACCTCATTGTTGTTGCATGGTGGATAATCAAAAACCATCCACCATCGGTCCCAAAAATTGTTTTTGATTTGGTCATCATGACACCAATGGATTGGGAACCGTTTGCAAGTAACTGCGGGGGGGCATTGGTTCTAGGGTCGGTAAATAATACACAAATGAGGTCTTTTCCAATTTTTTTGTTTTTTACGGCCGCATGAGATAGTTTATGTGCATACCACCACTTACAGTCACCTCTAAAGGTATTCCATCTATGCATTTGGTTGGTTGCGGACTCGACTTCGCCAATCAATGTTTGCAATGTATTGGCTAAAGTCATGTGGGATGGATTTGTGGCATGATTTTGTCTTATAGTCTGAATTAGGTTCTCAATGACAATTTTATTTTCTCGTATTCTTCCAATGATATTATCTTGTGTTCCTGCTGGCTCAGTGGGGACAGAAGGAGCCACAGGAGGCGGATCTATGTTTGGAGGAGGGTTTTGAGGAATGTTCGGTGGGTTTTGAGGAATGTTTTGACGGTTTGCACGATTTCGAGCTTGCCAACCAACTGATAAAACAAGAAAATTGTATACATAAACAAACATTTCAAAAAACCCATGAAAATACAATAAAATAACCTAAAATGCAAAAAAAAAAGATTAAAATCAGGGGCTTACTTCCTCGTCTTAGTGGTATGGTTGAATCTATCGCTATCCAAAAGTCTGATGAGAAATTTTGAGATGGTATTCAAAGCTCGAGTGAAAAACGTCTAGGAAAAATCACGGTTTGAAATGAAAAATGGGGAAAATAAGGAGTCGTGGGGCTGCAAATTTTTGTCTCAGAGTTCCGCAATCGCGGTTCTAAACCACAATCGCAGTTTCAGGTTTGGTAATTGCCAAACCTGGAATTCAGGAACCGCAATCGTGGTTTAAAAACTGCAATTGCGGTATATAAACCGCGATCGCGGTTCCTGAATTTCAGGTTTTCATGTCCACGGAATTGTCCACTAACTTCATGCACTTACCCATGAGGGAGGAGTAGTGCATTGTGTTCCACTAAATTTTCTTCATCTTGGTTTCATTATTAATTCGAATGTCATATACGTTCAAAGGGGAAGTACTAAGAAATTGATGAAAATCTTAAATTTTTAACAATTTTTTTTATTAAGGATCGCTTATTTATGTGAGTGTATTTTTTGGTTGAAGTGGTCAAAATACAAATTGGAAAAAATTCAAAAGGTTACAGGCCCACAATCTAGTGCAAGATTTTTTTGTAGTACCGAGTAACATCCTTTTATCATTTCGACCTTTATTAAAGAACAAGATTAATTGCAAGAAAATAGGTGACGTTTGAACATTCGTTGATAATAGAGCCCCCAACTTTTAGTCATATGAGGGACATGTAGAATTTATTTGGCAGTCAAACTCAACTATTTTTTATTTCAATTTTGTACTCCTTCAAGGTTTTGGAATGGACCAAGTCTGATTTGTTAGAAGTGGCAAAGAAATAAATTGGAGATAATGTTCACTGCAGTGTGGCAATGAGCACATACCCAAAGGTTTTTAACAACTGCATTACGTGTTCCTGGGGGTGTGTTTAACCAACCAAATGTAGTCACCAACTTTTCATGATGGTGGCAGAGAAATAATTCTTTTTCCAATTCCACACTATTAAATAAATGTCTATAATCTGCAAACTAACATGTTGCCTTCATCTCCCTAGCCAATTTCTCCAAATTTGCATAGATCTCCTCTTTTTGTAGATGTGATCTATGATATATGATTTTTCTATTGGCCTTTAATCCATCTACATCTACATATCTTTTTAATTCCTCTATCTTTCATCAATCTCCGTATCATTTAAATCTCATTTGCCCATTTCTGCATAGATGTTTGAGAGAAAAGCATAAGTTGCATCATTTTTAGGATCCAAATCAAAATGCATTGCATGGATTTAAACAAACCTAAGCCTATATTCATATGTGGTCTACAAGAACCAAGAAAACACTTCTACATAACCACCACAAGTTTAATTGGCATCTTAACAATAATGTTCAAGGTATCTTAAAGATAGTCAGGTTGAGAAAGAAAGTCAACCATGCACACATAATTATTAATTGCAGGTGTGTGTAATAAGGGTTGTTCATGTGATCGAATTATGTACAACCCTCATGTAGTAAACATGGATGACTACATGCTTATAGAACACAAGCAAAGGTTGTGGAATGTAAAAAAGTTCCCAATATAAAAAAAGTTCCCAATATTACACAAACTTCTAAAAATGACCAGAGAGTGCATCTGCACCATCTAATATAAATTACTTTCTATTATATTTTGTTGTGTGTCCACGCCTATCTCTACAATTACCATTTTAGCACAAGCCTAGAGTATATTGGCAACAATTTTCAATGAATGGAATAAGTGAAACCCTTTTTGAGGAAAACCCCTAACTTGTCGGTACGTTCCCATCTACACGAATTTCAAAGTTCTAATTTGAAGCACATTAAACCCCATTCATGACCCAAATGTTAGTTCAGTTCATGCTTGTCTCAAAATCCTATGGTGGCTCAACTCACTAGTGTGCATTCCTAGGAAAAAGTTATAAGTTAACTAAAAAAACATGAATAACTCATTTACAAAGTTTATAAAATTATTTAATTGGATTCATTGACTCGATTCCATTCAAATTCATATATTATACACCCCATAAAGATTAAGTGTTGGTCTCAGACAAAAAACAACACTTCACGTTCTAATTCTTTATTGACATGATGATGTCATCAACTTAAGTGCACTTGGTGCACTTTGGGAGCTTGACGGCCTTTTGGGATTGCATCGCAAGTTTTTAAACTCGAATTTGAAATCCCACCATCCAAAATGTGCCCTCCTCCCATTGATGGATGAAAATATAAAAAAGTAATGAAACAAACGATAAATTGAAAAGGTTACGCATGTTGTGGGTCCCACCCCTTCTCCCTTGGCACACTTTTGAAGCCCCGTTGCACTTGGTACAATTTGGAGGTGCAATTACACCACCAAAGTGTGCCCAACCATGATTTAGACACATTTTTGACGTGGAGATTGCAAAGTGGGTGCATTTTCCACTTTACATTTGCAAAACCAAACTCCACCTCTATTATAAGTTGTTTTTTAAATTCCACTTCCCTCTAAAAGAATAAATCCAAAAAATACGTAAATTACAGCACATGAAACCACTCAAAATCTGGTTTTTCTTCCTCCTATGTCCACAAAATAGTTGTGTGCCCTAGCTCTCTCATACCTTGTTTTGCTTGTATCTCATGATCCCTTGGTGAAATCACTCTCCAATTTTAAGCGCGTCCTCCTAAAAAATTCTTAAAGTTGATATGAAGAGTATGGAATATGGTGGAGTGGATTATTTTATACGATCACTTGAATATTGTAGTTGTTGAAACCCTATTTGGAAAAACCACTCAAAACTTGATCTAATCATTGCTTCAAAACCACATGAAGGAAACCTTTGAAAATTATCCAATGATATATCCTTGCAATTTTTTTTTTCATATATATTCATTTGCTAAAGTGGGAAAATGCATGAGATATGCGTAAATCCATGTTTGTCTTGTGAAACCACTCAAAAACCCTTTTTGCATTGAAAATTGTTTTATCATTTCCTTCAAAAGTATGTGAGAGACATTCCTCAAATTCAGAGTAAAAAATACCTCTCTAATGAATCAAGAATCAATTAATTTGGTTTTATATTGCTCCCATAACAAAGAACTGAATTTTCAGTCCACACTCCATTAAAACCCATTTTCAAGCTTACCTTGCAACTAGAAACAACTTCTTCATTTCTCGTTGTTTATGATGAGGGGTCGTCCCTAAATTTAAAGCATATATTCTTCTCAAAAATACCTTTCCGAAAAATAAATTCCCATCTGATTTGGATTTGTTTTTCCCCTGGAATGGTCCAAACAAGAATTCAGCCTATAAAACCATTAAAAATCTTGAATTCTTGTAAATCAACTCGAAATCCCATTTTCTTGTCCCTCCAAGCTCCACCATCATTCTCAAGTCTATGATACCACCAAATCACAAGATGAAATTCCATTACTACATTTACGATCCCATCTTGATTTCCAAATACGTGAATACTCGAGATAATAATGTTAACAAAATGGATTTTGCTAAATAGAGTGAGAGTGGACAAGATGATTATTAAGAATGAAAAATTTAGTTGAATCAATCGAACACTTTCATGATTGGAACCATAGTCTTGGTGTATTCTCGATCTCCTCACCATTCTCCGTTACAGAGACATGACAATGAATGCTCTTATTCTTCATAAAGACATTGTCCATCTAGTCATTACTTAGTTCCATCTCACAAAGAGGAACTGTTTCTATTTCAGTAGATTTTTATGTTGCCGGCGAGGATTCTCATGAATATTTAACACCATTATGTCCATAAGAGAGCTCATCGTTACCGATTCTAGGGTATATATGTTGTGAGTGAATTCTTCATGATGATTGCAAGTTGAGTATTCAACAAATATGTAGACAACTTTTTAAATATTGAAGGTGACATAGATTTTCCATATAAAAATGTGGAAATATATATAACCTACATAGTAAAGACCTCAAATAATTTAAAGAAATATGTATACATTATTTGTGAAAATATGTCTAAGATGTATGATAAAAGCCAACTACTTATCTTCTCTTAGAAATCACAATAATAAATTACCATATAAGCTAACAAACTCAATAGATGGTACAACTATCATATTACCAAAAAAATAACTATCATATTGCCAAAAAAATAAGATGGCACAACTATTTACTAAAAAGAGCGGGCGGTAAGGAAGCACACATCTAATTTTAATTGGCCTGAAGGCACGTGAAACGACAAAATAAATCGGAGCTTGTAGGGAAAAACCAACTATATAATCATAACATTAGGGTGCAGTCGAAGAAGAACGATCTTTGTCATCAGACTTGCCCCATCCTCTTCCTAGAAGATTTTTCCCATTGAGGTTGGGCTTCTAACCAATGGCCACAACATGGTGCCCTCCTTTTGTTCTTTTGTTTTATTTTCCGACTCTCAGGGAAGTGAAATGGTCAATCCCAGCCAAGGAAGCTTGCTAGTATCTAATGGCGATAACATGAGCTATGATGGTAAGGAAGTGGCGAGCCCTACCCATGACATTAAGATGTAGGAGGAGTAGTGGTGAGGAGAAAAGCCCTACCCAAGATGAGTTCACAAGTGGAGATGAGAGTGACTACGGTGACAACTGCGGTCCCTTCGAGAGGGATCCCAACTAATAGAAGGTGACAAAATACAAACACAAGAGTGGAAGGTGTTTCGTCCTAATTATTACTCTATAATAATAATTAAAATACATTCATATATAGTAAACTAAACATAAAATTGTAAAAACGAAGAATTACATATCATGTAAAAAGTGAGGCGGGAGATTTTGTTTTATTTATGTTTCCTTTTCATTTTTCCTAAATCGTCACCATGTACACCATTCCACAACAAAATACCTTTACATTTACATTGTTCTCTCTGGCCACCTCGTAATCATCTAATGTTTGCATTGTCTCTGCAAGTGGAATTTTGTGGGAAATTGTCTGGTGAATATGACAACATCACTGAGAAACTTTGACAACATTAAACGCCTACCGACCAAAAATATGTTAATGAAAAATTCAATTTTACAGGCCTACTGACCAAAACTATGTTGATTAAAAATTCAATTTTAAAGGCACACCGAACAACGACCGTAATTGACAGAAACATCTCCGTATTGATTTTGAAAAAAGCACTGTACGTACTTAAAAAATTCTTATGGAGTTCTTTGTATAAAATAGGCGGTCAACAGAGACAGCCATACATCGCATCATCACCTACGTCAGAATGGTTTAGGGAAGATTCTATGAGATTATGAATGGTTTTGGGAATGCTTTCTTTCTATGTGCTTTTTGAGGAAAATTTGTGTGTGATCATTAAAGAAGGGTCAACTTCTCTGAAAAGGTTTCACCGATTATGAATGTTCGTGTTGTAACGACAAGGGTTAAAAATGGTGCCCCAAGCAAGGATACATGCGAGGGGAATAACAGAGGACACATGCAGTCCCATGTAAAAAAAATTGTGCGCTGCGACACAATCCTTGGCAACTCACTATTGCACGGGAGGACCGACATAACATGCAGCCGAGCTTTTGTTAATGGAGGTATTTCACGATGATCCGCAAGTCATTTGAGACTAGAACAAGCAAGAATCGTAGAAAGACACTTTTGTAAGACATATTTCAACGTTCAAGGACAATGTAATTGACACAGGATTTAACTACGTATATGTTGTTTAACATTTTTTATAAAGTTTTAAATTTGTACATTTTTTGGATTTTTTAATGATTTTCACAAAAAAAGAATTGAAAAAATATGATTTTTTATTTCTTTTTTTATGGAAGAAAATATTATAGAAGAAATAAAAAAGTTGCGAGACAATGTTAAAAGTGACTGCAAGGCAAAAAGAATGCCCCGGGTAGTAGAAAAGGCCACCAGGAAGCAAAAATATGCCACAATGTAGCGAAAACGTGCCAAAAATAATTATTTTTTAAAAAATAATCATCGCGGTTAGTGTTAGAGGAATTTTAGAAGAAATACAGCAGTGTCGAGGCTCTTTGGGAGTGAGAAACACACCGAGGGAGGTAGAAACAAACATATAAGCCACCACTGCAAGTTGTTTTACCAAATTTGCTTACCATTTGACTACTGAATTGAGCTCTGACCTATGGGAGGAAATGGCGAGGATAGTGAATCGAAGGCACCCTATGGACCTCATCAGGGACTATCTGAGGCTTCCAGCGGATGGACCACAGGTACATAGTCCTCCCTTTTACCCTAGCAATTTAAATTTTTGAATATTTAGCGAAAAATATGCATTTTAGGTTAAATTTAGGGAAAATTTGGGGGGGGGGGGGGGCATCTACGGTGGTGGTGTTTGTACATTTTTGTGTTTTCCTTACCAACATGGGCACTTGGGCACCTACGTAACTGGCTTCCTATTTGAATTTTTTGAGATTTGTTTGCCAGCATGGGTGCTTATGTTGGTTTTTTTTTTTGTTTTTTTGACATTTGTTCGCCAATATGGGCGCATGGGCACCTATGTTGGCCAAGTTTTTAAGTTTTTGACTTTTGTTGGGCAACATGGGTGCTTGGGCACATGTTCTAACCAATTTTTTATGTTTTTTTTGCATTTTGTGAGGCAACATGGGCACCTGGTCACATGTGCTGACCCTGTTTATTGTTGTTTACATTTTTTTTGGCAACATGGGTGTATGTGCTAGCCAATTTTAAAGGATTTTTTGCATTTTGTGAGGTAGCATGGGCACCTGAGCGCTTGTGCTGGCCATGTTTATGGTCTTTTGCATTTTACTGGGCAACATGGGCGCCTAAGTGCCTATATTGGTTTAATTTTTTGATTTTTTGCATTTTGCTAGGCAGCATGGGCGGCGGGGCGCCTATGCTGGCCTACTTTTTTGATTTTTTTCATTTTTCTAAGTAGCATGGGCGCTTGTGCTGGCCTGGTTTTGCATTTTTTGGATTTTGCTTGTAGCATGGGCGCTTGGGCACCTGTGTTGACAATGTTTTTAAATTTTTATTTTATTTTTTTATTACATGTGAGCAAGCAGGCGCCCATACTGAGAACATGGTGCTAGTGCACACAGGGGGGTGCCTACGAATAACAAGTAATTTAAAATTGCTTTTAGGCAAAAACTTAGTTTTCATCAAACCCTACAAAGAAGAAAAAGGTGAATTATAGAAAAATTTAATGATTGAATAGATGAATAACATGATCAACTAATTTTTTTTAGAAGAAATTACATGGTAGAATAGAGGACAAACTATAATAATCAGCTTGATTGGCTCCGCAACTATATCTAGATGCATTAGGGAAACGAGAGTGACATGTGCGACTTCAGACTTTCGAGGTGACGCTTGGACGTCCAAACTAGATTTTCCTAGAGATCACCTTGGAGGTGACATGTTTATCCTATATAGCCAGTATGCCCCATATCACTTTTGATCACAATTTGCTCACAACCTTAGCTGAGAGATGGTGCGACGAGAGTCATACTTTCCAACTTCCTACTGGTGAGATGAGCGTGACACTAAAGGTTGTTTGGAAAATCATGTGAGTTCTGATCCAAGGCCATTTGATTACCTTCGATGGTCACCCGAACCGAGTTGAGCGTTACACAACCATGATATTTGGATTGATTGATATTCCCCATCGAGGTATGTCAATTTTGATTAGGCGATGCATGGCCGATACATGACTAGGACGGGTCCCTGTATACTTATTAGCTCTTATCAGCGGTGTGTTACTGCCTGACAAGACCGGCACATGATTGTCCCTGGGCCTCATTAGAGTGATCCACGACTTGCTTTAGGGTAGATTTTATTGTTGGGGTTAGTGTATACTTGCTCACTTATATTCCAATTTGCATTTGATAGCCTATCATGGTCAGAGGACACTCAACTCTGCCACTTTATTATAGATTTGGGCCTGGGATCACATTGCTATTAGACATCTTTTAGGAGCACTAAGAGCTCAGGTTCTTGGAGAGCCTTCTCTCATGGGTGGGGTTCCTGATGGGGATGATATTTGCACAATATCCACAACCACAGGGGGGACACATACTACTACCAGTGAGAGTTTGGCGAGCTGCAACCCCACATGATCAGATGGTGACCATACATGCTATATCAGTGGGCACATGATGCAGATGAGTTGATGACCGCCACAATAGATCATTTTATTATTGGGAGCATGAGCCACGTCTTAGAGTGGTATAGGGTAGACTGAGTCCAATGCTAGTTTGGTCTCATCCAGGGGATTCATGACAATGAGATGTGGTACACACGCCGACACAAAGATATTTTCGATATGGGACCCCAAATTAGGGCAGACTAAGCCTAACAAGCTTTTCACAGGTAGCCCCACAACCTTGGGTATAATGGGCGTAGATAATAGACCTTGGGATTACAACAGACTATGCAACATGATATGTGCTAGTGTTGCCACATAGATTGACTATTCCCCATGAGTTATTGGATGCAACGGTACAAGAGGAACAAAATCCAGATCCACAGGTAGAGGCACAGGCAGAGGCACGCGCACAGGCATAGGGACAGACAATACCATACATGGGGGTATCAGTGCAACATGTAACAATATAGCAGCATATCTTAGTACAAAAATGAGTAGTGGTGCAACCACAAGTGTTAGCACCACGGATGTCAGTGCAGGGATCTTTATCACCCGTTCACTCGAGTCCAAGACATAGTCCACCAAGAGGTGGAGGAGATGACTGGGATGATGAGGATCTTCCAGATATATAGGATATGCAAGATGTGCAGGCTATGCCCGATATACAGGATATGCAGGATGCGCATGCTATGTCAGATATACAGGATACACACGATATAAATCCATATTTAACACTAACTAGTAAAAATTCTTCAATTGAAACCAAAATATTTAATATAAATTCATATTTATCAAAACAATTTACCTATTTTATACCCCCTAAAATACTTAAAATTGTATAAGTATTCAACAAATATGTAGAAAACTTTTTAATATTGAAGGTGACATAGATTATCCACATAAAAATGTGGAAAAATACATAACCTACGTAGTAAAGACCTCAAATAATTTAAAGAAATATGCATACATTATTTGTGAAAATATGTCTAAGATGAATGATAAAACCCAACTACTTATCTTCTCTTAGAAATCATGATAATAAATTATTATATAAGTTAAAAAACTCAATAGATAGTGAACCTTCTAACAATGAGGGTTATGCCATAATAGAAGAGGTCTTCCTACTAACATAATGGATGATTCGTTGTAAAATGAGTATGTTCACTTGATTTTCCTTTCTTTCTCCTCCTTTTATGACTTTGTTATTCAAACATTAAATTGCATCAAATTCCTTTAAATACATCCATTTTTTTCTCAAATGTAGATATGTCTATTAAATACATTTTGAAAGTGCATCTTGAATATACATCTTTTAGTTGGAAAGCTTGTTGGAAGACAATATATCAACTAAAGGGACTATATGCTTATTTTCTTGGAGTTCCCCTAACTTTAATAATTTTAATATTATTTGATTAAAATTGAATTATTGCTTTTCTGATGAAATAATTATCATATTACCAATAAAATAAGATGGTACAACTATTTACTAAAATGAGCAGGTGGTATGGAAACACATATCTAGTTTTAACTGGCCTGAAGGCGCATGAAATGAAAAAATAAATTAGAGCATGTAGGGAAAAACTAACTATATAATCATAATATTAGGGTGCTGTCAAAGGAGGAGGATCTCTGTCATCAAGATTTCCCCACCCTCTTCTTGGAAGAATTTTCCCATTGAGACTGGGCTTCTAACTAGTGGCCACAACATGGTGCCCTCCTTTTGTTCTTTTGTTTTACTTTCCTACTCTCAAGGTAGCAAAATGGTCAATGTCAACCAAGGAAACTTGCTAGTATTAAATGGCAACAACAAGCTATGATGACAAACAGGCGGTGAGCCCTATCGGGGGTTAAATTTGACGGTTGTTTAGATGTTTTTCGTGATTTTAGACGTAAAATACTTATAAATATTCGAAAAATCCTTCACATGTGAATTGCAAATTTTAAGAATGGCCATCATTATATATATATATATATATATATTTATATGTAAATTATACAAACATATAAACAAAATGGTTAACTATATATAGAATAATATCATATTTTTTTATTAACATTATAAAAATAACACTATTTTGTAGTTTTGAAGGGCAAAATTTGAAATTTACTGTCACTTAAAAATTGTTTGAAAGGAATAGGTGGTCGTCAAATTTAAACCCTGAGCCCTTCCCTTTCCACTGAGATGGAGGAGGATATTAGTAGTGAGGAGGAGCTCCCTACACAGAATGAGTTCGCAAGTAGAGATGAGAGTGACTACGGTGACGACATCGACCCCTTCGAGAGGGATCCCTGACAAGATACGAACATGAGTGGAAGGTGTTTCGTCCTAATGATTACTTTGTATTATGTTAAGTATAGTTATATGTTATAATACTTTGTATTACAAAATAAGTGAAATCCATTAATATATAGTAAACTAAACATAAAATTGTAAAAACGAAGAATTACATATCATGTAAAAAGTGAGGCGGGAGATTTTGTTTTATTTATGTTTCCTTTTCATTTTTCCTAAATCGTCACCATGTACACCATTCCACAACAAAATCCCTTCACATTTACATTGTTCTCTCTGGCCACCTCGTAATCATCTAATGTTTGCATTGTCTCTGCAAGTGGAATTTTGTGGGAAATTGTCTGGTGAATATGACAACATCACTGAGAAACTTTGACAACATTAAACGCCTACCGACCAAAAATATGTTGATGAAAAATTCAATTTTACAGGCCTACCAACCAAAAACGTTGACAGAAACATCTCCGCATTGTTTTTGTATAAAATAGGAGGTCGACGGCAACAGCCATGCATCGCATCGTCACCTACGTCAGAATTGTGTTTTCCTCGTCAACCGCCGACTAAATAAAATATAAGTACGTCGTCACCTGTTAACGCATACGTTCAACCGATAGCTATATTTGCCTCTTTACCTACCATAATTGTTGATTTATGAAGCCGTGCTCAACCTGCCGTCTCCTCCTATTTGAGAACTTGAGATCATAATCTCAATTTTTTTTGGGTTAAAAAAATGAATTTGATTGAATTCCTTTGAATATGTACTAGCCAAAGTTAAATATGTCATTTGAATGCATTTTATACAAAAACAATAATTCTATAATATAAATTGAATCAATCATAATCCATGTGTTAAAGGAGTGATGTCATTATGAAATTTCACGTCTTATTAATTATATAATAGATGATTGGTTACAAGATGAGTATGTTTGCTTTCTCAATCTCCCCTATTCCTATGTGGGTTCATAATTTTCATATAGATACCTTCCTAGCCTAACTCAGATATACCTCGTAGTTGTATATATAACTCTAAAACATTTACTTATATTGTTATCTAATTCTTTGTTAACATGATGATGTCATCAACTTAAGTGCACTTGGTGCACTTTGGGAGCTTGGAAGCATTTTTGGGTGAAATGCACTTTTTAAACTCCACTTTGAAATCCCATTCCAAAATGTGCCCTCCTCCATTGATTGATGAAAAGGTCAAAAAGTAATGAAAAATAGAAAAATTGGAAAGGTTGTGCATGTTGTGGGTCCCACCCCTTCTCCCTTGGTACACTTTGGAAGCCCCATTACACTTGGTACAATTTGGAGGAGCAATTACACCACCAAAGTGTGCCCAACCATGATTTAGACACATTTTTGACGTGGAGATTGTAAAGTGGGTGCATTTTCCACTTTGCATTTGAAAACCCAAACTCCACCTCCATTTCAAACATTTTTTGAAACTCTCCACTTCCCTCCAAAAATAAAATCCAAAAAAAAGTAAATTGCATCTCATGAAACCACTTAAAACTTTTTTTCTTCCTCCTCATGTCCACAAACCACTTGTTGTGCCCTAGCTCTCCCATACCTTGTTTTGTTCATATCTCATGATCCCTTGGTCGAATCACTCTCAAATTTTAAAACATCCCCTTGAAAAAATTTGAATTTTATGAATATATGGAATATGGTGGAGGATTATTTTATATGATCACTTGAAGATTGCATTATTGAAACCCTATTTTGCAAACAACTTGAAACTTGGTTTGATCATTTCTTGAAAACCACATGAAGGAAAAAATTGAAACTTTTCCAATGATATATCCTTTCAAAAACTTTTTTTTGAGCTATCATGCACATGATAAGGTGGAAGTATTCATGTGATATGAGTAAATCCATCATTGGCTTGCAAAACCACTCAAAAACCCTCTTTGTATTGAAAATTGCTTTTCTATTTCCTTCAAAAAAATGTGAGAGATATTCCTCAAATTTGGATAAATTGTTCCCCTCCACCATACCTCTCTAATGAATTAAAGAATCAATTCATTTGTTGTGTATTTCTCCTGTAATGAAGAACTGAAATTTTTAGCCACACTCCATTAAAACCCATTTTCCAAGCTTACCTTGCAACTAGAAAATGTTTCCTCATTTCTCTTTGTTTCTGATGACGGATTGTCACTAAATTCAGAGCATCTCTTTGTATTCAGAAATACCTTTCTGAAAAATCAAGTCTCATCTTATTTGGATTTTTTTTCCCTTGCAATAGTCTAAATAAGAATTCAACCTATAAAACCATTACCAAAACCATTAAAAATTTTGAATTCCTCATAAATCGACTTAGAATCCCATTTCACTTGTCCCTCTAAAATCCACCATCATTCTCAAGTTAATGATACCAAAAACTCACAAAATTAAATTTTATTATTCTAAATATGATCCTATCTCAGTCTTGGTTTCCAAATACCAAGATATTGGAGACAACAATGTGAAACACACATGGATTTTGAAGACCATTGAAGACACCTGGGTAAGAAGGAAAACTCATTTTCTAACCTGAGTTAATGTGCATGAGGATTAGTTGAGCATGAAACATCTATTGAATCAATCAAAGGATTTTCATGATGGGAACCATGGTTTTTGTATTCTTGATCTCCTCACCATTCTCCATTCAAGAGACATGATAAGGAGTGCTCATATTCTTCAAGAAGACATTTCCATTCAGTTTGTTTGATTCCATCTCAAAAAGAGGAAGTGTTTCCATTTCAAAGGATTTCTATGTTTCCGCCAAGGATTCTCATGAATCTTTGATACTATCAAATCCAAGAGAGCTCATGGTTACGGAGTCTAGAGCATGTGCGGTGTGAATGCAAGCTTCAGGATGATTACAAGATGTGTTTTATCATGATGAGAGACAAGAGATCATGTTCATGAAAAGAGTTGATTTTCCCATCCTACCATTTCTGACAGAGATGAAGAGTTGAAAGAGATATTTCAAGACATGAACAAAGATGATCATTCTATATAATATGTGGAGCATCATTTCAGGTCCAAGAAAATACATGCCTTGATCAAATAAGTTGCCAAGGAAGATGATATTCAAGTTGTTAACATTCATCTCCACAATGAAGGAAGAATATAAACTTCATCCTTAACATCATCTTTTTGATCACACCTTCTCTCTCTTCTTTTCTCTCTTCTAACATTCTATTTCTTCATTGAGGAAAAATTTTGTAAAAGTGACTTAAGTCACTTAAAGTTTCTATTTCTTCATTGAGATTGCACTTTAAGTTGAAAGGTCACATGGGAATGTGAAGAGTCACTAGCTTTGGATATAAATTGTAAGGCTCTCTCCATTCCAAAGGATCAATTTTTTCCCTCTCTAACAAGTTGTATTCTTCTATTTCCTACCTAAGTAATTTTCCTGCATTCTCATCTTGTCACTCAACTGAAGCACATGATGATAATTTGTAAGAATTTAAAGGACTTTGTGCCTTCTTTTTGGAATGAATATATATTGATAAGGCTTTGTATTTATCTTGTATTATTTGTTTCACTATCTTTCCATGATGTTGTGTTGTGCTTTCTATTTCCTCTAATTGAAACTGGAATCACCTCTGAATTTTAGTTGATGAAACATGTCTTCAGCTCATCAATAAAATTCCCCTTCTTATTTCTCTCTCCTCTCTATCTACAAGTTTTTCCTCTCTCTAAACTATTGTTGTAGTCACAAAAGGGTGTTTCTACACATTCCCAGCCTCTAACCACCCTAAATATTAGTCTAGTGTACATAGTTTCTAGATTTCAATAAATGGGAGCCTCCCCATTCCCAAGAGGAGGGACTTTATCCTGCAAGAATTGATGAAAACCCACATTTTTTCCTTGACAAAATATTTCACCAACATTTTTTGGCTTCCCTGGGGATCAAACAATATTTTGTTATGGTACCTATATTGATCCAAAAAATCTTTAAAATCATATATTCCAAAATCCTAAAAGTAAAAATTTCAAAAAAACAAAAAAAATTAAACATAGCCTTGATGCCTATACTTGAGTATATCTTATCCCTTGGCCAATCTAAAAACCTTTTTTTCCACTTGAGTGATTCATCTTTTTTGAGAAAACTAGAAGATAGAAGATTCACAAAAAATACCAAGTTTGTGGCAAGTAGTTTTTCATAATCCTATATTTGAGTTGCAAGAACAAGTTGATTTCATACTTATCCCATACGGATTCCAAGACAAGTCCTAAAGATCCATTTGAGATTCTACCTCCTAGTCCTATTGCACCTCCATCTCTCCACCAACCATTGAATACTCTTCCTCCAGAGATGGTTAAACCAGTACCTTGGGGTCAAAACACCAGTCGATTGGCTTTTACTACTCCACTTCACAGAACTACCCAAAGGATCAAGAAATAATTTTCCCAAGTTCTATGGAGATGGAAAACAACATCCAAATGAGCACATTATATCCTTTATCATATCTTGTGGTGTTATTGGAGTGGAACATGAAGATGTTGTTATTTGGTTATTCATGGAGTCATTACAAAGATTGCTGTAAATGGTTCTACTATTTTCCATCTTGCTCAATCATTGATTAGGAATATATGAAAGCTAAGTTTGAAGAAAGGTTCAAGATGGTGGAAGATTCTCATTCCCTTCTTTCTCACTCAATTGGCTCAAATGAAGAAGGAACCATAGGAACTCATGAGAGAATTTGTGGCCAAATTCAATTTTGATTAATAAGATCCCTACTGGTGCCCATCCTACTATAGACAATCAAAAGAGGTTCTTCATAAATGCTCAGTTTCCTGAAGTTGGGTTCATATTGTGGAGAAATCAATCAAATACATTGGATAATGCTCAAGAAATTTCTATTGAAGTGGAAGATGATCTTATCATGTCAGGAAAGATCAAGAACCATTCAACAAAAAATAAATTCCAAATTTCCTAGGATGAATTCATTGATTCATTGCTACAGAAGTTGGTCAATGATTTGACTACACTAAAGAAGAAAATGTCTCACCATGCCCCATATTGAAACTAGAACCAGAATCAGATTTTTGGAGCACCCCAAAGGCTTTCCTTGGAGGCTCCACCTATTAATGCAACATGTGGAACTCAAAAAGATGAAGAAGATGAAATTGTTGAATCAAAACCTGAAGGAGAAGAAGAAGTTGGATATGCAAACATTGGGTATTTTGAATACTCATCTGATGAATATTCAAGGAGTCCATGGCTGATATGAATAACTACTCTTGTGTAGTGTTCACTCACTCACAAGCATAGAAAAAGGTCTCTTCCTTTGTTGCCCAAGTGAAGCACTTCAAATCCTCAAAAGGTGACTCTACAAAAAAAAAACAAAAATAGGATCATTGTCACCCACTTCCATGGAGTCAACCAAGAAGAATCCTGAGACCACCTCATCCAAAGCCACATCTACTTACTTGGGTAAGTCTCTTTCCTCTCCCCTAGTCAAATCAATTTCTACTTCTACTTCTAAGAATCCAACTCCTACACCTTTCAAGGATTCCATTGTTCCCCAAATATCCACCTCTTCATCCTTTGACATCATTGACCATGTTAAGAATTCCAAAGTCCAAATTTATGAGTCTGAGTATCTAAGAACTCATCCCAAGAAATTTGATAAACTTGTCCAATTTATCAAAGGAAGTAGTTCAAAGTTATGTTCCATCAATTCCACTTCCAAAGAACCACTTCCTACTCCTAGTACCACTCCTTCTCAGAACCTTCTTGCTTCAACATCCTCCACTTCTGAGAAAGTAGAACCCTTCTACCTCTATTTTTTTATCAATGGATATAAATTGAGTAACTGTATCATTGAATCTGGTGCCTCTGATAATTTCATGCCCACCAAAGTTTCCAAGGACTATTGGTCTCACTCTCACCTATGTTATTTTTCATTGTTACTCCATGGAGACCAATTAATTACCCCTCATTGATCAAGTAAAATATGCTCAAGTAGCATTTGTATATTTTCCTAATAAGAAGGTCAATATCAACATACTTGTGGTTGACATTCAAGCTTCATATGGGATGTTGTTGAGTCATAGTTTTTTCAGGATGTTGGTGGAGATATATCAAATGGATTGGTCATATGCCACCATACTAGTCAAGGGTAAAATGAAGAAGCTCCTTCCTATAAGAAATATGAGATACATTATTCAAAAAGAGGATGACCCAAGGGAAACCATTTTATACTAAGATTCAATATATGAAAATATTTCATAACTTTTGAGGAAGATGTTGAGCTTCCCATATTGATGGAGGAGTACCCAAGTTTGATTAATCCAATTGAGAAACATTATGATGATTTGATGGACCTTTAATTTGATAGTGTGCACTTCTCATTAGATATGGATACATGTTCTCTACTTGGTGATGATAAGGATCATGGATATCTTGAATTTCCACAAAGTATCTATGAGATGATAAGTAATGTAGATCATGAGGAAAAAGTGATATCAAATAAGTTATTGAAATGTGAGCTCTAAGTCTCCAGTCATCTTCTCAACATCCAACACGAGGACTTACCCAATGGGTATGATTATGAATATGAAGCTTTCTCTTTTCCATTTAGATAAGAGGACATTATCAATGATGAAAACATAGATGGAAAGGTGCTTGAGTCTCTCAAAGATGATTCCAATCAAGAAGATGACATCTCCATCATGAAGATGACTAATGTAGCTCAAAAAGGTCAACAGGAAAGTAAAAATCTCTCTATTTCAGTCCCCAACTTTGTGTTTATTCTCCTTGTGTTTGAATGAGAAAATGATTAGAGTAACTAGGAAACATAGAGCAACAAGAAGTCTATGATGGTGTTGAATGTCTCAAAATACCTACCAAGAACCAACTCATAGAAACACACACACACACACACACACACACACACACACACACACACACACACACACACACACACACACACACACATCCCTAATCCCCATATAGAGATAAGGCTAAGTTAGTGGGGTAGTATAGGTGATCAGGGAGTAGTAACTCATATTATAAGAGGAAAATTTTCACAGAGTTCTATTACAATTAATGGGTGGCTCCGTGACTTTCTATTGGCACAAGCCTCACAAGTAATCCAAACTTACGGTTATTTATTATATGCATATGGTCTTTAATTTTTTAGGTGATCATTATGTTTGGGCCTTTAGTCTACTTTTCATATTCCAGGCCTATTATGCATGTCTCTTAGAATATAAATGGGGTTCTTGTTATTAATATGCCCAAAGGGGCTATTATGCATGTACATTATAACACAAAGGGGGTTAATGAATATGAAATGAGGGATTTTTATGCATGTATTTTATAATAGAATAGGTCTTTAACGTACATGGGTAAAATCCAGAGAAGAAAAAGTAATATAGTGAAAGGTGGGATATCACATCTCTCTCTCTATCTCTCTCTCTCTCCCTCTCTCTCTCTCTCTATTATATATATATATATATATATATATATATATATATATATATATATATATATCTCCATAGCTCTCTCATATCCTCTCCTTTCCTCTCCCCTCCTTCCATTTTTTGGCGAGGTGATCTCTGAGTCGACCCATTCAGAGCAAGTGAATTTGGTGAGCTATATGATGGGAAACTATCCCCTATGGTTCGGAGAGAGGACACAATAATTGGTTAGCACCCCTCTTGGTCTTGGGGTAGTTAGTACTCTTCCCCACTGATTTTTTAATTTTTCCTTGGTTTTTTTTCCCTTTGCATTTCCCTTCCTATGTTGTTGTTGTGTGTGTGTGGTGTTCAACAAATATTCCATGAGAAGGTGTTTCCCTTTGAATCTATTATACCCAATGGATAAGGCAATGACATTATTAATGTTGTGAGATTTTGGTGTTCATGCTAACCTTTTTTTTGAGTGTAGTTTTTCAAAAAAAAATCAAGTCCCTAAGTATGACCCATCTGTTGGCATATAAAATGTCTCCTTATTTTACTTAACAAGCCCACAAAATTTTGTCACTTTTTGTCAAGTGGGTTAGAATTGTCAAATTATATCTTTTCAAAGATCAACTTATGTGGAAGGTTTTTGAGAGCTTTAAGTGGTTTTTAGAAGCCCAAATTATAGTCAATAGAAAGGTCTCAAAGTTTTTATTCATGAAAGTATAGTTTAGGGAAGATTTTGTGAGCTTCAGAATGGTTTTGAGAATGTTTTGTCTCTAGGTGATTTTTGAGGAAAATGTGTGTGCTCATTAAGAAGGGTCAACTTCTAGGAAAGGCTTTGTGAGCTGTGAGTGGGGTTGGGGGAACTCAAATAATAGTCGTTATAAATATTACAGGGTCTATTACATGATGGAATATGTAATAAAAAGTTTTGAGAACATTAAAAAGTAGAATCCTTCCCAACAGTGAGGGATGATGGTATTTTTGGAGAAGGAAAATTTCATTAAAGGTTTTAGGAACTTTGAGTGGAGTTCGGAAACTAAAAAGGGCCACGCTGAAGAAAATCAAACTCCCCTTCATGACCCAAGTGATAGTTTGGTTCATATTTGTCTCAAACTCTTGCAACAGTTAAGCTCACTAGCGCACCTTCCTAGGAAAAATTTATAAGCTAACTAAAAAATAATTAATATCATAAAATTAACCCATATGTAAATGTAGACACCAATTTTTGGTATTTATAGCGCCCCTCCGTTATCTCACATCATTCAACTTTCACTCTCGCTTTTCTTTTTCTTAAATTTAAATAAATCCCATCCATTTACTCACCCAAGTTTAATTAATTACCAAATGGGCTCCATATGGACCCATTTGATAATTAAAATTTTGTCATTTCTCCCATATCAAATTATTCAATTCATGGGTATTAATATACCCATCCGACACCCCTTTCTTAAATTCAAAAGATGGAATCTATCATCTCACCTACCATGTCAATCATGCTCCCCACTCCATCTAATAATTCAAATAGTGGGGCCCACGTGATCACATCATGTCTCTTAACCCGGGTTAATTTATCAAACCCCCGGCTACTCATTAACCCCAATCTAACCTCACCTCCAAGGTATAAATATGGGTTTTCCCCCATATTTAAAAAAAAAATGACCTGGAAGGAGAAAAAAGACTAGGACTTGAAAAGAAGAAACAAAAGACCAATTTGCAAGTTTGAGGTCAAGGCTAACCTTTTCCATTGTTAGAGGTTAGAAGGTGAGAAGTGTGGGAGAAATATTTTCCATTGTTTGTTATCCTACCACCCTGATGCCCATTTCATCTCCATATCAGAGCACAAGCTAAGTCCCTTGTCATTTCAATTATTTGTCATTTTCTATTCCATTATTTCTGTATGATATCTATGTTAATCATTTATTGCTATCTTTCTAGACACGAGGGTTGACATCTTCCAAGGGAGTTAATATCCTCTTGGAACAGGGACTGTCCGGGCAACCCCCGCATATTGTTATCTAATATTATTTGTTTCAGTTTTGTAGATCTATCTTCTTTGTATCACACATCTATCTTCTTTGCGCCCGTAGATCCACATTTGCATCTGAGGTCCTAAGCCCTCCATCATTCGAAGTTACTGGTGGCTTCCAGTATCGTATTTCACCCCGTGCAAGAATGAGGTTTCTTGATCAACATTTTGGCATGCCCAGTGGGACCGGATCCTAGATCTGGTTGTTTTGTGTGTTATTTTACTCATCTTTTCTAACTTGTTTGTTTTCCAAATCTTAGGAGTTTTTGATCTCAGTTTAGTATGGTCACTCATTGAAGTCACTATGGAGGTACATGTTCTTCTTGTTTTCTGTTGAGTTCTACCCCGAATGGCAATAAATCTGGAAATTGACCTTATGACTTGACTTGTGTTTTCAAACTTGGTCTTGCAATAAATATATATCTTATTTTTATTACTTGCTTTATTTTTCATAAGTGTCGTAAGTATAGCACTTAATCGTTATCAAAAGATTAGTATGTAAAACTTTCTAATTAGGATACAAGTCAGTCACATTTTTGGATTAATATCCATTTGTCTGGTTTATGGTGCGTTCATTGGTTTTCTTGGAATGATAGTTAATATACAATATCATTTTTATTCCTTTATCTAATAATATTTACATCACAAAAAGCATAATTATTATTAAATTCAATTAAATTAAAAAAAATTAAAAAAATAAACAATAATAACTAAGACTTTGTATCCTAACTTTCCCAAGCTCTCTACCTATCTACCCACACAGCTGCCATCTCCTCTCCCTCATGATTTATTACCTTTCACCCCAACTCTCCCATCGATTCCTCCACACCCAACTCAGCCACTCGTTCTCACCGACTCACTTCCCTTCCCGCTGACCCAACTTCACCTCCCAACTCCGCTTGACCATATCAGCCATCCCCCACCTCGCTTCATCGTTAATCCCATCAACCTCCCGAGTTCCCACCTTCCTTCTCTCCATGAGACACCAAGTTCTCCACACCCACATCAAGCAATCTCCCTTTCTCACCAAGCTCTACCCTCACGTCTAACATCCCCAAGTAATGCACACTGCATCCCCTCAGCCCTTGGCTTAACATTCCCTCTCAATACACTCACCAATCCCTCACCCTCAACAACGACTCAGCTCTCCACGCATCTCTCCCTGCCACCTCTTTCACTGGCCCTCTGCTCAACTCCCACTACCCACTCAGCTCGCCATCTCTCCCTTACCTGAGCTCTCCAATCCACACATCTCCTAACCGATTATCTCGACCACTTGGCCAACTAAGTTCCATTCATTTGACTCACTCCACACGTCATCTCCCTCAATTCTTTTGACTCACTTCACACGTCATCTCCCTCCCTTCCTTCGGCTCACTACAGTGACTACCTCCGACTCCCAACTCGCTTAAACCAATGCCTGGTTCGACTCACTCCACTTGACTACCCTCTCCACTGCGCTATCCTCACCAATTTGACATAACTCCCGACTCCCTTACCAACATCTACTCTCAACAGATAATCCTTGAGCTCACCGAATATCTCCCAACTGACTCACTTCACACACCTTACACACACAACTCACCTCCTCTTTGCGTTCCATTCCCAACATTCCTCACCCAACCGGCTCACAACGTCAACCAACTACTACTACACATCCCACCTCACTACCCTTCCACATGACTCGCCTCATCTCTCCATTTCATTCCCAACCGACTTTCCCCCCATCATCCTATTCAATACGTCCCCATCTTTCACCTTTCTCCACCTCCCTTGGCTTTAGCAAATTATATATATATATATTACCTGTCCCAAGCCCTCGGCTTGTCCCGAACTCTCACCTCACACCACCAAACCCTATAGACAACACCGAAGGTGAAATCATTAATCTTCAGTCATGTTGCGTGTAAAACAAGTTCATTGCCTCGTCCCATAGCCATTATAGTTGCTTACAAAACTTGATTTCATTCAACTAGTTTCAACTGTTTCAAGATCAGTTTCAAATTTACGCACGTTGGGGGCAATGACTATATAGTATCCTTGTAGCAGGAGGCTTATAATTCTTTAAATAGTAATCAACTTGCTTCTAATTGTTCCCAACTTCGTTTCAAATTCACACAAGCTCTGTGAGTAGTTACTGTGCAGTCTCCTTATAACGATTGGCTTCCAATTCTTCTGAACACATTTCCAAACAATGTGCAACATCATAGCCAACCATATATTACTCGTTTAAATTTTCTATGATTCTCATTATGTCATCGTACATGTGAAGAGCCATGTCCATGTGTAGTATGAATATCGTAGGCTTAGCTTCATCATATGTTGGACACCATTGTATAGATTGTAGAAATCCATTCAGTGGGAGTTTGGATCTTCACCTCATACTTTGCCATCAAATGGACCACCCCTTCATTTCACATTGACCAAGGACCCTTCTCTCCACTACAAACAAACCGACTTACCGACCCATTTAACAACTCGTTTGACTTCCATCGCTTATACTTTGTCTTATTTATCGTTCAGGAATAAAAACAAAAAACAAAACAAACCTATCTTTCATAACGTCATATCATTCTTTTTTTTGTATTTCATGATTTCTTTTGAGCATTAATTTCATGTAGTTTAGAGCCTATTAGTGTATCTTAATTACTACGATTTTGTGAATTAGTTAGATTAATTATTTTTGTTTTTTATTTTACTTTTTTTTACGATGACATTATTTGTAAACAAAATATTTACGACACTTATATCATTTTTCTTAATCAAATCAGCTAATTACATTTCTTTTCTTTTTGCAAGGTAACGTCTACATTTCTTTTCCTTTGATATTTTTTTCTTGGAGGATACCATAATGGCCATCGCCTATCTAATCTTGTTATCTTCCATATTTGATCTACTTTTGTTTTTTCACAAAAGTATCTTGACTTCTTATCCTACTTATCAAAGAATCGGGACTGCTTTTTCTTTTCCACCTAATTTGCTAACACTTATGCATATTTCATGTGAAACATGATTACCATCATATTTATCACCCTTTACAGGAATTTTATCTCACCCTTCCATCATATCTGCTCATCATGTCCACATTTATGATTATTCCCCTTGGGGAATTTTTTCTTACACATCCATCTTCCATTATGTCATTTTTGTATCCTATGTTGAGGAACCTTTTCATCCTTGTACTTGTCGACACATATGACTCACTTTTTGTCTATCTCATGCCATGTGCTAGGGCATCATTATCTTCATCCTCATCCCTTTTGCAGATGCATGATTTTTCACATGATTCCTCACAAGCAAAGGATTGTGCATACCTTTCGCATTCAGTTGCACATGTTTCAATGTTTTCCTATGACCCATTGGTCATCACGATTTACATCTATACTGCAGTGGTCTTCACCCATGCACTGATTTGTAGAACATTGTCGTTTGTGTCTCCATTGAGACCGTAATTTTTCTTTACCAATGTGATATTGGAGTCACTGCAATATTTTTCAGAGATATTGCAATTATTTTTCGCCTTGGGCATCTCTCCTTTGTCAAGTTTTTTTTCATCCCCATCCCTTTTACGGACACATATTTTGTATAACCCTTTTTGTTTTTGTCTCATGCCTTTCTATCACAAACCACTCAACAAAAAGGGGCTAATGTAGACACCAATTTTTGGTATAGTGCCCCTCCGTCATCTCACATCCATTCAACTCTCACTCTTGCTTTTGTTTTTCTTAAATTTAAATAAAATCCCATCCATTTACTCACCCAAGTTTAATTAATTACCAAATGGGTTCCATATGGACACATTTGATAATTGAGATTTTGGTATTATCTCCCAATCAATTTTATTCAATTCATGGGTATTAATATAACCATCCGGCACTCCTTTCTTAAATTGAAAGGATGAAATCTATCATCTCACCTACCATGTCTATCATGCTCCCCACTCAATCTAATAATTCAAACCATGGGCCCCACGTGATCACATCATGTCTCTTAACCTGGGTTAATTTATCAAACCTCGGTTACTCATTAACCCTAATCTAACCTCACCTCCAAGTTATAAATATGGGTTTTCCCCATATTTCAAAAAAAAGGACTTGGAAGGAGAAAAAAGACCAGGACCTAAAAAGAAGAAACGAAATACCATTCTGCAAGTTTGAGGTCAAGGCTAACCTTTACCATTGTTAGAGGTTAGAAGGTGAGAAGTGTGGGAAAAATATTTTCCATTGTTCGTTATCCTGCCACCCTGATGCCCGTTTCATCTCCATATCAGAGCACAAGCTAAGTCCCCTCATCATTTCAGTTACTTGTCATTTTTGTATTCCATTATTTCTGCATGATATCTATTGTTAATCATTTATTGCTATCTTTTTAGACACTGGGGTTGACATCCTCCAAGGGAGTTAATATCCTCTTGGAACCGGAAGTGTCCGAGAAACCTCCGCATATTGTTATCTAATATTATTTGTTTCAGTTTTGTAGATCTATCTTCTTTGTATCACACATCTATCTTCTTTGCACTCGTAGATCCACATTTGCATCTGAGGTCCTAAGACCTCCATCATTCGAAGTTGCTAGTGGCTTCCAGTATTGGCTTTCACCCGCACAAAAACAAGGTTTCCTGATGAACAATAAATTTCCTAGGTGTTTCATCAATTTATCTTTATTTATCAAACCTTTGATCTGGATGAGACCTAACCAAGTGAACATGCCTCAAGAAATGGAAATCTTAAACAATAAAAAAATTAAAATTGGATATTTATCAAATTCTAACTTTGGAGAGAGATAGAGAACATATTGCATACACTCTGAATTACTACAAGATTAGCTAACAAAAATGCATGGTGTTTATCTAAGCCAAGGGAAAACATTCATGGATTACAATAGTTAGAGAAAGTTTAAGGAAGGATACACGAACAACTAAATCCAATGAGAATATCATCCACAACATTCCCAAGTCTCTCTTGAATATAAATATAAAGGGATTCTATGTTCCCAAGGTCATGTACAATCATCCTTACTATTTCAAGCAAAGATGGAATGTTGGATGTGATACAATAGAAAGTTTGAAGTCTTAAGAAAAATATATAACATCCAAAATCTTACAAGAAATATAATAAACATCTCTCTACTAAATATTGCAAGAAATAGAATAAAACACAATTGCTAACAATAAAAATAAGACACCTGGTAAATTTCAACCAATGAAAACCAACATGTGTCATACCAGAAACACCACACATGGGAAATAAATTAAAAATACAATGGAGTAAATAGGAGAGTAAATTGTGGAGGCTTTAATAACCAATGTCATGTCATAATAGTTGGCCGTCTGCTTCATCACATGTGGTGTAAAGGAAATCCATCTACCATTACCTTTTCCCTAAAAGTTGCAAACCACTTAGCAAAAAATGAAGGTGAGTGATTTTTAATGCAAGATGTTATATTTTTAATTAGTTTCTATATTGAATGTAACAATATGTAAATTGAATACAATTATATTTATTTTTTGTTGGATGATAAAACCCGTAGAGTACATTTTGTTAACATGCAATTGTAATATCTTTCAAAAAATGCCTTAGAAAATGAGTGTGGGATGGTCATACGAATCGAATTGAAATTTGGAAGTTGAAAATAAACCAATATATAAAAAGGAATTCTTCAAATATTAAAATTTAATGTAAATATATGTGAATATTGTATTAGAGACCGTTAAATTTAATGTATATGTGAATAAAGACCCTGTGGTTGAGGGTTAGGTCTTAACTACATGTATGTTTGTTCATGCCCATCTTTGTTTGTATTATTGTCACATTGTTGTCCCTTTGGGTTTTCAGCAAAATGTTCTTCTCATTATTTTTGTTACATGGGTCTTTTACTCTGCCCTTTTGGGTGTCAGCTAGTCCCCTTTAATAGCCTTTATTTTGACACCCTCATCTAGTGATGCATGGCTCGTCGACGGAGTGAATACCATCAATGGATCTAAAGAAAGCATAAAATCTCATCCCAAAGGTTTTTGACGAGGTAACAAAACTAATTCTCCCTTATCCGATGTTGTTCTTGACTTTCCTGCTTTTGATAATGCATGCTATTGGTTTGAAAATTATACCCTAATCGGGTATCTTGTTGGTTGTGTTCCCCCTGAGAGCCTTTTGAAACAATGGGTCCACAACCACTGGAAGAGTCATGGGGTTAAACTCGAAGGAGTTGAAAACCTCACAAAGGTTTTTTTTGTTTCATTTTACCAACCCGGAACACTACAAGACCATTGTTAACCATGGTCCTTGGTTCATCTGTAATTCCTTGGTTGTTTTTCACACTGGACTCAGAACTTTCAGGTTTCTGAGAAAGCCAAGCTCAAAGTTCTTGTTTGGATTAAATTTCCAGGATTGCCTCTACCCCTTTGGATATTTATCAAGGACTTAGTCAAACCCTTGGGACGACTCATATGCAATGAACAACCCAAGTTTTTTCATGCTCGTCCTCAACACCGTGTTTTCGTTTAAATTGATTTTTCCAAAGATTTAAAAGAAACCATCGATATTCAGATTGGGGACGCTTATTTTTCTTAGAGGGTTCTTTACATTAACTTACCAAATACCTGTTTCCATTGTCAGTCGTCTGAACACATGATTCTTGAGTGTCGTCTCATGGATGACTCTTGTCTGGTTCCACTGATAAACCTCAGCCAAACCCTAAATCATCTGTCACTTCTGATGGTTAGACCACTATCACCAAACAAAAAGGGTGCTTCATGGAGGCCCTTCAAAACCATTGTCTTCCACTTACCATCATGTCGCTAACAACGGTGCTTTTGCTTGAATGGATCTTGTCAAACAAGTTGAACCTACTAAACCTGCTCCTCCGTTGTCCTGCACACCTCTGTTACTCTTCCTCAAATTTCATCCATGGTTCCGCTGGATTTACCTAAGTCCTTGTTTGTGGATGATTTGTCTCACTCATGCAAGACTTGGTTAGCCCACTCTTGAGCCCTTCTCCCTCAAAGGATGGTGAGTATGTGCAAGATAAACACTGCCCTTGGAATTTAGGAGACCTATCTCCGGTTCTTATCTGAGTTTCTTCTTCTCATAACCAATTTTCCACCCTTTTTGATATGGACGATGAAGGGAACATGTACTTAAACCCTTCTCAATGATTGTGTACTCTTGGAATATACGTGGGCTTACTAAACCGACCCGGCGATATCTGGTCAGGGACAATTGTCTTCATTTTCGTCACATGAAAATTTTGTGTTTGCAAGAATTCAAGCTAGCTAGATTTTTTTGTTGCACTCTGCAGCTCGTACTATCTAACCCCATGCCATTTATCATACCTCTAATCATGATCTTTTCCATGGTGGATTCATGACCTTGATTTCCCTTGACATTGCCCAACATGTGATTTCTTGGGGCTTTGACCCCATCCATCGTGTGGTGTGGTCCCTTTTCAATTTTGACAGGCATATTTTTGGGTTAGCTAACATCTATGCTTCGAACAATGATGGGCAAGTAACTCTTTTTTGGTGATGGCTCACCGACTCCTTACCGAAGGCCCTCCGAACTGTTTGCGGCGACTTTAACATGGTTGAAATCCATGAAGATAAACAAGGGCGTCTTCCGATGTGTTGGTGTGTGGGTGAGTGGGGGGGCTTGCTTTTATTTCAGGAACAAGCTTAGACTTTTTGACCCCAATCTTCCCTTTCATCATAAATCCCCTTCTGCTTGGTTTACTTGGTCTAATTTAGAGAGGGTCAAGATCGTGTTGATTAAAGGTTGGACCAATCCCTCATGACCAGTCAAGATTTTTCTTTCTTTCCCTTGTTCTAGGTCGTCATGTTGCTGTTGCTAACATTGCTTTGCTTTCTATATCATTCCCCCATTTTATTCAACATTTCATGGATTGTTCCTACAAAAAAGCATCATGTTAATTCTCAATTTCTACCTTAATACTACTCATCTTAAGCATGCTTGCACTATGTGTCACACATACAATAGGTATGGAATCTGGTGGATCAACCTAATGATGGGTCTGGATGGATCACTTGGTGGAATGATGCCATTAAAAGCACCACCACCTTCCTCCTTCATTTATGGGAAGCAACCTTCCATTTTTAGACAACATGCTCATGAAGCTTCGTATCATGAGTTCTCCAAAATCTCACAAAAGCTCAATGCCTCGCCTTTCAATTGTGCTTTACAAACCCATGCTACCTACTAGAGGGATACTATTAAAGTTCATGAAGCCTACCGATTCATGGGGAGCTCAACTGCAAGCTCGCCTGCACTAGCTTAGAATTAGGGACCAAGCTTCCAAGGAATTCTTCACCATGTTGCGCTCCAAGTAGTCTTCTGACAAGATCAAGGCAATTTCTCATGGCAATTCCCGACTTACCACCTTACAAGATATTCTCCAAGCTTTTTTTCATCATTATCACGGGGTTTTTGCTACTCAACCTGCCACTCCAGCTTGGGAAGTAGCACTTTTAAAATGTCTTCATGTGGTGCCTTGCAAAGTTTCTCAAACCCAATGGGTGGCCTGTGATAGGCCTCTATCTCTTTCTGATCTTAAAGAGGTTGTCTTTTAAATGGCTTTAGACAAAGCTCCAGGAGTTGATGGTTTTCCCATTGAATTTTATCAAACTCTGTGGGACACTATTGGCTCTGATCTCCACAATGTCTACTTGAAAGCTTTGAAATCTAACTCTCTAGGTGACCTGATCAATCAAGGCAATATCAAATTTATTCCCAAATCAGGTGACCCTGAGAAAATTTCTAATTGGCACCCATTACTTTGCTTAACATGTCATACAAGATTATTGCTAAAGCTTTGGCTAACAGGATCTCTAATCTTCTTTCCTTAATTATCCACAGCGAGCAAATTGGCTTTATTAAGAACATATATATTCTCGATAACATTATAGTTGTCTGGGAAGGTATGGAATGAGCTCTCCTCTCAACAAGCTCTATTTATCAAGATTGATTTTGCTAAAGCCTATGACAGAATTGAATGGTATTTTATCTTAGCTATGCTCCAAGCCCTAAGGTTTGGTTCTCGCTTCGTTCGAGATGTGTAAACGGTCTTTCAAAATTTTAAAGCTTGTATTACAATCAATGGCACCCAGTCTACCAAGTTTGGCTTGTTTAGATCAATTAGGAAAGGTTTCCCCCTAGCCCCTTCCCTTTATGTGTTGGATGTTGAAGGATTTAGCTATCTTCTTGCTTACATTGCTTCTCAAAGTGTTTCTAAAAGGTATTTTTTTAACCTTCTACTACTCAACAACTTATTAATGGTGATTTTGCTAACGATTATTTTCTCACACTTCTGGAGGAGGATCAATCTGTTCACTATGCTCTGGATTGTCTAGAAAATTTTTGTTTGGATTTGGGCTTTGCTATTCAATGGGGGAAAACTCATTACTACCGGTAATTTCAAACTCCCATTCCCACATGGTTAGTTGGTATGTAATTGAGCTAGATTCAACCTAGGATGTAGTTCAAATTTCTTGGGATCCCTTTCACCTTTCAGGCTACATTAGCTCATCTTTGGTCTTATGTGGTCAACAGGTTGAAAAAAGATCTCTTATTGGATCACCAAACCTCTTTCTCTTGCAGGGAAATTTCATATTTTCTCTAAGGTTCTGGCTGCCACACATGTGTACCACTCCTCATGTTGGGCTCCATCCAATGTTGTTTATGCTAAACTTGAGAAGCTTCTTTGTGATTTCCTTTGGGCCAACACTGAAGGGCATAGGGGGTTCCACAGGGTTACTTGGGATATTTGTTGCATGCCTAAAGAAGTTGGTGGTTTGGGCTTAATTGATGTTAAACACCAAGGAATGGCTCTTTGTGCTAAATGGATTTTGTGTAGTTTGGAAGGGAATGAATCTTGGAAATTTTTCCTTGGCATGGTATTTGTCATGGTGTTCCTCTTGCCAGATAGGCTTGGAAGGGTCTTAACTTTCAATACCTTCTTCTATGTCCTACTCCAGTCAAGATTAAGGGCACTTTTATTTTTCAAAGTATTTGGAAGGCATGGGAATCTCTCGAACCGCACCTTCTCTAGGTTGGCAATGGTTTCAGATCTAGAATTTCCCTAAATTCAGTCTCTCTTTGGTGGTCCTCTCTCTTTTCTTACCATGATTCACCTTTGGCATTGGCCCCTTGGGCTAAAGCCCTTCATTTAAAAAGGGAATTAAGTATGTTGGGGATTTGTTCTGCAAGCACTCTCGTTCTTGGCTTTCTTGGGAGACTTTAGCTTTAAAATTCCACCTTCTTCCTACAGATGTTGCTCCTATCCAACAATTAATTACGTGTATTCCTGAAGATTATTTGCACAAGATAGGGCTTACCTTTGGAGTTCCTTGGTGGCGAGACTGGAATTGGCCTACTACTAGCCCTTTTTGTAGATATAAACCTTCCCTTGGCTATTCTCTTATGGCACCTCGTTCAGTTGACAGTGACACACTCAATAGGTGTTGGTCTCTTTCCTCCTCAACCTCGGTGTGGTCTCGATGCTTCCAGAGGGTTTGGTCATCCATTGTTGATCCCAAGAAAGCTCATTTACTTTTGTGCCTTCTCCACCAAGGTCTCCTTGTTGGTTCCCATCTCAATCATTTTGGGATTAAACCCGTATGTTTGTGTTATAACCAACCAGAGTCGATCAAACACATTTTTTGGTTTTGCCCCCTGTGCTCAGACATTTTGGAGACGGATTCACACCCTTTTTCAACCCTTTTCTCCAGATTTCTTCTCCTAGAAAGTGTTTCTCTTGGGGGATTCAGCCATGCTACTTGCACTTTACAACAAAATTTGGCACATTTTCAAAGTTGAAATTTTGTTCCACTTATGGAAAGATAGAAACAATGTTTTTTTTTAAATGATCATCTGGATTATAAATTCTCTATTGCTAATAAGGTGCCTATGATTTCTACTGTTATGCTTCAAATTCAAAATCAAGCTGAGAAATTTCATTTAGCGGTGGAGCATCTCTAGTGCCTCCTCGACCATTGGGGTTCGACGCCCTGTGTTGTCAGTCGGGTGCCCTTAGATGTGTCTCTACAACCGCCGCTTGCCACCTAGCCACAAGAATTCACCTGTGCTTACTTGTGGTTAGGGATGGCCTCACCATTCGGTGGATCCCTCCTCCTCCACCGAGAAAAGGCATTCCCCTTAGTCGAGGTGGTCCTCACTTCCAGCTACTCCTCTTGGTGGTTCTAGTTGGCTCGACGTGTCTTAAGGGAAATTCCCTCGGCTGGATCTAACAATTTCTCCTACAAGGATTGATGATGCTCCTGATGCTGAACAAAAAAAGGATTCTGGTTGGGATGGATGAGATCTTGTCTTTGACAAGGATTAGCCTTTTGGCTCCAGTTTGGGTTATAAGTCTGATAGTTTGCCTCCCCCTCTACCACATGTCGTCATGTTCGCTGGTGCTGCCTGATTTTTGTTTTCTCCTTTTTTATTGATAATCGCACTTTGTGGTTTTAATGTTGGTTATTTGAGGTGATTTGGCGTCTCTCAAGGCCTCTTTGGCTCGATGTGATGGAACTTATGGCATTCTGGGGTGTGACTTAATCCACCCATATTTTTGTATGATTAACATTGTACATATTTTGTCTATAATATAAAAGTGCACTTTTCAATAAAATAAAACGACC
The DNA here is from genome assembly GCA_019776745.2 of Taxus chinensis. Classification (NCBI taxonomy): domain Eukaryota; kingdom Viridiplantae; phylum Streptophyta; class Pinopsida; order Cupressales; family Taxaceae; genus Taxus; species Taxus chinensis. The sequence goes on from JAHRHJ020000810.1 coordinate 370,251, forward strand.
CAATGGTTGGAGAATTTTGTGGGCACCTTCATTAATGCTCAAGTTGAGGATTGATTATGACGTCAACTGACAAAAATGATGAATTGACTGCACAATGTCATTTATTTGTAGACTTGTGAAAGAATGCAATGATACCAGGTATAATAATCGATTGCACTGTTGGATTTTGCAAGGCGTTTAAACGTTTTTAGTCATTTTAGATGTCAAAATACAACCACTTTTGAAATTTGATTGTCATATATGTGCATGAAGGGCTTGAAAAAGACCTCCTCCACAGCATGGGAGAAGATGACGTTGTGGTGGTCGTCATGCCCTGACACCTGTTAATGATGATAATAGTGGGAACTTTATAGTAGCACACCCCCTTCTATCATCATATTTTAGCCTTATCATCACTGAAACCTAATCCTCATCATGATCTAACTATCTAACCTCCTCATCCTTCTATCCAATCAATCAAACCTCAAATGTAACATCCTCCTATAAAGCGCCCTGATAATTGTTAATGATGATAACAATGGGCACTTTATACTAGCACACCCCCTTCTATCATCGTCTTTTAGTCTTATCATCACCCAAACCTAAACCTCCGCATTATCTGAACTAACTATCTAACCTCCTCATCATCCTATCCAATCAATCAAACCTCAAATGTAACATCCTCAACTCCCACATCATCACATCTGACATCGTTAAATCGAACATCCTAAAATCTAAATAAAAAATATTCCATCCTAACCCTTTAACTGAGGCATTCTATAATCCAAAAATACTCAAAACCTAACCCCTTGACTGAGTCATCCTCTAATCCAAAAATCCTAAATATTCACCCTTGTCATACATCGTTTACTGAGGCACCCTCTAATCCAAAATCCAATATCTCCTAAGCCTCTAATCTCCTAATCATCTAATCCTCGCTCCTATATTCTAATCCTTTATTCCTGCATCCTCATCAACAATCCTTATATTCTCTAATCCTCAAATCCAATATCCTTGATCTCAACCCCTTGACTGGGGCATCCTATAATCCAGCCCCTTCAATCAATCTTCTAATTCTCTCTCCTCTCCTATAATCCGCAGTCTTCTTATCCTCTAATCCTCTCTCATCTACTAACTTGGGCCTCTCCTCTTTTCGAGTGGTTACCCGACTTGTTCCTCCCCACCTAACCCCTCAAGGGGGCATCATATCACCATCCTAGCATCTTCTCTTATTTTTCTTTGAACAATCATTTCTACACAATAAACATTCAAAGAGGGGCAAAATGTAGACATGTAAAATGTCAACATAATTAATTCCGATTAATTTGTCTCGCAAATATCCTAACATCATCATTATCTAATTAATCCCTTTCCTATAAAATACCACATATATCCTTTATCTTAATTAATTTCATCATTGATCTAATATCCCATCATTATCTCATCATTAATCCCTTTAATTCATTATTACATCCCATTATCCCTCCTTAATCTTTATTATCATTTTCTAGGAATTTAATAATCCTACACCTACCTACCCACCTACTCTACACCTACCCTAAACCTACCCTCTCCATGTAATCACATTCCTAATCATCTTAAATATTAATCAAATCTAATCCTAAAATAATCATATCCCCCACCTCAAAATCTAGAGGCTTCTATTTCTAGAAGCCTCTCTAAACTTCTTCTACTCTCCATTGAATTTTTAATTCAATGGAGGATTCTCACAAAATCTAGAATTATCCATTCTAGATATATATATAATCTTCCAATCCTCTTCTCAATTCTCATCCATTGATATTCATCCCACTTGGATCAATCCTCACTATCCATTCTCCCAACCACAAACTATAAATTTATCTCCCCTCCGTGAGAGCCATATATATATATATATATATATATATATATATATATATATATATATATATATATATATATATATATATATATCTCTCAGGAATCCATAAAAAATCTCTACCATTTTATCCTCTATCAATCATCCACAATATTCAATCAATAAATCCATCAGTAATCCAATGTATCATCTATTAATCCTTCATCAAGCATAAATCAATCCAAGCAAATCAAAAGCAAGTGCTACCCAAGTGCCTACTCAAATCTGAAGGAATCAATACATCCTTGAGCAAATCCAATACAAAAAAGGAATATTACATTTTATTGGTAAGTGCATGTATTAATTCTCCCCCCTTTACATATATTTTTTAATCATGAGGTATTGTTGAAAGGAATAACATAGGAGAGAAATTTATTTTTTTCTTGTACTCACTAACTAAATATTTTCCACATTACAACTATCAATCCCTCCAGTCTTGCAAGAAACATTATTTCCCAAAAGAACATAACTTTTGTGAAGGGTTTGGTAAGAATAAAATCAACCACTATGTGGACACATATGATGTGTAGCACCAAAATCTAACAACCGTTCATGATTATAAGAGGAAACATTACAAATAGATAATACTTTATCAGTCATACCTTCACTTGTTTCTACTTGATTTGCTTCCTTGGTGACATCTTCCTTCTTTTGTGATTCTTTTCTCTTCCAGAAATACTTTATAAGATGCTCTACTTTTCCGTAGTGCCATTACCTTTCCTTACCCTTCCCTCCTTGTGACTTAGATCTAGATGTGCCTCTTGAGCTTTGACCTCTTTCTTTTGATTTTCCTCTAGCAAACAAGGCTTCAAGAGTAGAGGTCTCTCCACTATATTTTCTTATCATGTCCTCAACCAACGATGCTCTCACAATAGAATCATAGCCAAGGTCATCAATATTACTAAAACTGATAGAAGTTACTATATATCTCCCAAGAATCTGGTAAAGTACATAACAAGGTGAGTGCCTTGTCTTCATCCTCCACTTCCAAACCAATACTAGTCAACTGGCATAACAAAGTATTGATAATATTTAAATGATAAAAAAATCATACCTTATTTCATCCGCAATGTATACAATTACGTCTCTAGGTAAATACGATTTGTTACATTTTTCGTCATGAAAAGACTTTTCTAATATGGTCCATAAGCCTGCTACAGTGTTTTCTCCTGTAATATTGAAAAGAACCTCATCTGCTAAACACAACCGTATTGCACTGATAACTTTAGTTTCCAACTCTTCCCAGTCATCATCATCCATCACTACAAGTTTCTTTGCCTTTCCATCTAGGGTTTTGTGCAACCCCTATTGCACTAGTACATCACCTGCTTTGAGTTTCCACAACTCAAAGTTGTTCTTTCCATTGAACTTCTCCACATCAAATTTTGCACTCGACACTTTATCAATTTGATGTAATACCGACACCAAATATAGAACAGTTACTACAAATCTATAAAACATCACTTTGATACCACTTGTTAGGAAACTATAGACTTTGCAATAATGAATACACAAAAAGTTGAATAGAAAAATTATTTATAGAATAAGAGATAAAAAATATATACAAAATACCAAACATGCAAGAGACAAACACCATACTTAGGTGGTAAAACCCCAGTTGAGTGCTTACGGAAACATCCACGGTGCAAGATATCAAGCTTTTAGTAACTCAAGATGAACAAATTACATGTTAACTCGTTATGAGATATTTTGGATCTCCACAAAAATAAATACACCTAATTAGCAAAGTACAACTAGGATTCCTCCTCCTAAAAATAGAGTGGAAAATGCCATTGGAATTTTCCTTCCTAAAAATTAGAATTCAATTGAATTCGTCTTCCCCTTGTGACAAGAGTGGAGGGGCAAGCCCCCCCACACCCCTCTTCTAGAAGTGATCAGCTACAAACTACACCGTAAAGGGACCAAAAATTTAACTTTTTTGCCACATATCTAATAATAGAATTCACATCTTTTTCAGGGATCAATCAAACTCTTTTTCCCTCTTGTGTATAAGGGTTCTAACAACTTGAGCTATGACCACTTATCTATGGAGAAAAATATCACAAAATCATAGCTTTCGCTGGCCAAGAACCATCTGATGTTATCTGTACCCCATGTTAGGAAACATGAGATGCCCCTCTCCAAAATCCCACCACCCGCTTTCACCTAAGTTACACACATGAGATGTTTGTAAATGTATCACCAAGTAAACTATGATGAACCTTTTCAAATTTGATTGCTTCACCTTTTATAGGATTTTCCCCAGGTAATTTGAAAACCAACACACTCATTCATAACAATTGAGTTTATTTGTCACAATAGGTGTATAATCATGGTTGATTGGTGCAACAAGGCCAATTGTTCCCCAATACAAGTCAATAGACATCTAATTGTCACACTCAGTAGTGTAGTTAGTGTTCGATTGATGTAAATGTGACCATCCGATCCCTAATACATGTATAATTGTTGCACTAAGTGTATTTTCATCAAAGTTTTCATTTCCTTTTCCTTTTAGATGTAAGTCATGTGTTGTGAATAGAATATTCCCAACTATATTGTACTATTTTTATATAAATTTCAAAGTTGGTGATTAAAAATAAATATATTTTAAATGGAAAGACCTTTCGTTACTTGATTTTAATGGACTTTATTAATTTTAATGTCTAATATTATGGTTTAGTTTTTCAAAAATGGAAGCAAGATTAAATTTGCATTTAATTTAGATGTGATGCCTTTGAGACCATTTATATATTTATGATAGTTTTGAGATGTGATGCTTTTGACACATAACTGAATAAATGCCAAACATCAATTACATTTTGCATCAAATTTTTATTCACATGTTGCATTGAGTTGTATTTTTGTTTCTAAAGTGTTTGTATTTATGTCATAATGTGAACCTTGATGCTAATTGGGTCAATAATAAAAACATGGTGTTATATGCGTCAACACATTAAAAAACTAACCACTGAATTTTTAATCTTCGGCCTATTTCTACACTATATTGCAAAGTTTGTGTCATAAAAATAAAATGACTTAGTTTTATGTTAGTGATAAAAAATTAGCGACAAGAATCATGAAATTGAGAAAAATGTAACACATTAGCGAGGCAAAAACCTCAAAACCTATTAGTGCCCCTTAAATTTGTATAACCATCACAATACATTGTCATCAAAACAACTATCTACTATATGAAATAATTCTTTGAAATAACCACTACATATGATCGTACATTGAATTGTAGGCTCTAAAAAATATTACCTTATCAATTGCATAAGGAATGCACTTCATAATTCAATACTAGATAAAATAAACCCACTCCTGGTTTCACTCCAATAGGAATTTTAGAATTTAACATACATTCCTCTATTGTACATGCAACCCTCAAGATTTCAACTAATGAAATGCAATTGTTGTAAGGACAAACATGAAAATCATAGGATACATTCTCATCGATGAGTTGAGTTTTTTTGATCCAAAGCTATTGCTAAAAATATACCCCCGATTGCATGAGGAAATCCCCCAACAAGAAGATATTTTCTTTGGAAACATGTTTCTAATTCTTATAGAACTTTCCCAATAACCACCTATTATGGACAAACCAATATGCACATCAAACTCAATCGAAAAATATTGTGGCACAAATTTGGTATAATTATTACGTTACAAACAATATTTGAACAAGAAGTAACACTCTAGCTCAAACCCAATACCGTAATACACTATATAACATATGCAATGAAAAACTAACATAACATGAATGAGAAACATTAATGACATGCACAAAAAACAAATTAACAACTAGAGACTGTAAATATGGGCACGATTTTGCATCTTCATCGGATTATGCATGATGATAGAGTTCATAAGACTATGTGGCTACATCTTTAAATGGTGTATTTTTTGTCATTATATATTAGATGAATAAAAGTTTTACTCATACAAATAACTATGATTAACACTTCCTCCCCTTGAATATTGTGTTTGGGATTTGTTTTCTAAGACATGGTGGCATAACACTCATGCAGTCAAAGCACTCTTTTCCTCAATATTGTTGTCCTTTTCAACAACGGACATATCCTTAGATGGCACTTTTATTTTTTGAATTACTGGGGAATTGGTTAGTCTTTAATTATCTCTGCCAAGGTTAGGAGTTTTACTTCGGTGACTATCACCTGTATGATTCATTCTAACAATGTTTCCATCTATATGGTTTTCAAATCAGGCTAGCATCTACTATAAACCATACCTATCCTCGATAAATTCCAACCAGAATGAGGGAGACCCCTATCACCAAGCTTTCTAATCGTCAACCTCTAATTGACAAACCCTCAACCACCCATCAATCGGTCTACCAATGTCACCCTTAGATGATTCTAATTTTAAAGAGATAAGAGACTTCATAAACCCATGTTGATATATGCAAAAACTTCCCCTTCCAAATTATGATTCCTTCTCACAAATTCGGTGTATTCCATTTCGTTTGGAGAGTCCATAGCTCCCCAATTCATTGTATTTGTTTTCTCGTTTATATCACAAGAGAAAAATAAGAGAAACTTCCCTTGCTATTTTTTCCTCTAATTAATCAACATTATACTATTTTTAATTCTTTATCAAAATTACTTGCTTTGATGAACCCATTTTTTTCACTCACAGGGTAAGAAATAGGCTTTGATACTAAACTATAACATGGATTTTCCCCAATTACTAGGATCAACATTGAATTCACGTAAAATAAGTTATGATCAATGTTTGAATAAATTATATAAATATCCATAGTGGAGAGTGTTGGCATGTGTGTCCAATCGTGAGTTTCGTGACATGGACTAACCACCTCTCGTAGATCCTAACTTTGGTGATTGTAGTGGAGAATAACACCTATGGGTTTTGGTTTAATGGCAATTGTGGTCCAACAAATGGTATTAGAACGACAGGTCTTGAGTTTGAAACTCACTCAGGTAACATTGAGGGGGAGATTGTTGGCATGTGCATCCAACGCTCCCTGTGATTTTCGTGATATGGACTAACCGCCTCTCGTAGATCCTAAATTTGGTGATTGTAGTGGAGACTAACACCTATGAGTTTTGGTCTAATGAAAATCATGGTCTAACATAGAGTCTTTAGTAGGGTATACATTTGAATCATTATTGAGATGGGTTGATAATGGGGACATTTGAAATTTGTGCATTCAAGAGCTAAAGAAAATGACTAGGAAAAAACTAAGCATGAATTTTTAACAGTTTTTATAGCCCCACATTCATGCGAATGAATATTAAGGGAAGATTTATATAGAAAAACACATTTTGTAGAATGTGGAAAATGGAATATGTTTGCGAGACTCAATAGCCACAAGTGTATGCTGTTGATTGAGAGTTGCTGAGTTAATACTGCACAGGTTTAGGCTATTTGGAAGGTTCCCTCTCAATTTTCCATCCAAAAGTTTATTTCGGATTTATGGGACCCTACTTTTGCTACTGCTAAAGCTTCCTATTTTATCTCTGCATAGAAAAATAAAAAATCATGGAACCCTATTAAAGCTTAAATATCCTATTTTTTTCTCTCCCACATCTGCTCAAAAAATTTAGCTTGCCCCTTGCATGGGACCATGCTCTAAGTATGCTATAATGAATGAGGCTAGAATAACTTATAGTTGGTAATGAAGAAAATAATCTATAAAAACTTAAGTGCAAACCCAATTTTCGCAAATATTCTTATGTATATAAATATATCATCTAATTACATATTAAAAGTTCAATATCAATAACAATGACATGTTTAATTGATTAAACATGTAATTATAAATCTTATTTAAGTTATAGAGATCACGTACACAACACAATAACAATAGATAATCTTTCAACCTTAAAATCACATAAATAGAAACAACATTCTAGTTTTACAGAGATCAAAATATAGTGTTCATAAGATTGGAGTACATAGCTTTATCAGGGATCAATCAAACTCTATTTTCTCTCTTATGTCTAAGGGGTCTAACACTTTAAGCTATGGCTGCTTATTTATGGAGAAAAATATCACAAAATTATACCTTGTGCTGGCTAGGAACTATATGAGGTTGTACTATGTACTCGTGTCTAGGACACATGAGATGTCTCTCTCCAAAAAACCACCACCGCTATCACCTAAGTTACACACATGAAATGTTTGAAAATGTATCATCTAAGTAAACTATGATGAACCTTTTCAAACTTGATTGTTTCACCGTTTATAGGCTTTTCCCCAGCTAATTTGAAAACCAACACACCCATTCATAACAATTGAATTTATTTGTCACACTAGGTGTATAATCATGGTATGATTGGTGCAATAGGACCAATTGATCCCCAATACAAGTCAATACACATTTAATTGTCACACTCATTATATAGTTAGTGTTTGATTGATGCAAATGGGACTATCTGATCAGTAATAAATGTCTAATTGTTGCACTCAGTGTATTTTCAACAACTTTGTCATTTCCTTTTCCTTTTGGATGTAAGTCATGTATTGTTAATAAAATATTCCCAATTGTATTGTACTATTTTAATATAAATTTCAAAGTCCCGGTGATTAAAAATAAATATATTATAAATGGAAAGACCTTTTGCTACTTGATTTTAATGGAATTTATTAATTTTAATGGCTAGTATTATGGTTTAGTATTTCAAAAATGAAAGCAAGATTAAATTTACATTTAATTTAGATGTGACGACTTTGAGACCATTTATATATATTTATGACGATTTTGAGATGTGATGCTTTTGACACATAACTGATAAACGCCAAACATCAATTATATTTTGCATCAAATTTTTATTCAAATGCTGCATTGAGTTGTATTTTTGTTTCTAAAGTGTTTGTATTTACATCATAATGTGAACCTTAACACTAATTGCATCAATAATAAAAACATGATGTTATATGCGCCAACACATTAAAAAGCTAACCACCGAATTTTAGTCTTTGGAACTATTTCTACACTATATTGCAAAGTTTGTGTTATGCATGGTCATTTTGAAATGGTGTATTTTTTGTCATTCTATATTAGATGATTATGTGAACGTTTTAGTCATACAAATAACTACCATCAGTGCTTCCTCCCACTGTATATGCGTCTGGGATTTGTTTTCTAAGACATGGTGCCGTAAAACATATGAAAGTTAACGGTGAACACGAACATCTCACGGTAGTTCGACCGGCGGCGGAACGCAGCCAGTCCATGCCCAGCGGGACTCTCTGTTTCTCGGAGTAGTAGTTAACTGGCCGAACGAAGAAGAGGAGGCCTTTTCCAGTCCTTTTTGGGTATATTTGGCCTTCGGATCTAGATCTGTTCCTCTTTAGTACAGTTCTTACCATTCTCTCTTACACTGTGGAAAATTGAGTATTGCATTGTAAAACCATATTTCGTATTGTTTTTATTACAAGTATGTCAAAAATTTAATCTATATATATGAATACGGAATCTTAAATAGAGTTCATTTATAAGTGGCTCCTCTCCCCTATTCTTGTGGTAGACAAGTAGGCGGGCACCTCCATTAATGTTCAGGCTTGAGGATCGGTTCTGACGTCAACTAACTGCAATGATGAATCGGGCGCACAAGTCAGCTGTTTGCAGAGTTGCGGAAGAACACAAGGATAGACGGTATAGTAGTCGATTGTATTAATAATGATCAAATGGCTTGCGAATATCAGATAGTTAGCTGGCTGAACGAAGAAGATGAGGCCTTTTCCAGTCCTTTTTGGGTATATTTGGCCTTCGGATCTAGATCTGTTCCTCTTTAGTACAGTTCTTACCATTCTCTCTTACATTGAGGGAAACTTGCAAAACCACATTTCTCATTGTTTTTATTATATGTCATATATTCTCAATAGACGAGTCTCTGGAGTTAAATATATTTTCTCATTTATATCTAAATACAATTGGTATATCAGATGTATACATGAAATACATTTTTACCATCTATAACAAACTAATTATACGACGGTATCATAGGTATACATATGCAGAAAAGATATTAGACAGGGAAAACCAAAATATAATCAACTAATAAAGCTGAAACTAATAAAGGTGACTCGTGATAGAGAGGATGTATCTAATTTTTGTTGTGTTTCAAGAGATCATTCATGCCAACGGAAACAAATAACACGAATGTCAAGCACGCAGATATGACCAGAAAAATTATCTGGTTCTTCCTAGCAGTCGCTGCTGCTACTTGAGAATGATTAAGAATCTCGCTATAATTCAGCCTTAATTGCGCCTCCTGTATAATCTTCTTATACACCAAATAATAAGGCAGTCCTAAAATTATACAGATAGCCCATATTGACATCAAATATAGTACTGGAGTCAGCGAGACAAATTTTTCACCACTAAAAATAATGGTGACAGAGATTCCTAGGGATGCAACCAAAAACTGAATGTATTTCCACTTTTGTTTCCCTGCTGTAGCGATTTGTTCATCTAGTTGGCGGACGCCTCCATTAATCGCAGGTAGCGGTTGATCAGGTTGACGGTCGACTATGACCTCAACTGACTGCAACGATGGAAGAGCACACATGCTGCTCTCACAACAAAACTATAGACAGTATAGACGCAGATCATAACAGCAATAATAGTGAAACAATAATGGATATAAAAGAGCTTGCAAACATTACAGGCGGCAAATGAAGAGTTATATGCGAATGCCTTGCCCTGTAAACTTATATGTTGTTTCCTGGAGAAAAGGTTTGCATAATTATTATTTTTAAATGGTTATGCGCCTAAAGACAATAGCGAAACTTGCGAGAAGTTGCTACTCGCCGGCGAAAAGGCCGCGTGGTTCTCACGCCATCGAATGTCTTGACGACTGTGTGAAGATCAAGTGTAGTCCCTTAATCCTCTGAAAACCGATCCCAAATTAATTGCTTGAAACTAGTCGGGAAGCGTATAGTATGTCATGAAATGTCGGCCCTTAATTCTTTCAAAAACAATGCGATGGCATCAAATCTAGGCCCTGAATCCTTTGCAAACCAGTTCCATGTCAGGTATGCAATGTGAACGCGGATTGATATATGTTATTTAATTTAGAGGGTTAGCTATTATTTTTAAAGTTGATGTTGATGAGTGGTGTGATCGATTTAATTGTAAGTGTAGAAATATAGATGAAGCATTGCATTTAAATATTTTATATGTACATTTCAAAAAATTTACAAATTCGTACATATACATTTACAAATTATATATCATGAGTGGTAGTGTTTTGTGGACTATTTTATTTGAACTAAACATGAACACATGAAGACTTCCATACATTGAGGTGCACAAAAAAGGTTATAAGAGCTTTAGATTTGAGGGTTGCTTTTCAAAGGTTTGCATTGTAGTAATGGAGAAATGGTAATATGTATTGGGGTCTTACCTGGTGTTTTTGAGCCCATTATGATGATAGATCTGCTAGGTTTTGTAAGGGCTTGCAATTCTATCCGGTAATCTCTGATATTTGTTTGCCATGTAGAAGCCTTGCCAATTGGGTACAACCCTCCTCTCTTTTTTTCGGGTCTTTAGGCTTCGTTATTTTAGATCTATTCATTGTTATTGATGGACAGATTTAATTTTCTCTACTTCCATAAAGGGCCAAGTTCGCTTCTAGGATTCGGGTAGAGTCCAACCCAGTCTGTCAGATTATGTAGGCATCTCCTTCAATTTCTATGCACGTTTTCTCATCTCTTTTCTTTCTTCAATGCTCAGGTGTAATCTTATAGATTTCTCCACCTTCACTTGACAAGGAATCTCTTCTCTGTGAAGGAAATACCTTGGAACCATCTTAGATCGTTGGTTACAACTATTATTGTTATTCATCTGTAAAGTTACAATTGTGGTTCATTTTTCAGTATTCACATATGAATGAATGCCAACTTCTTAACATTTTCAATTGTTTTAAATGACATTTTGAGCCCTTTTTAATGAAAATCAAGCTTATTGCTATACATTGTAAGGTATTTGGTGGCTACAGTTTTAATTATATTTTGTTTAGTTATAAAATTTCTACATTGTGAGCACCAATTAGTTACTTTCTTTTATTTCTTGTTGGTTTCTACATTCTAGGAAGATATATGTTTGCAGTAACTATATTGTAACTCCCTTCTGCTATATATAATGACAGACACACACATATTGAATGGATTAAAAAAACAAAGTAGATAAATATCTTACAAGAGAACACATTCGATTCCAGCTTAATCCTCTCAAAAACTCGATTCCAGCTTACTCTGAATATGTACAAAAATAGAAAACGTTGATGCCACATCAGTTCTCCGCAAAGGATGATGTTGGCGGTGTTGACCAATCGACGACAATAAAGATTAAATAAACATCTCCACGGAGACTTAATCTCCACACGTTTGGTAAATGTGATTAGAATAAAAGGTCATGTCGCCAGTCGATGGCGAAAGGAGAGGACCACCTTTCTATTGCCGTCGCCATGTGCTTAACGAGGTGGTCGGTGCCACCAGCCTGCAATTACCGCAATGTTGCCCAACTCGAAATTGACTTTAGCAGGTCAAGATACCGGCAACAAAATAAACCATATCCATCTTTTCTCTCTTTTTTTTAATGAAATAGATTTTATATTGATGAACCGTGTAATCTTGAATGTGTTTAAATATTAGAATAACGGCTGCAAAATTGTTATTGTTGTTTTTTGGGTGGCTCTAACTATGTGGAGTTTGATTCTGGTGTGAATGAACTTTTTTTTGTAGGTTTGATCATGGATAAAAATGAAAAAAATTATATGGCAGGTCAAAATGTGTCTTTTATTCTTGCACTCTTAAGTCATCTATTCTACAAAGGTATCGAGGTGACGAGTAAGAGACACACATGAACCGACACACAACGAGATAGATTTAAAGGAGCTATAGCAAGCGCTAGGGTCACATGTATAGAGGGTAGTAATCCTTACACTAGGCCAACCTAGAGTTTCTAAGGCCCACAGTCAAGATAGAGGACCCTACTTAGATATCAGTAGTTGGATGACGAGAGCTATAGATCGCTAATAGATAAAGCAAGCATGCACAATATGATTGAAATGAAAATAAAGAGAAGCTAACGAGTTGATCATAAATAAGAGTATTATGATAACAAGCATCCAAACATATGTTAGACATTAGACTAACATAGCACAATGATGGAAGGGAAGATGAACCAATCTATGTAAAATGAGAAAGATATGGTTAGACCACTCACATGTACCTCTAGGGTGGTCACTGATGCAACTATCTCTCCAAAGAAGCAACACACCTAGGGAGAATCATTATTAGGTGGAGGTTTGGCTTATCTAGCACACACAAATGCTATGGGGCCCACACTTTGCACCAATCAAAAAATCAGAATAAATAAATATTGATTTTTATTAATTGTGTCATTGGTGCAGAGTGTGGGTCGCATGGCATTTATGCATGTTAGATAAGGATCACCGAAATACCATGTCCTCTCCTAAACTCACTATAGATGACCTAATAGTACAAGAAAACCAACCAAGAAGAAGAGTGTCCAATCCAATCCAAGAAAAGTACAATATGAACCAAGAGCTAAGTGATTAGATGCAAAGATGACATAAAATAATAGCATTAGATGAAAGTTCTTGTAAGGTTATGAGATTCCTTTCCTCTATGAATTTCAAACTGATGTGATGTGTATATATAGGATGCACAACTACCCATGAGCGAAGTGATGGTAGGGTCAATCAAATGTTGAACATATAACACCAACGACCAGTCACCCATGGGTGATGAAAATCGGCCAATGGGAGAGTAAAAATAGGTGTATGGTGTCATGAAAAGTGAAAGAACAAGGTGTCGAGATGGTGAGAAATAAGGAATATAGTCATGGGAGTGCAATGTGTGTAAGACCTAAGAGGGACAAGGATAATAATGCAAGGAAAACTAAGGCCAATAACAAATAACAACACTCTCTCTATGTACTGCCTCTAACCCATAATGGTTATGTGAATAACAATTCCCCATTCCCAACATGCTCCTTAAACACTTGCACTCAAGAAATAGATGCATCAGTGACCCTTGTATGTTGTTAGTAACATGTATAAAAGATGAAAAGTGAAAAATTAGGTGTATACATATGCCTTAGTCGTTGATCACCCTATGTCGCAACAACGCAACATGGGGTATCAACAGAAAACAAGTGTTCTAACACTGAATCGAGGTTCATAATGAAAGTAAGTCACATAAAACAATGTTGAAAATATGACTAAGTCTTAGAAAATGTAAATATACCCACATAATATTAACTAGTAGTGTAAATTCATGAATTGCCATGTGCGGGCTAACTAAATCCATGCTGTAAAGAACAAATTTGGAGAAGCAAAACTAAAAGGAAACACTAGAGGATCACTAGTAAAATAAGATATAAATCACCTAGCTAGGGCACCATGTGGGATGGATGTTGTGATGTCGTGTTGAGATGTCATAATGGTGATATGGATAATCATAGGTTATATAGCCAAACTAATTGAAAGGTAGCAACACTGTTCAAAATGCATAAAACCATATGGTAGAAGCTACAAAGAGAAATTGTCATAAACCCGAAGGTGTAAATAAAGAGAAAATGGATTATTAGGCCAAAGGGCAGATAACAATGTTGAAAAGCGTAAAAAAGCATGAGGTAGATGCTATAATTTCATAAGATTGAATAAATCCATGCAAGGAAAAAGGATTACAAGTAATGAAATATGACACAGAGAGTTTATTTGGAGGGATGGTAATTGAGTACCAAAATTTCCCGAGGCCCTTCATGTATGGAATTTTTTGAGGAATTGAGAATTAATTGGTTCTTTGAAGATCAATGGCAAACTTCATTGGTTTAAATTTACATTATGTACGTTAGGACTTAAATGGCAGACCTTAGATGAGGTACAACCCCATTATAGATTAAAGTATAAGACCTTCTTTGTCATGTGTATAATCAAGTTTGAATCCTTATAAGTTTCCAAATGAGTTGTCAAAAGATATATGTGGAAAAAAATGGTTATCTTGTTGTGATAACTTACTATTTTTAGATGCTTCATGATTTAGAGTGTATTCTAATCCAAACATAGACATGCTTCTACTAGGATGTATTAGGTCATGGAGACGGGCTTCACATGAATTTTGTTGGATTCTCTTGGAATGATATTGAATGGGAAATGTGATAGCGAAGGGAGTTCCACCTTAGAGTGGAAGGACGACCTCAGCTCATAAGTAAAATATGGGGTTCCTTAGATGAACGTACAGACACTCGGCTGATAGAATATGCTCCCATAATGTAGGATATAAATTTGTATGCCAATCTGTTGGAACTTATGATTCAAGATTGTATTAGTATTTATGCACTATTTTACCCTTTGAGATCTTTTTGTACTCAATCTTGTTGTTTGGCCTTTTTATCAGGCTGATATATCTTGAGAATAAAATGTTAGATTTGATTCCTTAGTACATTATATTGCTTCATTTCTTTACATTTGAAGCTCCACCATAAATCAATATGATGGTATGGGGATTCACATCAAAATGGTAAAATGATTTGATTGAGGACGAATTTAGATGCTAGTATGCGAGGACTCATATTAGTCAGAGGCATGGCTTCAACCCACTTAGTAAGCCATTGTTGCTCTTTTTGTAATGATGAAGAAATCATCAATCTTATAGATATTAAAATATATCTGTTGGTGAAATAATTTGTTGTAGGATAGATTAGTGGATTTCACCAATGGTCACAATAGATATACCCCTCCTTATTGGGTATGGATCAGGCTTACATTTACGTGAAATGGAAGGACTAAATAAAACTGTGGGTAATCATTAGGCCAAGGATCATGCAGGAATGCTCCACTAAACATATGACAAACTACTTGTATAGTGTATAAAGGAGGAATTTAATTTGAAGGGGTAAAGGGAAGTAGGAAAATATATAGGGGGTTAAGATTGTGAGTTGACACTTGTAAATTATCACCAACATTAACCAGAGTAGGTCCACATTCAATAGGAAGAAATCAACCGTGTAAGCAATAATAAGACTAATAAACCAGAGACACAAAGTTCTATTGAGCAGAAATATAACACCAAATAACACAATATTCCAGAATAATGATCTCAATATGCAATTATAATAGCTTCGCCACTTCGAGGGGGCAACCTCCAAACCATACAATAATACTCAAATACTCCAATGATGATGAAATACTACCTACAATCCCCTATATATACTATTCATATGTTATGGCCATCACCAAGGCCGACCTACTAAGCATGAGAAAGTATAAATGATATAATAAAATGATATGGTAAGCCACAAGTCGGCTACTCATATCCTAATACAAGCAATAGGTTAAGGGCGTAGCATGCCCTTCCCCTTCAAAGAAACATTGTCCCCAATGTTGAGAAGCTCTGGGTGTTGCTGCAGGAATGTCATATCTTCCCATGTTGCATCTTCATTGTCCATATTCTTCCACTTGATCAGGTACTCAGTAATAACCCGTGTCCTCAATCTTTTAGTGCATGTTTGAAGGATGCATTCAGGTTCCAAGATGACCCTCCCCTCCTCATCGAGCTCAGGTAACACTGTTTGGGCTGATACTCTCTGTCCAATTACTTTCTTCAGGCAAGAAACATGAAATACTGGATGTATTCTGGTTGATTGTGGAAGTTCTAATTTGTATGCTACAGTACCAATCTTCTGCAATACTTGATAGGGGCCATAATACTTCGGTGAAAGTTTGTTATCCTTTTGTTGTTGTTTCAAAGACATTTGCTTATATGGTTGTAACTGCACAAAAACCCAATCACCGACTTCAAAATGCCTTTCCGTGCGATGTTGATCAGCCTGTTGCTTCATGCGGTTTTGTGCCATGACCAAGTTCTCCTTGAGACTAGAGAGGACCTCTTGTTGATACTGAATGTGTTCTTCTACTGCTCTAACCCATGGTTGTCCTCTCAATGATGATGTGATGGATGGTGGATGGTACCCATAGAGTGCCAAAAAAGGAGACATTTTAGATGAAGTATGGAAGGAAGTGTTATACCACCATTCTGCAAGTGGCAACCATTGGACCCATCTTGCTTGTTTATCAGACGTAAAGCAACGAAGATATCCCTCCAAACACTTATTTACAACTTCTGTTTTCCCATCAGACTGGGGATGATAAGAAGAGCTACGAGCTAACTGAGTACCCAAACATGAGAATAAATTAGTCCAAAAATTACTAGTAAATATAGGGTCTCGATCACTTACTATAATCTTCGGTGTCCCATGAAGCTTCTGAACTGTGTCCATGAAGGTTGTTGCTACCGTGCTTGCAGCAAATGGGTGTGCCAAGGCACAAAAATGAGCATATTTGGTGAGTCTATCCACCACAACCATGATGACATTTTTTCCATCAGATTTAGGCAATCCTGTGATAAAGTCCATGGAAACCTCTTCCCACCACTGGCTAGGAATAGATAGAGGTTGTAGAAGACCTGGGGATCGAACTGTTTCACCCTTATTTTGCTGACAAACCATGCATTCTACCACAAATTTTTGGACATCCCCTTTGAGCCCTTCCCAGAAGAAATCTTGTTTGACTCGATGATAAGTCTTCAAGAATCCAGAGTGCCCCCCTACTGGAGAAGAGTGAAGCTCAGATAGAATCCTATTTTTAAGAGTGGAGTTCTTACATAGGTATAATCTATCTTTATACCATAAAGCATCCCCTTTCAATACAAATTTTTCAGACATGCTTGGATCATTCTGGAGATGATGAATGAGGTTTTGTGTGGTTGGGTCATTTCTCCATTCGGACCTTGCCTCATCTATCCAATCTTCTTGTAATATGGATATGGCACATAACAAGGCTGCAGTTGAGTCATCTTTCTGTGCGACAGTGCATCCGCAACTACATTCTCCTTCCCTTTCTTATAGATAATCTCAAAATCATATCCCAACATCTTGGAGACCCATTTTTGTTGTTCTTCAGATGATAAATGCTGCTCCAAGAAGTATTTCAGACTATCATGATCTGTCTTCACTTTAAAGTGTCTTCCTATGAGATATGGTCTCCATTGCTTTACTGCATGAAGTATGGCTAGCATTTCCTTCTCATAAGTCGGCTTGGAAAGATTCTTACCTTTGAATTGATGGCTCAAAAAGGCAATAGGATGGCCTTCTTGCATGAGAACTGCCCCCATACCCACCCCTGATGCATCACATTCAACAATGAATGTTTTGGAAAAATCTGGAGTAGCCAAGACTGGAGTGGTGCACATGGCCTCCTTTAGTTGCTCAAATGCTTTGGTTGCATCCTCACTCCAATGGAAGGAGTCCTTCTTTAATAAAGCTGTGAGAGGTGCAGCTATGCTTCCATAATGCCTTACGAATCTTCGGTAATAACCTGTAAGCCCCAAAAATCCTCGTAGATTCTTTAGGGTTTTTGGAACCTTCCACTCCATCATGGCTTTGATCTTATTAGGATCCACTTTAACCCCTTCATGAGAGACAATGTGACCCAAATATTCAACCTCCTTGAGTCCAAAAGAACACTTAGAGGGCTTTGCATAAAGTTGATGTTGCTCAAGGGTTTCCAAAACCTTATTTACATGATGCAAATGTTCCTCCCATGTTTTGCTATAAATTAATATATCATCAAAAAACACTAAGACAAACTTCCGCAGGAATGACTTAAAAATAGAATTCATCAAACTTTGAAATGTAGAAGGTGCATTTGTGAGTCCAAAAGGCATTACCAGGAATTCATAATGGCCTTCATGTGTCCGAAAGGTGGTTTTATGAACATCCTCATCCTTGATTCTGATTTGGTGGTATCCCGAACGAAGATCAAGCTTTGTAAAATAAACAACACCATGCAACTCATCAAGCAAATCATCAATAACAGGAATAGGAAACTTATCTTTGATTGTGTACTTATTAAGTTCCCTATAATCAGGACACATGCGCCACATGTCATCTTTCTTCCGTACCATCACTACTGGAGAAGAATAAGCACTCTGACTATGGCGGATGATTCCTGCTTCTAACATCTCTTGTACAATCTTCTCGATTTCACTCTTTTGCACATATGGGTACCTATAAGGTCTGATGTTAGGTGGTTGACTTCCTGGTAATAACTGAATAGCATGATCATGATCTCTCTTTGGAGGTAAGCCCTTTGGTATATTTTCAAATACAACAGAGTGTGCATCCAACACTGCTTGCATATCTGATGGTATAATGTCCTTAGAATGATGAGCCTCCAATGAAAAGAGTTGTGCCACAAATCCCTCTGCACCCTTTTTTAGCATTTTGTGCATCTGATGAGAACTTACTATTTGTGGAGACTTTTCTCTTAAGCCTCTTAGCTCAAAAGTCCTTCCTTCAGAGTGAAATCGCATGAACAAGTCTTGGAAGTTCATCTCAATGGTTCCCAAAGTGGTAAGCCATTGAACCCCTAACACAATGTCTACTCCTCCCATAGAAATGGCATACATGGGACTATTTAGTATGTAATCTCCCATGGAAAGCTTAATGCTATGGCATTTTCCAGAACAAGTAACAGTACCTCCATCAGCAATCATTACTTGACATTCAGGAGCTGGATAAATGAAACAGTTTAGGCGCACTGCTAACTTATGATTGATAAAGTTGTGAGTACTTCCTGAATCAATCAACACTGTGACCCTCTATTTTTTTAGGAATCCAACCACCTTTAGGGTTTGGGGGGTGCTAATACCTGAAATTGCATGGCATGAGATCGTTGGCTGAGGATCTCCTGACTCCTCCTCTGGCTCAACCAAGACCTCTGACTCTGCATCTTCATTATTCTCTTCATCTTCACTAGGCCCATCAATGTAGAACAACTTCTTTTCAGCACATTTATGTCCGGGTCCAAATTTACTGTCACAATTAAAACATAACCCTTTTTCTCTTTTTTCTTCAATTTGTTGAGGTGTCAATCTAACTGGCCGAGGGAGTGCTGGGGCCAAGGTGTTGCGATCTCTGGTATAAGTGAAATGTTGTCTCCTACTTGAAACAATTTTCTCCTCTGCCCTTCTTGCCATAATCATCGAATCAGAAACCTTATGAGGATTAAACATACGCACCTCATGCTCAATGTGATCCTTAAGACCCCCAAGAAATAGGTCATTCAGATTCTCTTCAGTAATATTTTCCACCCGCAGAGAAAGGTTTTGGAAGTGATGAATGTAATCCTTAACAGATCCTGTCTGTCTCAACTTTGCTAATTGGCTGAAGTAATTATCTGACACACTAGAACTGTAGTGTAATTGCAACTCTTCAGTGAAGACTGTCCATGTAACATTGAGACCACTCTTCTTCCTTTGAGCACATAACCATCGATACCAGATGAATTGGTCAGGTTCGAGATACAAAGCTGCCATGGTCACCTTTTGTCCTGATGGAATCTGATGTAGTTCAAAGAAATTCTCCATTTGGTTGATCCAATTGAGTGGATCCTTTCCATCAAACTTGTGCATATCCACTTTTGGAAACATAGTACGGGCCTGCAGAGTGCTCGTATTTGGATTGTGCACACTCGAAGAACCACTCTGGCTCATGTGTCTATTATGTTGACCTGAGGATCCACCTTGATTGACATAAGTATGATTACCCATCATATGCGTACTGAATTTTTGCATGAAATCCTCCAATCTTTGTCCAATCCTATCCACATCTTCTTTGTTGGCCACCCTAGATTCGAGGTCTCTCAGGTTAAACTCAAGTTGGCTTACTTTATGGTCTGTCGAAGTAAACCCTAACCCTGAGGAATCTGTAGTTATATCTTCTATCTCCAACTCCTCAACTACTATCTCATCCTTTTCTGGTGTTTTACCAGAGTGATGGGATTCTTTTTTCCTCTTGTGGAAGGCCCCGCCATGATGCCCCAAAATAGTAGGATGTAGGGATCACAGTCAAATTTTAGGGTTTCAGATTTCGATAAGAATTCGGCCAAATATAAAAAACTTGAAGAACAAACCCCAAATAAATTTTGTTTTTCTTTCTGAAAATGTAACGAATTTGAAAAAATTCCACAATTTGCACCCTAGGGAGTGATTTTATGAAAAACACTAAATTCTTAATAACTTTTGCAAAATAAATCAAAAAAGTCTGAAATTTTCAGGGAACCTTACTTGAAATGTTTCACAACTCTGGTAAAAATATCTCCCACCAATTCACTTTTTTTCGCAATATATGGTGGAAACAAAAAATTAGGGTTTTTGCCCTAATTTTGGCCCAGATCGCAGCTCTGATACCACTTGTAATGAAATTACTTGTATAATTCAGATCATGAGCAGAAATATAACACCAAATAACACAATATTCTAGAATAATGATCTCAATATGCAATTATAATAGCTTCGCCACTTCGAGGGGGCAACCTCCAAACCATACAATAATACTCAAATACTCCAATGATGATGAAATACTACCTACAATCCCCTATATATACTATTCATATGTTATGGCCATCACCAAGGCCGACCTACTAAGCATGAGAAAGTATAAATGATATAATAAAATGATATGGTAAGCCACAAGTCGGCTACTCATATCCTAATACAAGCAATAGGCGTTTTTGGCTAAGGCAAGGCCCGTAAGAATAGGGATAAGAGCCTTGTATTCTTCCATATGAATGGTGACCTCGAATTTGAGTCGATAGGAAAGAGGGAGGATATGGCCAGAGGGATCAGTGAGTACACATCTTGCCCCATCTCCTTGGATATGTATTTCCCTGTTGAAGTGTATCATCCATGTGTCCTCATGGAGATCAATGGTGATCTCCTCCTCAATGATTTTGGCCATTGGTTTGGTTTTAGGTGGGGGAGGTGCTTCAACACTATCGTTAGAGAACCGTGCCTCATAGATACTTATGTGAAGCTATAATAATAGTTTTTTATGGAAATGGACGTTATATATGCCCTTAATGAGTATTTATTCATCTGGTAATTCATAAATGGATAGGTTAAGGTATAAACATGGGGGCAAAAGTCAATTAGTTTGCTATGACTTGGCCCTTTACTACCTGTCATGTGATGATATGAAGGTCAAACTCCATAAGGAGGGCCATCCATTTCCCGATGCAATCCATCAAGAGGAAAATATGTGGTAAGAAATGCCAGACAAAAGAATTTATATGGACAATGACGTAGGTAGTTTGATATAGCATGTAATGACATAATTTTATAGTTATAAAATAAATGACTATAAAATACCACTCGATGTAAGTGTATCGAGATCTATATTCTAGTAAGGCTTGGCTACTATAATAGATGACATGTTCCTTGTCATTCTCATCCTCCCGTGCTAGTATCTCCCCTATGTACACCAGAATGGAATAGGTATATATCAGCAAAGGATGATATGGCAAAGGAGGTTGCGAGGTTGGTAATGAGGATAAAGATTATTTCATATTATCGAAAGTAATTGATGAATTAATCCGTTTGTCCATTCTAGTTTGGTAGATTTTTGAAGGAGACTATTTATAGCATGAGTGTAATAGGTAAATTTGGGGACAAATCATTGGATTTCTTCAAGCTTCCCAAGAAAGGTTTGTATGTCGAGCTATGGAGAAATAGGTCATTGGCATGTATACACTCGAGGATAGATTTAATATTGGCTAGGTTTACATTGAAACCCCATGCTTAAATACTAAGAATCCTAGGCTTTTCCTAGTGCTATCACCATGAATATGCACTTTCTGGGATTTAAAGGAGAACCTTGTATTTGCAAAGGCATCCTAAGGAAATGTGTAAGTCATGAGCATGATCATCAATGCATCTAGATTTGATGAGTTGATTATCGGTGTAGACTTCGACTAATTTTGTGAATGAGATCATGAAAGATGCGTATCATGGAACATTTTATATATGTTGCACCAAAGAATTCTTAAGTCCAAAGGGACATTTTCACATAATAGTAAGTTCCTTATCCTGTAGTAAAGGTAGTCTTGTGCTAATCTTCTAGATAAATATGAATTTGGTTGTACTCTAGAACCCATCGTTGAGAGATTTATTTCGTACCTTATCATGGCATCAATGATGGTGTCGAAGGATGGGTATGAAATTTATCGTTAGGACAAGTGAGGTTAAGATTTTAAATTCAATGCAAATATGGATGGCCAAGGTATCATTCTTCCAAACTTTGGGATGATATTGGACACCCATTTAGAATAATCTAGGTTACGAATGCATTTTGCATCTAAGATTTTGATGATTTATTTATGACATAAATAATTAATTTTGGGAGGGAGTTTTCTTATCTTTTTTCATACAAGAGTGATATTGGGATAGGTAATGATGTTGTGGGAGATAATTTTAGGATCAATTCCAGACATATCGGCATGTACCTATGTGAATACTTATTTATGTTTTCGTAACACTTTTATGTGATGTTCATGTAAATGGGGAAAACAACCACAAACCATGACCACATGTGCGGGATCATCATCAAGATGTACACTAATGGTTGATTCATCCAACATAGAATTATTGTCTTAGAAATGATATGAAGCCTCTCGCAATTTAGCTAATTCATCCTGGATAGGAATTGATAGTAGCAACATAGTCATCAAAATGCTGAGGTGTTTTAGAGAAGTTCCCAACTTATGATGATGTCTAGGGATTTTGTATTATCATGAATACAAGATTTCTAGAATAGACTCATCATTATCTAAGGTAGGGAGGGGTCCATGATATTCTACATCGATTTCAAGGCCTACATATCACCTACCATCTCTATGCTGACTAGAGTTTGTTTGTCGTACGTTTAATACCCTAGTGTCTAAGGTGACCTCTTTAGGTGCATAATCAACAATGTCCATACTAGGAGCACCAGGACTAGTGTCGAGTGCAGAGGCTGGCTTAGTGGCTAGTGCGGGTGGTGGAGGTGTTGTTAGAGTGTGACATGAAGCATAGTCATAGATCTTCTCTATGACCCATGGAGTATCAAGTAGTAGTGGATTAGTGGGAGGGACATAAGAAAGTGTCTCTTCCTCATCCTCACTATCACCAGTGACATAGATAGGTGTTTTGTATGATGTGTAAATGGTATTAGTTTCGATTTGAGAGGATCGTATTCATGTAAAGGAACATTGGTAGTGTAATGCTTCCAAGTGTCGAGACTCAACTTGTGAAATGATGTAATCTTCATCAAAGGAAATCTTGCTTCCTCTAAGATTAGGCACCTCCCCCTTAGCTGAAACATCGATCCGGCTAAAATTTCATGGTGAAAGGGGAGGGTGATGAGAAAGGAGTTGTGTGATTCCTATTTCGTTGCATTTTAAGTGATTGGAGGTTGAGGCACCATTCATTGGCTCTTCCATATCAGTCTTAGGTGGAAATCAATCCCGAGGTAAGAGGACATGAGGTAACCAATGTATGATATCATCAGGTAAACTTCTTTTGTTGACTATGTTATGAAGATCATTAGGTTCATCATCATCTGAATCTGCTAGTATGATTTGGATTTTGGACCAAATATCGAAGAAATCTGGGTAGGGAATACTTTGGATCTTGGGAACAGTTGGCATTAAGAAGGGTCCATTAGGGAATGATACTGGGATATCCCAAGTATTGGGATCAACATCATACCTAAAGCATTGGTTTTTATGGATGAACTTGATACATTGGTACTCAGAGGATGTGACTGCATGTATGTGGTTCATCAATGGTCGACCTAGTAAGAGATTATAGGAAAGTGGACGATCTAGAACCATGAGCTTGGTACGGTCCATTTTAGGTCCAACTATGATGGGAAATCAGATGCATCCTATGGGATTTTTCTTTGTTTTTTCAAATCCACGATAAATAAAATGGGTAGGATTGAGGTTGATGATAGAGTATGTGAGATTTTTGATGAGGGAGAATGAGGCTATGTTAATTCCTGATCCCTCGTCCACGAGGACCTTCTGCACTCACGCATTGTGGATTATAATGTTAATGAGAAAGTGTGGGTCATCTACACAAAATAGGACTTCATTGGTAATCATGTCATCCTCCACCGTCTCCAAGGCTAAGAAACTCGTATGTGAGTGTTATAAGGATGAACTTGTATTCTTTATATGATGGATTTCTAGTTTTGGGGTTATGATAGGATCTTTAGGAGCCACATGAGAAGGATCCTCAAAGTTTTGTAACTATTTGAGGAGAAACCTTCGATGTGAAGCCGAGGTATGCATGATTACTATAAATAAAATCTTGCGTGTAAGGGAATTTAGCTCATCTAAAAAGTTCCAATGATGTTTGGATTACCTTCCATAGTGATACCATGGTGGTGGCACAATGGAAGACATATCCATATGCGATGATCTTGGTGATGACATCATTTAAATCAAAGGAAATAAAATTCTGAAAGGATTGGTTTCTCTTGAAGAAATTTTTGATAAACATGACAGGTTTATCAAAGAGAAAGAGCAAGCAGGACCTGAGAATTCTGTTGACTATGAGCAAGTTAACATTGGTACCAAGGACAAACCTCGCCTGGTCAACATTGGTAAGTGTTGATCGCCTGAAGAGTGAAATAAATTCATGAGCCTCCTTACCAAATATTCTGACATCTTGGCTTACTCATATGAAGACTTGAAGTCTTTCCAACCTAGGGAAATGGAGCATGCCATACCTTGAAACCTGGTGCAACTCCATTCAGGAAAAAGCAAAGACAATATAATCCCAATATTGCAGGGACAATATTTCATGAGGTTCAAAAGATGTTAGATGCACAAATAGTTTTTCCTATTCGACATTCAACTTGGATAGGTAATATTGTACCAGTTCGTAAGAAAAATGGAGAAATTAATGATTTGCGTGGATTTCTGCAATCTTAATCAAGCTTCCTTGAAGGATAACTATCCACTGCCGGTCATGGACCATATTCTGTAGGCAGTAACTGGATCAGAAATGTTATCTATGCTAGATGGTTTCTCTGGTTATAATCAGATTGAAGTGGCTAGAGAAGACCAACATAAAACTGCATTCACCACCCCCTGGGGTACGTTCGCATATAGAAGAATGCCTTTTGGTTTGATCAATGTCGGTGTAACTTTTCAAAGGGATATGGATATGGCATTCACAGATTATAAAGACAAGATCATCGTGATATACCTAGATGACTTGACAAGTGTTCTCAAAGAAACGAGAAGATCACCTAAGAGATTTAGAGAAAATATTGCAAAGGTGCAGACTTCATAAGATCTCCCTGAATCCAAAGAAGTCTGTGTTCGGAGTTACGGAAGGGAAACTCCTAGGTCATATTGTTTCTAAAGAAGGAACTAAAATCGATCCTGAGTGCGTTCAAGCTATCAAGAATCTTTCCTTGCCTACAAGTAAGCCTGGAGTCCACTCATTCTTTGGGAAGGTGAAATTTTTGAGAAGGTTCATGCCAGATTTTGCCGAGCTGACCAAAGAAATCGCTGATATGATGAAAGGAAAAGAATCCTTCAAATGGTCGAATGAAGGTAGAGAAACATTTGAAAAAATCAAGGGTGCTATTACAAAAGCTCCTACATTGGTGTGTCCTGATTTTAAAAAGGATTTTATAATCTATTGTTATGCTTCGCCACACATGATCTCTGTCCATCTTGACTCAACACAATCAAGAGGGAATCAAATCCCCTATTGCATTCATGAGTTCTAGATTCAAGAAACATGAACTCAATTACACTCCCCTTGAGAGGCATGCATACGCGGTGGTGAGAGCCTTGAAACATTTCAGGTACTATGTGTTGAATTCTCACACCAAAGTCTTAGTTCCGGACACCGCAGTTAAATCGATGCTGACACAACAAGAACCAGGATCTAAAAGAGGTAATTAGGTCTCCAAGATCCAAGAATATGATTTGGACATCAAGCCTACCAAGTTGGTTTGAGGAAGAGGACTCTGCCAACTCATTGCAGAGAATGAGCCACGAGATGACTCTGAAGAAGAACCAGTTGAAGAAAGTTTACCACCGGTAGTTTTTGTCAGTACCACAGATGAATGGTATTATGATATAGCCTACTTTCTCACATATGGTGAATGTCCTGAGAATCTGACAGCTAAGGAAAAGAGAGCTATCAAATTAAGAGCTGTCAGGTACGTCATTTGGGACAACACTTTGTTTAAGAAAGGAATTTATGGCATGTTCCTCAAATGTGTTCGATAAGGAACAACAACCTAGGTTGCTTGAAGCCTTTCATGATCATGCTTGCGGTGGTCATTTCTCTGGCCCAGTGACAACTCATAAAATTTTGTGAGCACATTATTACTGGCCCACTATGTTTTCTGATGCTCAGAAATGGGTAACAAAATGTGAAGCTTGTCAGCAATTTGTTGGAAGACCTAAATTGGCAGCTTTTGCCTTTGAAGCCAGTTGTCATTGAAGAACCCTTTCAACAATGGGGTTTAGATTTCATCGGAGTTCTGAATCCTAATTCTAGTGCTGGTCATACTCACATGCTCACTGCAACTGACTACTTTACGAAGTGGGTAGAAGCTATTCCGGTGAAACAAACATCTACTGCGGTAATCTGTGACTTCATCAAAGAGAATATATTGGTTCGTTATGGAATTCCACACAAGATTGTGACGGAAAATGCCTCCAATTTTTCTTCTACAGAGATGATAGGTTTTTGTTATGGGTATGGGATATCTTTGTCTCATTCATCAGATTACTACCCGCAGGGAAATGGTCAGGCAGAATCCAGTAACAAAAACATCATTACTATCGTGCGCAAGTTAGTAGAAGAAAATCAAAGAACTTGGCACAAAAAGTTATATGATGCATTGTGGGCTGACCGCATAACTCCCAAAAGAGCAATCGGGATGTCTCCATTCCAACTCTTGTATGGAACTGATGCTCAAATTCCCATCACATTGGAGTTACCAGCATTACGATTGGCTCAAGCAGTTGATGATGAATGCTTTGCCAATGCGTTGGATAAAAGGATCATGTTCCTAAGCAAGCTTGAAGAACAAAGAAGTCAAGTGGCAAACAGGATCGAGGAACATCAATCCAAAGTGAAGAGGTTGTTTGACAGGAAAACTAAAGAGAGGCAATTCCAAATCAATGACTTAGTTCTTCTCTGGGACAAGAGACGTGAACCAAAAGGAAAGCATGGGAAGTTTGATTCGTTGTGGCTAGGCCCTTTCAAGATCAAGAATTTCTATGGAGATAGCACCTATTACTTGGCATATCCTGATGGAACTCATTTTCCTTTGCCCTACAGCGGGAAATATCTCAAGCATTATCAAAATTGAAAACGGGTTGTCCCCCGTATGTACATAGGTAATTAGGATTTTGGTTTGTTTCTTTTCCCTATTTTTTGGTTTCCTCTCTTTTGTCATCCCATTTTTGTGCACCATCATTTTTGGGATCATGTTCATTAAATTGTTGGATCTGGGTCTGTTGTTGCGTCCATAAAGTCCTTGTCCCCAATTAGAGCCAGTTGTTATCAGCTAATTTTGACTTCACAAAATTAATAAACATGGAAATTTGAAATTTTTCAAAAGTATTACTTTTGTGATTTATCTCCCTCATCGTGATCGTCTCATTTTTGTGATCGTTTGGTCTTCGTTTCGTCCATTTCGGGTGAGAACTCCTCCCGCCAGGTCATAAACTACATTAATAATAATTAATTAATTAATATTTAATTAATTTATTACCCTTTATTTGATAAAATCAATTTTATTAACTTTTGGGTTTTTAATTAAATAAATATTAATTAATAATTAAAATTCGACAAATTTTTATTTAATTGTCGGGGGGAAAGTAAGCTTCCGCTTCCAATTGTCGGGGATGCCAAATTGGCTTCCCGTACCCGGATTTCCCCTTTCCTGGAAAATTCATTTTATTTCCCCGCTTGTGGGATTTCTTCCACTGATTGCCAATTCAACCGATTGTAAAATGGGCAAAAAATCTCCTGATTTCCCACATGGGGAAATAAAATGGGGATTGCCAGCCTGCCTTGCCATTTCCACTGGCAAATGGTTATTTTTTCCCACTTTCCCCTGTGGCAATTAATGCCACTACCCGGGAAGAGGAATTGGTTATTTCAACGGGAATAAGAAATGGTTACGGGGAAGCTTCTTTAATCCTCATAACCATTTCCCCGTCAAACTAGTTGGAAGAAGTTTTGTTTCTTATTTGCTTTAATTAAGAAGTTTCCATATTGAATTTTTAGTTATTTCAAAAATTCCATGCAGAAATGAACGCATTGAAGGAGAAGATTTCCAAGCCATTGGCAGAAGAAAAAAGACAATCCAAAGGAGTCCATTTGAACACATTTGTTTTAAAGAAGAACAAGTTTCCTCCAATTGCAAGTTGTGAAAGGAAGGAAACACACATTGGTGAAAAAAGAAAGGAGATTTCAATTAGCAAACCAAATCCCACGCAACATTAGATCCATTTCAACACACAGAAAAGATTTCCACACAAGAAAAATAAAAGCTATCAAAAAAAGACCACACAGGCCAGTTTTAGGAATTTGCCCACGCAAAGGAGAAAGAAAATTAGGCAAAAAAAGTCCAAAATTCCACCATTGCCCAAAAAAGAATTGCACGCAAACAAAGAAAATAAGCACAAGGAAAACAAACCAAATCCAAGCCAAAATAACAACAAGTTTCAATGCAATAATAAACAGAAAAGTTTTTCCATGCAGCCACAGGGGAAAATTTCATCACAAAACCTTGGAAATCCACAAATAAATTAATAAAAAAGAATTTCATTTCCCACCACATTCATCAAAGGAAATAACAGTCCAAAAAGGCCAGCAATTTTACAAGGAGAAAAACATGCATAAAATAAAGTTAAAACAACATTCTCAAAAAGGCAAAAACAACACATTTCAAACAAAGGAAGTCAGGCCATGCAACATTCAGCAAAAAAAGTTTGCAGGTTATAAAGCAATTTCCACGCACTTTTGCCTAAAAGTCCAAAAAATTCCACAGCAGGAAATGAGTATAGAAAAAAAATTCCAACGCAGAAAGAAGAGATACTTTCCACATTTCCAATCAAGAAGGCAAAAGAAAAGATTTTTTCCATGCAGGAAAAAAAACAATTCAAAAATCTCCACAAAATTTAGTTTCAGGAGGAAATCTAAGTTTCAAAGGCAAAATTCCACGCATTTTTCAAAGAAATTTTACATTTGCATTTTTCCCAAGGAAAAATTCAGAGCAGTTTAGACCCATGCACAAAGTCAAAACATTTTTCCAATGTTTTCATTTGAAAAGAAATATTTGCAAAGAAGAATGCAGCTGAAAGTTTCAAGAAAAGACAATTTTCCAAACATGAAATAGAGCAAGTTCAGGCAAGTCACAGCAACGCAAAGGAAAAAGTGAATAAAAAAATATTAAAATTAATCATTCTGCGCAAAGTCATTAAAAATCGGGAGAATTTAATTTAAAAAAAAAAATCATTTTCAACGCATTGGTGAGAAGTATTCAGACACAAAAAATATCACGCATTCAAACGCATTACCGATGTATATCGGCACAAAGGAAAATGAATTTAATGAAGAAAACGATAAGATGCGGAAAGAACGTGCCGCGGGTTGTATCTGTTGAAGTAATCGACTTTGGAGCTTGATATCTCGAAGTCGGAGTGATTTTCGAGAAGAAAGGTTTGGTTCGTTGAATTATTCCCATCTTTGTGTACTCATTTTCCAAATTTTAAATGAACAACACCTCATTTGATATTTTTCATGAACCCAAGAAAAACTCAGTTTGCTCGATTTTGCCACACGCGCAGTTTCAGCTTGGCGGAAGGCCTACTTTGAGAATCCATATCTCGAGCCCAGATGATCGTCAAGAGAAATGGTTTGGTTCGTTGAATTCTTCCCACATTCATGTACTCATTTTCCAAATTTCAAATGTAAAAAATTTTGTTTGATATTTTTCATGGAGTCAAATAAAATGCAGTTTGCATGATTTCGCTCGCGCATGCAGTTTTCAGCCTGTCAAGGTGACTCACTTTGAGAGTTGATATTTTGAACTCAGATGATCGTCAAGAGAAAATAATTATTTTTTTAATTCTCCCCACCTTCATATGCTCCTTTGCCAAGTTGTAGATGCCCAGGGTGACGTTTGGTATTTTTCCCAGGCTAAAACCAAACAGGATTTTCGCAGTTTTACACTTGCATTTTCCTAGCAGTTTCAGAAGAGTCAACTTTGACCTTTAATATTTGACTGAAGAATTTGATTGGGAAAAAACCCTTTGACAAAAAACTTGTGGTACCTTAATATACTCCCTCATCCAGTGAGAGTTTCTTAGAACAAGATTTGCTATTTTTCCCAGGGCAGTTTCAGAGGCAATTTGTGCAGTTTTGAAGTAAGGAAGTAATAGCCTGAAATCACATGCTTCTGTCACAATCATGTCATCTTCAAATAAAATGATGTTGCGGTATAGGTTCCAGGGCATTCTACTCACCTCGACGCTCCATTCAGAGTATGAGAACATCGTCGATACCAACTTGGGACACGTCGACGTAGGTCGATTCTGCGATCGCATATCAACCGAAGGTGAGTCACAATTTTCTGACGCTTGTTCTGAATTGGTCATCACTTGCATGGATGCACCATGACACCTGCACAGTGTGGCGATTCAACTCCAATGGCTTTGAAGCAGAAACAACCTCTGAATTCCTCATTATGCGGTATAAGGCGTAGCTATTGGCATAGGTCTATTCGGAGTCAAAAGCCATTGTTATCGGACAGAGATCGATAATGGGAGAATCTTGTATACATCAATTATTTTCACTTGATCATTGTAAGGATCTATTCATCGAAAAACAAAGACTAATGATAAGTACAATTTTGTGGATCATCAAGCAAGGCCACATCATTCAAGCGTGTCCCTGTCAGCTCTCAGTTAGCAGTGGGCGCAATACTTCATCGGCCAGTCTTAAAGTTGGAGCGTTCTCGAATTGGATGATCGTGAGCGGATCAGAATGGCAACACTTCGGGATGGTGACAAAGACAAAAGACATAACTCCAGGAAGTGAATTGCAATTTTGGCTCTTGGAAGATCTTCTCAATGGCGAAAGATCAAGAGTTGGATTCTGACAAGCCAAGGTGGCGTAACGACTACAGTCTCGCGACAAATGAATAATTCACCATGGAAGGTATTCAGAGCATGTGGAGAATTGTGTGTAATTGTGAATGTGAATACGAATGAAGACAAACTTTCTCACACCAGGATGTTGCTCAAACGGAGGGGTGGATGAATTGCTCAAGTTTCAAGCTTGACTCTCTTGTCATCTGGAGGATTGCGGAGCACGGTCAATGAGTTCATTCCCGTATGACCGGGATAGGTGGACTCTTGGCCCAATGGATAAGGCACTGATCCTAGGTGTCTTGATCTAGGTGGCACATTGTTGACTAGGATGTCTATGTGTGTGTCCAAGTCATTTAAGTGGGGTCCACATGTACCCATTGCTTTTTGTTATAAAGTGGTGTTATTTAACTCACTTTTGGAAAATTTTTGATAACTTAAGTGGTTTCTATTTTTAGTCACTTTTTAAAAGTTGGTTGAAAAAGTCAAAGTCACTTAAGTGCCCTATTTAATGTTCATGTAAAACCCTAACTACTTTGTAACCAACTTTTGGGTTATAAAAGGAAGTCAGGGGCTCATTTGTAAGGGTGACTTTGAGAGAGGAGAAGAAAATACTTTTGTGTGCAAGCTTTGTTTCAAGAAAGAAACTTTGTGTTCTTTTGAGAAGACATTTTGGAGTTAATGAAATATGAACTTTGTGTCTCATTCATTATCTCTTGTAGCATTTGATGTTCTTATGTTCATTAGATGTTAGATGTTTAAATCTTGCATGCAAATATTGTCTTTGATCTTATTGTCAACGTTATTAATATGTTGTTCTTGTTCACAGTGATCAAGCTCTGATTATCTACTTGCTCATGTGTGTTCCCTTTTACTCATTCTTGTTTAGCTGATGCAAACTCTGTTTTATTTGTGTTAGTTATTTATTGTTCTTCTCCATGCAATATTAGGCTCTGCTTTTACCTAACTCTTGCATGTTCCTTCCATTCATTCCTTTCCATTCCTTTCCTTCATTCCATTTCCCTTCATTCCTCATTCACTTTTCTTTCCATTGATGTTCCAAAACACCCCCCCACATACAATTTTGAATGTACAGATGTAAATATAGTTTTGGTTTTCAATAAAGGCAACCTCACCTTCATTGAGGAGGGACTTCGTTCCCACATTGTTGCATGTCATTTGCATGTGCAAATCCATATGCTAATGGCTATTAATTCCAAGCCTACAAATTCTTGGTTTGGGGGAATAATAAACGAAATGCGTACGCGTTACACATTAGTATAAACATTGAACGGGGTTCACTTAGTAAAAACATGGTATAACATGTGCATTCGAAGGGCATAAAGAATACCCTTAATTCTAGTTCTCTACCTCTAATTACTCAATTGATAATACCCCCTCCTGTTATATTCTAGAATGAAACCTCTACCCCATATTTTTTCCATGTACCATACTTACCCAAAAAATTACAATTTATTTACCCCTTTTTATTTCTACCCTAATATAATAGATAAAAAATATATTATATTTCTCACTCAATTATTCACAATATGCATTTCCTCTTGAAACCATTAGTTTGAAGTCATTGAAACCTATAACAAATCACCTTATATATGTTAAGCTTTAAACATTTATCAATAGTTCTTCAAATAATTAAGAAGGTGAAATGATATCACTTGTGTTGAAAAACATACTCAATCCTAAGTTGTCTACCATTTTGCTTATTTCTTCATAAGAATCTCTTAATTGAGATTTATTTAATAAAAAAGAGATTCCTAATTTAATTTATGACCACAATCCTTTTTCAATTTTAACAATATGTACTTTTAAAACCTAGGGTTCAAATGTTTTATCCTTAAATTAAAATTAAACCTCCATTTCCTTTGCCCAAACTCTTTAACCTACCCCCAATACCTTATTTAAAACATTAATAAATTAAACCCTTTCACCCCCTGGATGTCTACCGGTATATTGAATTTATTTTTATTAATTTTAATTACCTCAATATGAAACATGCTAGGATATTGCCCAGCGAATGAACCCCCCGTGAAACATATACGTGCTTTTGGTATTATTCTATTTACACTTATAAATGTTCAAGTATAAGAAATAATAAAATATAAATAATAATAAAGTATAATTTTTACATTTATTATTATTTATATCACTTATTATTTCTTATACTTTAATTCTTATTTTAGTAAATATAGAAAATTAGGGTTTCTCTGCACCTTATAGAACTAGTTTCACAGCTCCATTAGTCATGGTTTAGGAGATAGTTTTTAATAGTATAATTCAGTCTGTACATAGGCAATTTTTAGGATTTCAACATTGAACCTAAAGATTTTGAGCATTTAAATTCTACAATCGAAACCCTAAAACCTAAACCCTAGGTCCTAAATTCGTAAAGCCTAGGTCCTAAACAATAAACCCTAAACCTTGAGCCCTAAACCCTAAACCCTAAAACCTAAACCATGTTCCCTTAACCCTAAACCCTAAGCCCTAAACACAAAATCTTAAACATTCAACCCTTACTCATGAGCCCTAAACCCTAAACCTTGAGCCTTAAGACCTAAACCCTAAGCCCTAAACCCTAAACCATGAGGCCCCAGGAGCCGTAAATGCTAAACCCTAAACCCTAAACCCTAAAAACTAAACCCTGACCCCTAAACCCTAAACCCTAAACATCAAATCCTAAATTGTAATGAAATTACTTTTATAATTCAGATTATGAGCAACAATAAAACACCAAATAACACAATATTTCATAATAATGATCTCTATAAGCAATTAGAATAGCTTCGCCACATTGAGGGGGCAACCTCCAAACCATAAAATAAGAATCAAATGCTCCAATGATGATGAAATCCTACCTACAATCCCCTATATATACTCTTTATATGTTATGGCCATCACCAAGGCTGACCTATTAAGCATGAGAACATATAAATGATATAATAAAATGATATGGTAATCCACAAGTCGGCTACTCATATCCTAATACAAGCATAGGTTAAGGGTGTAGCATGCCCTTCCCCTTTAAACCAAAATCATCCTCAATGTTGAATAATCTTGGATGTTTCTACAGAAAGCCTTCATCCTCTGAGGTTGCATCTTGTATGCTCAGATTCTTCCACTTGATCAAATATTCCTTAATGTCTCTGGTTCTTAGCCTCTTAGTACATGATTACAGAATCTTCTCTGGATCTAAAATGATTCTTCCTTCCTCATCAAGTTTTAGTAACTCTATCTGGGATTCAAATTTCTTTCAATAACATTCTTTAGGCAGGATACATGGAATAATGGGTGTATGTGTGAAGATTGAGGTAAATCTTGTTTATAAGAAACACTGCCAATTTTTTGTAGAACCTGATAAGGACCATAATATTTAGGAGCAATTTTGTTGTCCTTTTTTTGTTACTTTAGGGACATTTGTTTGTAAATCTTGAGACGTACAAAAAATCCAATCATCAATTTCAAAATGTCTTTCACTACGGTGTTTATCTGCTTGTTGTTTCATCCTATTTTGTGCCAATGCCAAATTCTCCTTCAAACTAGCCAACACTTGTTGTTGATGTTAAATGTTCCTCAACATCTCTTACCTTATTTTTCACCCTCAAGGAAGAAGTGATAGAAGGTGGATGGTAACCATATAATTCTAAAAATGGGGTCATTTGAGAAGAGGTATGAAAATATGTGTTATACCACCATTCTGCAAGTGGTAGCCATTTAATCCACTTTCCTGATTATCTGATACAAAAAAACGTAGATACCCCTCTAAACATTTTTTGACCACTTCCATTTTCCCATTAGTTTGAGGATGATAAGATGAACGGTGAACTCGCTGAGTACCCAAACATGAAAATAATTTCATCCAAAAATTACTTGTGAAAATAGGATCATGATCACTTACAATTGTCTTTGGGGTTCCATGTAGCCTTTGAAATGTCTCCAAAAAATGAGTTGTGACTGTACTGGCTGCAAATGGATGTAATAGGGCACAAAAATGGGCACATTTTGTGAGCCTATCCACAATTACCAAAATAAATTCTTACCCTCTGAACAAGGCAATCCGGTGATGAAATCCCTGGAGACATCCTCC
Organism: Taxus chinensis; assembly: GCA_019776745.2. Lineage (NCBI taxonomy): Eukaryota > Viridiplantae > Streptophyta > Pinopsida > Cupressales > Taxaceae > Taxus > Taxus chinensis. The sequence continues at coordinate 406,264 of JAHRHJ020000810.1, forward strand.
CATCTCTGGTTAGGAATTGGCAAGGGTTGCAACAGACCTGGTGTCTTAATTGTTTCCCCTTTGTTCTGTTGGCACACCAAACACTCTGATACAATTTTTTTTACATCAACCTTGAGTCCTTCCCAAAATAATTCTCTTTTTATTCTATGATATGTCTTAAAAAAACCAGAGTGTCCTCCAATAGGTGAGGCATGTAGCTCTGCAAGAATATTATGCTTCAACTCTGAATATTTACTCAAGTATAACTTGTCCTTGTAACATAACACATTACCTTTCCACTCAATTTTTTTAGATGTTATAGATCCTTTCTTGATATTATGTATTAGAGATTGTGTATCCTTGTCTTGATCCCATTCCAATCTTGCTTCATCCATCCAATCAGCCTTCAACATGGACATTCCACATAGTAAGGCATCTACGGATGTATCCCTTCTAAACAACACATCAGCTACTATATTTTCTTTACCATTTTTGTATATGATTTCAAAATCATAACCCAAAATTTTTGTTACCCACTTTTGTTGTTCCTCATATGATTACCATTTCTCCAAAAAGTATTTGAGACTATCATGATCAATTTTTACCTTGTAGTGTCTACCCATAAGATACCTCCATTGATTTACCACATGAAGAATAGCCATCATTTATTTCTCATAAACATGTTTGATCAGATCTTTTCCTTTGTATTGGAAAATCTCAAATGCAATTGGTCTTCCTTCCTGCATTAGAATTGCTCCCAATCTTGATCTTGAAGTGTCACATTCAACAATGAAGGTTTTTAAGAAGTTGGGAGTAGCCAAAAGTGGGGTGTTGCACATGGCTTCCTTCAGATGCTCAAAGGATTTAGTGGCTACGTTTATCCAATGGAAAGCATCCTTCTTTAGTAATGCAGTGAGTGGGGTTGTTTTTCTACCATATCCCCTCATAAATCTTCTGTAGTACCTTGTTAGTCCTAGGAACCCATGAAGATTTGTGAGAGTTTTGGGCCTTGCCTATTCCACCATAGCTTTGATCTTTTGAGGATCAACTTTGACACCTTCATGGGATACAATGTGACCCAAGTACTCTACCTCTTGTACACCAAAAGAAGATTTGGATGGATTTGCATAGAGAGTATGTTTCTCCAAAACTTCCAACACTGTATTTACATGTTGCAAGTGTTCTTCCCATGTCTTACTATAAATCAATATGTCATCAAAGAAAACTAATACAAATTTCCTTAAAAATGGCCTGAAAAGCAGTGTTCATCAAGCTTTGAAAGGTTGAAGGGAGCATTTGTAACACCAAAAGGCATTACTAAAAACTCATAATGGCCCTCATGAGTCCTAAAAGTTTCTTTATGAACATCTTCCTCTCTTATTCTAATTTGATGGTACCCTGAACGGAGATCTAATTTTGTGAAATAAATAGCACCATGTAATTCATCAAGTAAATCATTAATTATTGGACTAGGAAACTTATTTTTGATGGTGTACTTGTTGAGTTCTCGGTAATATGGACACATCCTCCATGTTTCATCCTTCTTATGTACCATGACCACTGGTGAAGAATATGCACTTTGGCTATGCCTGATGATACCTGCCTTCAACATTTCCTGTACCATTTTCTCGATCTCACTTTTTTGGGAATATGGGTATCTATATGGTCTGATGTTAGGTGTTTGGCTCCCTCGAATCAACTAAATGGCATGATCATGATCCCTAATCGGTGGTAGTCCCTTTGGAATTGCATCAAAAATAGATGAGTGGGCATCAACAATATTCTGAAGATCGGGTGGCATTAAAGACTCTGTATTTTGTACTTCTATGGAAAATAACTTTGCTATAAATCCATCTACTCCTTTTTTGAGAACCTTTTGCATATGATGAGAGCTAATAATCTGTGGAGACTTAGCTACCATCCCTTTCAATTATATTTTCCTTCCATTTGAATAAAATCACATGAACACTTCTTGGAAATTCATCTCTATAGTATCTAAGGTTGTGAGCCATTGGACACCCAAAACAATATCTGCCCCTCCCATAGAAATAGAAAACATAGGTGAGTCTAACATGTATTCTCCCGTGGAAAGCTTCATACTATGGCACTTTCATGTGCACTTGATTATCCCACCATCTACAATCATAAATTGTATTTCTAGAGTTGGGTAAATAAAACAATTGAGGTGGGCAGCTAACTTACTATTTATGAAGTTATGAGTACTCCTCGAGTCAATCAACACTGTTACCTTCTATTTTTTTGAGATAGCCAATAACCTTGAGGGTTTGAGGAGTACTAATACCTAACAATGCATGGCAAGAAATTATAGGTTGGTGGTCCTCTACTTCCTCTTCTATTGGTTCCTCAGCCTATCCCATAACTTCAACTTCCTCTTTTCCTCATTACCTCCTTCAATATAGAACAACTTCTTCTCAACACATTTGTGTCCCAGTCCATATTTGGTGTCACAGTTAAAACATAATCCTTTTGCTCTCTTTTCTTCCATTTGTTGAGGAGTCTATCTAATTGGCGTAATGAATGAAGGGGAAGAGATATTATGGTCCTCTAAGGAAGATACTAACACTATTTTTCTTGAGAGCTTTTTGAAAATGTACAAAAATCTGAAAATTTTCAAAAATTTCGGTCTAGGGAACATTTTTTTTAATTAAAAAACCTAAATTTGCAATAACTTTTGCAAAAGACTTCAAAAAGGTCTGAAATTTTCATATCGTTTTACTTGAAATGATTCAAAACTCTAGTAAAAAATATCTCCCATAAATTCGATGTGTTTCGCAAGATAGAGTGGAAGCAAAAAAATTAGGGTTTTGCCCTAATTTTGGCCCGAATCGTAGCTCTGATACCACTTGCAATGAAATTACATGTATAATTTAGATTATGAGTAGAAATAGAACACCAAATAACATAATATTTCATAATAATCATTTCAATATGAAATTAGAATAGCTTCGTCACTTCGAGAGGGCAACCTCCAAACCATAAAATAAGACTCAAATGCTCCAATGATGATGAACTACTACATGCAATCCCCTATATGTACTATTCATATGTTAAGGCCATCACCAAGACCGACCTACTAAGCATGAGAAAGTATAAATGATATAATAAAATGATATGGTAAGCCACAAGTCCAATACTCGTATTCTAATACAAGTAATAGGTTAAGGGAATAGCATAAACCTTAAACCTTGACCCCTAAACCTTTAAACTTAAACCCTAAACCATGAGCGTTAAACACTAAACCCTGAAATCTATGACCTAAACCCTTAACCCGTAACCCTGAGCCCTAAACCCTAAAGTATAAACCCTCAACCCTAAAACCAAAATAATAAACCCTAAACCCTGAACACTAAACCCTAAACCCTAAACCCTAAATCCAGAGCCTTTATCTCTAAATCTTGAACCTTAAACCCATAACTTCAAACGTTGAACCCTAAACCATAAATCCTAAAACATGAACCATAAACCCTAAACTCTAAGCCTTGAACCGAACCATAAACCCTAAACTCTAAGCCGTGAACCCTACACCTTGATCCCCTAAGCCTTGGACCTTGAACCCTAATGTACCCTAAACCCTAAACCATATACCCTAATCCTTAATCCCTAAACCCTAAACCCTGAGCCCTAAAACATAAACCCTAAACCTTAAGCCCTAAATTCTAAATCTTTAACCCTAAACCCTAAACACTAAATCCTCAACCCTAAAATGTAAACCCTAAACCCTAAACCCAGAGCCCTAAACCCTAACCATAAACCCTAAAACCTAAATACCTTAACCATTCACAACACAAATATTATTCTCAAAGGAAATGTAAGAAAACATAGAGAATATACCAATGCAGAGGTGTAGGATCAGAACTAAATTTCCTATAGTATCCTCTCCTCTAGAGAAAGAGAAATCTATTCTGCTACTGGAATGGATAACTAATTTGTCAAAACTTCTTGAAGTGTTTAAAATAATCATAGCAATAGGGGAATGCCATAAACACAAAGGGTTATCAATCTCCTAGTAAATATTTCTTGTTTAGTTCTGAATGGGAGTTAATTGGCCTATGACTTAGTGACCTTCCATTCATTGATAATTCCTTCTATTATAAACCCATGGATTCTTTCAAAAGCACCCTAAAAAATATAGGGGTAATCATCAATCCTAGTGAAGGGTGTGATGTGATTTCCAAATAAATTGAAATTCATATAGATTTAGAGGCCATAACATGAATTTACAAATATCTCTATCGTTATAAATGGAACCCAAGTAATGGTGTCTCCCTGTATCCAAGGATTGAGGAACCTACTGGGGTTTGTGGTAGGATTATACATTTAGGAATCATTGAGTGTTTGAATCAGAATAATCATTGCATGTGGAGAAACATTTTCAAACATTGGAGTAATGCATCTTAGAAAATAAAATTGAACCTCATAAATCCTCTCAAGTATTCATCTTATACTAGCACTGGAGATATAAAGCTTTGTTCTTTGAACTAAACCTTCTAGTTCCTGACAACTTGGAACTAAAATAAATATTCAAAAGAGCTTCAAACCAACATTTCTAGAATTATACCAAATTGTTCTTGGATATGCTAAATTCAATCTTTCTAAAGTATCAACAAACGAAAGACGTCAAATTGTGATGACTCTCTTTGAATGTTCTTCCTACGAAGCAGATAAAACCTTTTCAGTTGAATACTCTCTGTCAATACTAATAAGAATGGGTAAGACACCTAATATTACAGTGATGTAATAAATAGGCTTCCCATGCAATGGGAAAAAGTTTTCCAAGATAACTGCTATTGGGTAAATTTCTTTGTACCTAAATTTTTTTTAGATATATGACATTTCCCTAAACCTTTCTTAAAATGAATCACTAAATGAACACCTGAAATACTAAATTTGGATGTGGACTAGACCCATTGAACTGTCCTACCCTACTGAATCCTTATTGATGAACCATTGTTATTAGGTCCCTGAACCCTAATCTCTATCATTACTAATAACCCTAATAGGTAAGACTACCAAAAACATTAGGTTTATTCATTAGTGAACAATAAACCCTATTGTACCATGAGCTCTAAACCCTAAATCCTTAAACCATAAACCCCTATAATTATAACCCCTATACCTCTAACCTATCGAAACCTCAAACCAAGTGGATACTATTAAGCCTTAAACCCTAAACTCTAAACAATAAGCCCTAAACCATTAACCCTAAATCGTAAACCTTGAGCCCTAAACCCTAAACCCTAAACTCTTACCCTAAAACCTAAACCGTAAGCCCTAAATACTAAATCCTAAACCCTAAAAACTAAATTTTAAATGTTATACCTTAAACACTAAACCATAAACAATGAAACTCCTAAACCCTAAACCATTAGCCATTAATCTTAACCCTAAATAACAAAACATAAGCCCTGAGAAATAAACCATAAACCCTAAATTCTAAAACATAAACCATATACCCTGATCCCTAAATGCTAAACCATATACCCTATACCCTAAACCCTAAACCCTATATCCTAAAAAATTATCCTAAAAACCTAAACCCTAAACCCTAAACCTTAAGCTGTAAATCCTAAACCCTAAACAGTAAATCCCTAGCCCTAAATCCTAAACCCTAAAGTGTATGAGCCCTAAATCTTAAACCCTAAGCCTTGAACCTTGAACCCTAAACCGTTAACCCTAAACCTTCAACCTTGAGCCCTAAACCCTAAATCTTGAACCCTGAGAGCCCTAAAAACCTAAATCATAAATCTCTAAACCCTAAACCATTAGGCCTTAAACCCTAAACCCTGATCCATAAGGAGGAGGCATATTACAATCACCTCATTTTTCCCATAGGAAAATAATCCCATTCAAGGAGCAATCCTCTATCTACAAAGTGAGGATCTCATTTTAATAATAAGTAGACAAGCATCATAGATTTGATTCATGGTCACTAGAGTGAATTATAAACCAAATTTCAAAATATATACCAATTCAAGCAGTGGTAAGGCCAAAAGCCAATTCAAAAGGTCAAAAAACCTACAAAACGACTATATGTTTTTGCAAAACAAAGACCGACTACAATATATATGGCCTGAAAGTTTTAGGTCATTGCTAAAATTCTGTAAATGAGTAAGTATTGACCAGATTAGATTTTGAAAATCTATCTTCTAGATTATAAATGCTAGAGCTGCGAGACCACTTCCATCAAGTGCAGAGTGGCCCTAACATTTTATATTTAGTAAAATAAATTTAAATATGACCATTAACAATTTTTTAGTAAATATGGATCCTTATGGCCCTCCTGAACATCATATAGCTCAAAACATGTACGTGTTTCATAGAACTAGAAATGTGATTATGTTATAACGCATACTCGTTTTAGGTTCGTGAATTCCCAAACCTGAGAAAAGATAACTCGATCACGTTCATTTTCAACTTTTTGTCCACTTTTTGGCCTGCCAACTTGGTCCACTTACCCCATTGATAAATAATCATCATGCGGATCCTAGAACATTGATAGATTGGATAGGGGTACGAGCATCTCCTATGAATGAGTATGCCACATTAGGATTACTTGATATGGCACTGCCTACTTTATTTCCCAGTGGAAAACCTGATTTTATAAATATGAAAACATTATGCATTTCTCCCAATAACCATAATTTTAATAAAGATGAAGATAAAGAAAAATGATGGGCGGAACCTGCCAAATGTTACTGACCAACCTAGTAGCAGATGGGGAGATTGGGAGGAAATATGATGATCCTCCTCTTTCACCTATGTTGGTTGGTTGTGTAAACATATTAACAAGAGATAAATTCAATAACACATCCCATCAAAAGTAAGTATATTTATAATAAATTAATGTGTGTGTCAAAAAACCAATGATTAAAAATCAATCAAATCATATTTTGACAAAAATTGACATAATCCATACAAATGATTCATCATCTTAGCTGTTCAGCTTATGGAATTTCGATAAAACATGTGCAACGAAGAAACTAGTCTAAATATTATTAATCTAATATTATTATTTGTATGCATTTTTCATGAGGTTTGTGGCCATTCATAAGGCTTGTTTTATTTTAGATATGATACCTAAAATGCATCTAAAACCTCACATAAATTTGATGAATCTAGAAAATAAATAAGTGGAAATGTTTCGAGGCATTTGACATGAGATAGTGAAAATTTTGATGATGCAAGATTTGAATTTTTTTGACCTACATTATATTTCTAATTAATCCCCTCACACGTGGATTAAGGTGCAAACAATACGAGTGAAATCAAAATGGATTCAATAGATGAAGCTAGGGGAGATGGTAAGCCCAATTGAAATCCCCCAACAACTCAAATCCCTTCACCATGAAACTATATAAGTTGACTACATATACACTATTAAACATTAAGATAATACTTTGACATGTAAACATATTAACATGAGATAAAGTGGGTAAGTGCATGGAAATGGGAGACCAAAAGGGGGTCAAAAGTGGACACATTTTTCCTGAAATTAGCGAAACCTAAACTTCATCCAATAATTTGGCATGCATTTACTCAAAATTTGACAAAGTGATAAGAATGAGTATCGTAGAGCTTGAAATCTAGTTTTCTAAACTACTATTTTTTTTCTGATACGCTGAGAGTGTTGTTGTAGAGAAAGTCTCGTTAGGAACTACAACAAATATTGTTGAACTATTAGAAAAGGATTTGCCTGTCCTTCTCCCCTTTGATTCCATGGGTATGGGACATGCTTTGGGGCTTGGTTCCCTTCCATCGGATGAGGTTTGTATGGTAGATGTAACCAAGATAAAAGGAGAACTCAAAAAGGATGACTCAACATCTATCTTTTCTTCCAAGGAAGGTTTGTATGGTAGAGTAATGACTCAACTTTCTGGAATCTCCATTTTGATGGGGCCAAGTGTCGCTTTGGTATCAGGGCAAGTGTAATCCTTACTTCGCCTGAAGGAAGGGTTTTACCTTTTACGTTCAAACTGAATTTCGAATGCACAAACAATGGGGCCGAATATGAGGCTCTCTACTAGGTCTCATTGTAGCTAAGAGAATGGCATCCTCAACATTAGGGTTTTGGGTGATTCACAGCTAGTCACAAATTAGGTATTTGATGTATACGATACTAGGGTTGAACACCTAAAACTCTACAAAACCGTCAAGCTAGGCCTAACTAAGGGGTTTGATAGTTTATATCAATCGAGGTAGTTCCACATGAAAAAAACCTTCTGGAAGACTCTATAGCGACTTTTGCATCATGTTTCACGCCAAGTAGCGATTTACAGGAAACCAACTTCACGATTTTGCTCCATGTTGAAGTCATAAGCTGATTTGCAAAGATGCCTATGAATGTATTTGGATTGAACTTGTTTGCGTATATGGTGGGTATACATAATATTGTTAAGTGAAAACTTGTGTCAATGTCAGTTATTAGCTCTGGCCCGTTGGGTTGTGGGACCAGAGGATCACAACTATAGGTCTTTTCCTGTTGTGGACCGTTGATGGTCATGCAAGATGAATTGATTTGTTTTTGGTAAATAAAATATCTATCAAACAAAATCTAAGCTATATTTTTGGTGTTTTCTCAATATATTAGAATAAAGCAGTAAAATAATCTAATCTATGGAAAATAAATGTTTTTGTTCTTTTCTAACTTTTCCGACAATGCATCTAATCTAATAAAGAATTTAAAAACAAATAATTGGCTAGATGTAGCTATTATTATCTGTGTAGATGTGTGAATCTAAATCTAAGATCTAATCTAATTCAAATAAAATATTGCCAACCCTACCTCAGAAGTGAAGAACAAATCATGACTCTAACAGGGCTATTGTTGCCCCACAACTTCCCTGGAAATATTGAAGAGAAAACTTCCTATTGATTTGATCTACTTGCAACTATCTAACTAATTGAAATGAATTGTTTATCTACTCTATTTGATATGAAATTGACAATTTGACAAAACAAAGCAAACAAATACACAACTCCAACCTGGAAGAGCAAGAGCTTTGGCAAATCTAGTAGTATGAGTATCTGTCCCCTCAATTATTTCCTTTCTTTCTCTGAGTGTTCATGTGAGTCCAAGGGATTGGGAATGCAAAGAACAACAACAAGAGGATGGCGCTTGAGCAATGGCAGCTTGGAAGCAATCTGGGCATGCAATGCAAGTAGAAGAAAGATAACACAAGAGATCTGAACTTGGCTATGTAATTCCTAGCAAGATTATGGTAGCACAACAATGCAAGATACACAAAATTCTCAGGCCTTTTACTTGAATACAAGCATGGAATATATAGGAATGAAGGATAGAAGGTTACTTCATGCACAAGGCAATGAAGAGGTAGTTCCACTCATTAAATCTATTTAAAAATAGAAGGAACAAGGAGAACCAAGCAAACAAAGCTATTTTTAGCAAATTAGGCTCACAGATGCGCTCAAAAAGCAAACTTAAGTGAATCATCACATGCAATTTACGCATGAAGATTATGGAAAAATCGATCAGGACCGCCCACCTTGCGCAGGTGGCGGTTTGCGGTCATGGTCATAGCATTGAAGGCCAAAACAAACATAGAGAGAAGGAGGAAGCTGGAAAAATGCAAGGAAAATATAAGTAAGGCTATCTAGGCTAAAAATATATACTATGAATGGGTTTTTGGAGCTCGAATACCTTCTTGAAAGGATTTTAAATCATCACTGTGGAATTTTGTAACCATTTTCCTGACAATATAGCACGTGTAATTTTGGGTGTGTACATATTGCCCCCTTGGAGAATTGTCTTAGCCATGAAAGAGGCATAAAACGTAGAGTCTGAGTATGGCGTTCCCGAAATGGGGAGTTAGAAGCTATACTTGACACACCCGTGTGTCGAAATAGTCAATGTCCAAACTCCCACTACCTGCAAGAGAAAAAGAAGACTCAAGTGCAGATAGATAAAATATTGAAAAATAAACACTAAATTAAAACAAAAAAGAGGACTTACCATTTGCGCAAGGACATAGAAATATACTTGTGCCAACACTCCAGCCTTGTAAACACATACACTCAAAATGAAGTTAGAAATATCATATATATATCAAAACAAATTCATTTCTCAATTCATTTGTGCATTGTTGATTTGGATTGTTTGATTGATTTGGAGCTCTGGATTCACGGTGACCATTCTTGATGAGAATACAACCGATATGTTTGTGCCGAGATCGTGATCATGCCTCTGTGAGTGGGAGATCGACCAACGCACTCTCAGGTTAGTTATTTTCTTCTTTGTCTTTTTGTACCCTAAAAGTTTAAATGTTGAAAAGTTCACCTAGGGGGGATATTTTCAAAATTTCTTGTCTTGAATAGGTCTTTAAGGGGGGCGCCCATAGGGCATGCTTTTATTTTGTCAAAAATGGTCAATTTTAACATTTTTGGTCCTTTCTAAGGTTAAGGGTGCATTTTGAAAATCGGTTCAGGACCGCCGCCCAAGCCAAGGCGGCGGTCTGGGAACCGCCACCCACGCACTGGGCGGCGATTCTAGACAGAGTGTCAAAACATGCTCGAAACTTAACTTTTTTGGATTTTTAATGATCATGTTTTTGATGAGCTTATTGTGTGATGTGCTTTACTAACTTGCTATTTTTTCATGTTTTGGTGGATGTAGAATAAGGTTGAGTACATACGCTGGAGCAAAGAGAGAGAGTGTGATTGGCTCCCTGGGATTTTAGATTAGCTATCCCAGGCTGAGATAGATCTTTTACAGCAAGCAGGCATCTGGCGAATAGCCTGCGTGCCCCATGTTGCTCTTGTCAGTCACATTATGTGTGACTTATTTTCTTATTGGGATGTAGACCGGAACACCTTCTAGTTTCCAGGTGTTAAAGGGGAGTGGACCATCACTCTAGAGGATGTATACCACATTCTTGGACTCCCAATACTTAGTAGGAGATTAGACTTTAGAGAGAACATTGTGATCCAGAGCAGTCGCAATGGACATAGTGGGCCACCTACATGGGGGATACTGACTATTGTCTTCGGGGCCTAGTTTGAAGAAGGGGATGAAAGTCCTGTTCCATTTGCAATTGACTCCCATTCCCATCCTTCAGAGAGGGATGTCATGGGTATCTTGTCCTCATAGACTGATCATGGACAAGGGAGGAGATACACTATTCTATATTTCTGTTGCACTCCCATCATCGCACAGATTGAGGGACATGGTTGCGTAGGTATGCATGGGGAGTAGACATCCTAGGGACTACCTACCATGACTTATATAGGGTAGTCTTGATTACAGGGGCAGTCACTGAGCCACCCCACTCTTGTCCATGAGTTGGGTATATGAGCATATCACCCCCTATGGAAGGGGAGTACCGGTATTGGACCCAAGGGCCATTCGGGTAGCTAGATGGTGGAAAGCTATGTCAGTTCTTACGGAAAACAGCATCACCAGTGGCATCCCTTACAATGAACTGACATGGTTACTACTCCCTACTTGGACATGGCAGGGGTTATGGGGAGAGGAGGTGACGACATGGTGGTAGCTTGTTTTACTACATGCCAGCTAGTTGATAGGGCTGGGAGAGTAGAGATTCATCCATTTGATTGGGTTCCTCAAGGATTTTGACCTACCGTATGCTGACATAATTCCCCCAGTGGTATCAGTATATAGGACCATTCAGGAGGCTCAAAGGGGTCCTAGAGGAGATCCTAGATGGAGAGTAGTTACTCTAGGTGTGCCTATTATAGCTAGGCATGTGGTGGCATGCTCGATGGGAAGATGGTGCCCCTTGAGTGCCTTTAATCTAGATTGCAGATGCTCCTACTCATAATGGAGAGGAGGATGATCCTATTAGTGTGGAATCTGATTTTGAGGAGCATACAAGAGATGAGATAGAGGAGGAGTCAGTTCAGAGAGGAGACTAAGGAGGAGGATGAGGGGGGGATGTCAAGACTAGCAAGGAAGCCCATATGGTAGAGGAGGAGAGAGATCCTGAGTGGCATGACACTTAGGAGATGCTGAGAGCCACACATGAGGAGGCCAGTGCAGAGAGAGAGACCTTAGTCTCAGAGGAGCCATTTCCTCTAGATGGGGGAGGTGGATGATGAGTCCATGTGATCGGATAGAGTTTGGCCTCTAGCTTTGGGGAGGCACCCCACAGCTGCTAGATAACATCAAGCCAGTAGTAACAGTCAATGACCCTACCTAGATGCCTAGAGATCCAATTATGTTTGATACTCTTCTCTCGAACTTTGTTAATTTGAAACATTAGTTTTAGTATTCTCTTTTGATTTGTGTTTTATGTTTTCTAAATTATTTATTTCTTCTCCTTTCCCTACTTGTAATGAATACACAGGAGTGGAGAGACCTTATTAGATGAGTGTGCAAGGAAACCTTTTTGATCCCCTCAGGGAATACCTGAGTTGAGATGACTGATGATTCGGGATCAGCCACTAGCTACCAACAAACACACTGACATGTTTACTCTAGTTTGGAGGATAGTGGACGTGGTGACCTCCATTCGTAGCATGGTGGCTAGATATGAGGCCGCCGATCATCTGATGAGGTGAAGCCATTCCCATAGTGAGACCACAGCTAGTGTCTGCCACCACAAGCATTCACACCATTCGGTTCACTCCCAGCATCATCACAGCTTGCAGTAGGATCCCTGGACATGGATGTGCACCATCCGAGGGATCCCACAGGGATTGATAGGCCATTGGGCCATTTATTGCTTTGTTTCCATTTTTTGGAAACTATACTATTTTTTTTGTATATTTTGGGCTCATTGTGAGCATTTTGACCATGCCTTAGCGCGTGATGGCATTGTATACAAACTTGACTCACTATGATATATATAGACTTTTATTTTTGGTTCTAGTAATCCATTGTATCTGAGTTGAATCTCTTTTGGTTTATTTCTCATGTGTACTCTAGATGTTTAGAATTTCCATTTTCTATGCTTTTCAAAATGCATGCAATGGGTGTGAAATGATAACAGAATGATTTCTTTTTTTGTATTTTATAATGCTGATATATGATAATGTGAACACAATGTGATGTTGAACTTTAGTTTCTTTAAGAAATATTTGATACTTCATATTGTCTTGGAAAAATGTGGTGATACAGTGATATGATAAGTAAATGTACTTGCCCCACTCCCAACTCCACGCAACCAGTAGGATGTGAGGGCTCAACACCAAGAGCTAGAAAGGGCACAAGTTAAGAAATTTTATTGAATGGTAATGATGAGGGAAAGACAATGGTTTGACAGGACCAAGTTGAGACACTACAACCTCACCCTACTCAAGTTACCTCATAGCTTAGAATGTGATTTACTTTCTAGTTTATCTAGACTTAGATCCGTAGATGGCTACTTGGTTGACAAAATCTGGTTTTGAGGTTTTAAACTCTTTTGGAATTTTGGACATCTAACTCACTTTGTTTTTGACTTATGATTTCACAACATTTGAATGAATTATTTGTAACTTTCAAGTTTATCAAAGAGACCCCCTACACCTTGCCCCATGCTACCAGTAGGAAGCATGGGCTCATCACCATGGACAAGGAATAGGTGAGTAAGGGAATTTCTCTCCTTTCCTAACCCTACATCACCAGTAAGAGATGCAGGCTCAACACCGAAGGTTGGTAGGGAAAAGAAATGTGTAAAATAAAAAATTTGTGTGGATTTGCATTTGAATTACTCATCTAGGAAAAATGTTTAGTATGTTCTTATTTCCAAAGAGATTTTTATGGGATAGATGTGACACCATGAAGCTTATAGAACAGACTATAGGAAAAGACACCTAATCTAGAAAGAGACTATAAGCAGTAACCAAGTATGCAGGCCTTGGTATGATCATGGTAAAAACTTTGTCTTATCCTATCTTGAACTGATGAAATGATTTGAAAACAATTGATGATACCATGAAAATTTGGAGAGACATGATTTGAATGTTTTTTCCAATGTTTTTCAGAAGTTTTTAGGAGTTGCTATAAGAATAAATCCCTTGATCAAAATTTTTACAAAATGAAATGGAAAATAAAAATGTAATGTAGATGCAATAATGTACATATGATAATGTTGGTGGTTCATGTGTGGTACCTCTTTAGGTGAAGAGATTTCACAGATTCGTTAAAATCCTCACCTTCTAGTGTAGACATGTGAAATGCCCCATTTTTGTAGTCTTCTACTACTCAATATGGACCCAACCACCTAGGTCTGAATTTTCTTCCCTTGCCGGTCTTTTTGTCTATCCGGTTGTCAAGTCTTAAGACCAAATCTCCCTCATATATTTCATGCTCGTAAACCTTCTTATTGTATTGACGAGCCATCTGGTCAGTGTAAACGTTGTGCCATTGTTCAGCATTGATTCTAACCTCATCAAGACTTTCTAACTGAGAGAGTTCGTGCTTCTCAATAGCCTTCTTCTCCCAAGATTTTGTGCAGTGAAATACAGAGACTCGGTATTTCAACCTCAAGCGGTAAAACTACTTCCGCACCAAATACCAAAGAAAAGGGGGTTGCCCCTATTGGTGTTCTAACTGATGTCTGATAGGCCCACAAGGCTGGAAAAAGCTTTAAATGCCAATCTCATTTGTTCTCCTTAATGGTCTTAAGGAGGATGGACTTTAATGTTTTATTCGTAGCCTCAGCCTGTCCATTGGCCCAAGGATAATAAAGAGAAGACGTGTGATGACTTATCTTGAAATTTACACACAATCCACGCACCTCTTCATTTTTGAAAGATGTGTCATTATCCAAGATAATGACTTGTGGGAACCCCGTACCTACAAATGATCTAGTTTAAGATGAACTTAGTGATCACAGACCTGGGTACAGTGGTAAGAGGCATGGCTTCTACCCACTTGGTAAAGTACTTTGTGGCCATGATTATGAAGTTATGGCCATCTATTGATGAGGGAGATAATTTCCCTATTAAATCTAGGCCCCACGTGGAAAAAGGCCATGGGGTTGTGATTGGTTGCAAAGCTTGTGCTGGTATGTGGATCTCATGGGAGAACTCTTGACATTTGTGGCATCTGCGCACAAAATCTATTGCGTCATGCTCTAGAGTGGGCCAGAAATATCCCATCTGATGTATCTTTCGAGTAGTGGCATGGCCACCAAAGTGACCTCCACATACTCCACTATGTGATTCATAAATAATCTTTTCAGATTCTTCTGCATCAACACATCTTAACAACATTCCATCGAAGGCTCTATGATAGAGCACTTGCTCCAAAATAATGTACTTAGCAGAAATGATGTGTAGCCACCTTCTTTGTTGTGATGTTTCCCCTTCTGGATACGTATGGTCCACTATAAAATTAATGATGTCAGTATACCATGGACACGCAGAAATGGGGGGCCTAGTCTCGACAAAGTATACACACTCATCAGGGAAGTCTAGATCTACTAGATCACCTCCATCTAATGGATTATTAGCTAACCAATCTACAATGATTTTTCCTTTGAAAAATTTCTGATTAACAAATGTTAGCTCAAATTCACCCATCAGAGTTATGAAGCACCTGACCTTCTTAGATAAGGATCCTTGTGTGAGGAATGTTCGCAAGTGATCTAACTTAACAATAACCCTCGTTTCTTGATTCAACATATAATGTCTTAAGTGCTTTGTCACAAAGATGATGGCAAGGCATTCTTTCTTACCTGGGTGTAACGTGTCTCATAATCAAGCAACGTTTGACTAATAAAATATACAACACACTCTCGTTTATCATCATCCTCTTGAGCCAACATGTAGGCTAGAAAAACATATGTATCTTGTGAATACAAGATCAACGGGTGATATGATCTAGGTGAGCATTAGCGTGGGAGGGGACAATAAAAATTGTTTAACTGACTCGAAGGCCTCATTACATTCTTTTTTCCAATCAATGCTATAATCCTTTTTCAACAAATTGTTGATTGGGTGAACAACAAAGGTCAAGTCAGGGATAAATATTTGGATTGCCCTGAGTTTTCCAAGAAAAGATCTGATGCCAGACTCATCCGTTGGTGGAATCATTTCCAATACAACTCAGATTTTGGGTGGGTCTACATCAATTCCTCATGAAGATATGATGTACCCCAAAAGCTTTCCTCCTGTTACATCAAATACACACTTTTCTGGATTCAATGTGACATCATATTCGATTAAGTGAGAAAGGATGATACGAAGCACCTCTGGGTGATCACAACACTTTCTGGCCTTAGCCAGCAGGTCATCCACATAGGATTCCACAATCTTATGTATAAGATCATGGAATATATAATTCATCACTCATTGGCACGTAGCACTAGCATTCTTAAGCCTGAACGACATGACCGCATAATAGTGGGTTCCCTAAGGAGTTATAAACGTAGTTTTGGCCTGATCCTCTTCAAATATTCTGATCTGATTATACCCAGAGAATCCATCCATAAGAGACAACAACTTGAAACCACTTGTTACATCAATGATAACATCGATGGATGGTAATGGGAAATCATCCTTGGGACAAGCCTTGTTTATATCCCAAAAATCTATACAGATGCGGATCTTTCCATTTTTCTTGAGAATGGGGACTATGTTAGATACCCATTGAGAGTAGTCAACTAGCTTGATGAATCCCACCTGGAGGAGTTTCATCACTTCTTCCTTCACCATGAGGGCCACCTTTGGCTTCATGGGCCTTGAATTTTTCTTAGATGACTTTGCATCTGGTTTGGTGATGAGATTGTGCACCACAATGTGTGATGCAATCCCCATCATTTCTTTGTAATTAAATGTGAATGATTTTTTATGCTCCTTGAGAATGTGGGTATGTATTTCAACCTCCTCAGGAGTTAAAGAGGACCCTAGCTTCAAAATATTTGGTTCTTCCTCGGTCCCGATATTTATATCAATTGTTCCCTCGATTAAGGAGGTGTTTCCTTCCTCAAACTCAGGTGGGGCCAGAGGTAACTCTAAATCCCCCTCTTCTCCTACCTCAAAAATTTCAAGTTCCCTCTTAGGGGATAATTCCATCATGGGATTTCCAAAATAGGAAGAAGAGTGTGGAATTAGAGAAATATTAACCTTGTGATGTGTAAGATGTAGCTCTGCGAGAGTGTTTAGATATTCTAGAGTTTCTTTGTCAATGTCAACGCAATCTGTAATGACAGAATCACTCTTAGTCTCTACATATGTCAACATTGGAGTTACTGGTGTCTTACAAACCAAAGGTTCTACATGAACTGAGACCGTGAAGTTTGAATCTTCCAACTCACC
This sequence comes from Taxus chinensis, assembly GCA_019776745.2. Classification (NCBI taxonomy): domain Eukaryota; kingdom Viridiplantae; phylum Streptophyta; class Pinopsida; order Cupressales; family Taxaceae; genus Taxus; species Taxus chinensis. The sequence goes on from JAHRHJ020000810.1 coordinate 423,484, forward strand.
GCTTGGAGTAAAGTGAGAAGTGGATGTTGTGATTGAGTCTGCAAGGAGATTCTGGTCTCGTGGAATTTCCTTGATTGATATGAAGTCAAACCTCTTTGTTAAATTCAGCACTACTTGTTTTGTAAAGTTGTAAATGCTCATCTCTAGTCTCATATACTTCAGATACCTGATTTGCAACCAGTTGTGAATCACCCAACACCTTGATATTAAGAGCACCCATTCTTTCGGCTACGATGAGACCAAGTAGAAGGGCTTCATATTCAGCCCCATTATTTGTGCACTCAAAGTTTAATTTGAAGGAAAAAGGTAGAATCCTTCCCTCAGGAGAGGTAAGAATTACACCTACCCCAGTGCCACCCAAAATGGCATTTGGCTCCATCGAAATGGTGATTCCAACAGTTACTTGGAAAAATGGATGTTGGATCATCCTTTGAATCTTTCTCCTTTACTTCAGTTACCTCAACCATACAAACCTCATTTGTTGGTAGAGAACCGAGTCCTAGGGTATGTCCCATGCCCATAGAATCGAAAGGAAGGAGAATGGGTAAATATTTTTCTAATAGCTCGAAAATATTTTCCGTAGTTCCTAACGATATTGTCTCTATGATGATGGTTTCATCTTTGACTATCAGAATGCCTTCGATCAAACCTGTGACTTCTAATTCCATTGTAGGAACCAAATTTTCCTCTGGTACTAAGCTTACAGGTTTATTTAAATGATTTTTAGGAAGCTCAAACTCAGAGTGGACCCCTGGCCTCTTTTTCAAATTAGCTAGGTGTATGTCAAAGGGTTTTGGATCACCCTGCGCCACAAATACCTTCCCTAAATGTAGGAACCTAACTTCCTAAAACAAAGTGGAGGGAATCACCTTCATGTGATGAATCCAAGGATGGCCAAGGATCATATTATAGTTGGTTTCCCGATCTATAATATAAAACTTGGTTAGTACCGTCTTAGGTCCAAGGGTGACTGGAAACACTATAGTTTCGATTGACGTTGCTTTGAGGTTGTCGTAGCCCCTCAGTGTATTTTGTGTCGAAGAGAAATTGGTCTCTCTGTACCCTAGTTTTTGAAGGAAAGAGAAGGGGACTATGTTGACTGCTGCCCCATCATCAATCATCACATGCTTTACATAGTTGTTGTAAATCCAGACTTGTAAAAACAATGTTGGATCGCCTCTACAAACTATTTCAGCGTCTATGGGCATCTTGCTGATATCAAACACAAATCCAACAACTCTTTCAAGCTTCCCTGGAGGATATACATCAAATTCCACATGGTTTATTTTTGCTTCTAGAGGAGGGGTGACATTAGCCAAATGACCAAGACCCAACGCTTCTAGTAAAGCGACCCTATGAGCAGGGGAATTCTTTAACAAATCCAAGAAGGAAATGTGTGAGAATGTCTTAGTTAAGTTGCTGATCAAATCGTAAGCTCCTACTGGCTTTCTTAGCATATCATGAATGTCATCTGATGTATTCAGGTAGATCAGAATAGGCTGTGAAGAATAATCCTTAGTTCTAGTAGTAGCGTTAATTTTTGGTTCAGTGTCCAACTCTACCAACCCCACATCATTTCATTACTAGTGACCATCTAAAGGAGGTGCCACTTGTGGATTTGACTAAGTTGAGGCTTTGCGATCATGGTTCCCTATTACAATACCTTTATTCAAACCATTGGGATATATTCTACCATCCTTTGGACACATGGGGAGAGGATCATTAAAGATTCTAAGTGGTGTGTTCTATGGAGATACTGGTCCCATGTAGGTGTTTTGAGTGGGAGCTGTTGGGTTTGCCAAAAACATGTCAACAAATAATTGTCTTTGATCCTCTGGAAAATGTTGTAAAAACTTGTTACAATCGTGGCATGTTCTTGCATCATGCCCGTGAACCCTATGGAAACCACAATATAAATCAGGATCATAATCTCGAGGCCTTTGGTTTGCACCTTGTTGTGGCCCTGAAATTATGGTTATTGTTCAAATGTTGATTTTTATGGTTAAAATTTAGGAACCATTGCCATTTATTTTGAAATTGGTTTGGATACCTTCCTGGGTATTGGTTAGGGCCTTGGGTCTATGTTTGTCTTACTTGTTGAGGTTTTTGTTGTTGTTGTTGTTGTTGATGGTTAAAATCTACAACATTGACTAAGGGTGAGAAGTTATTGTTTCTTTGATTGTTTTCATTGTTATTGTGGTTGTTTGAAGAAGAAGTACTGGGAGCATTAGCAACGTTAGTATTTTTAGGTTGGTCCATCACCCCATCCGTCGTGACTCTACAATTCTTATTAAGGATTTTCAGTCCTTGGTTGTTATTTGTGTTGTTGGAGTAACTGGGGTTATTTTGATTAGGGGTGACTAACCTTCCATTAGCTCCATAAGTCTTATGACCACTGTCAATGGCTGCTTGGTCAATTCAAAGAGCACCCTCTAGCACCTCTTCATAGCTCCTTAGTGGGAACTTTTGAACCTCTTCCTTTGTCTCCCTGTTGAGAGAGTGGAGGAACAAATCACAAAGCTCCATTTGATCCATATTTGGAGCACTTACAGAGGAGTAGAGAACTTGTTTCCACCTTTGAATAAAGTGGGCTGCAGAATCATTGTGCTCTTGCTTGATATGAAGGAATTCCCTTGATTCTTGTTCTCAAAATCTTGTTCATATCAAAAGATTTAATAAATTCTGATACAAGTTGCTTGAATGAGTGTATTGAAGCCTCTGGTATCCTATAGTACCAGTCGAGAGCAATACCTTCTAGCGTCTTAGGGAAAATTTTCGCAATGACTACGTCACATGGGAGCATCTCTTGAATGGCCATCGTCATAAGCCTTGATGTGGGCATTAGGATCCCTCCCCTTTGAATTTCAAAAGATCAGGAAAGGGTCTTGGGAGCATGACTATTCGAATGGAGAAGTCTAGGGGCTCCTTAAGATATTCAGAATAGGTCCCCATTGCGTATGTTTCCACCATTAAAGATCCTTGTTGGGGAGGTGGAGGTTGCATTGGTTTCTGAAATGGGACAACATAGACATTTTTTGGGGCATATGGCATCCCTTCCTCTGTCCATATGGACCTGGGTAGGTATACATGTCCCCTGTGGAGATTTAGAATACATGTGTACATAGGGGGGTTGATTACCTTGATATGGAATCGAAGGCACAAAGCCAGGGAACGTTGCATTTCTGGCTGGTATGGCTTTTGAGAATGCACTTCCAGCTGGTGCCTATTGTAGATATCCATACATGGCATGAGGGGGCATACCCAAGGTGCCCGTCCCCGTAAGAAGATCTCCAGGGTTTTGAGTACTCATATAAACTAGAGGATTCTGTGCAGTAGGTATTTGTCCATAATTCTGCAGGTAGGGAGAAGTTTGTGCTTTCCCTGCGTATGAATTCTGAGTATTTTGGGAAAGCTCTAGCTCCTTGAATTTTTCTACCAAAGCTGAGATGACATCACCCATTGACGGGGTAGTGCTTTTCTTAGGTGCTTTTTGTTGAACCCTTGGAGGTTGTTGAGGAGTATGGTATCCTGCTATGAATTGTTCACTATGTTGCCACCCCTCATTGGTAGTATTTTCGGTTGGTGGAGGGGTAGCATTATTTTTTTGGAGCAGAACATCACCTTTTCCTTGTAACCTATCAAAAGCTTGGTTCATGTTCTTGAAGTGTTGTTCACTCCTAGCATATCGTGCTAAATATTCCTCATCTAGATGCGGGAGTTGCTCTGATTGCATGCTAATGGGCTGTTCAAAACAATACCCGAGGAGATGAACTTGCTTCACCAGTGAAATTCATGTTGTTTGAAATTGATTGTTCATGAGGATAGGTCTGCATGACTTGGTCATGCTCCTCAATATGTATAGAGTAACCAACATTGGTTCCCTGAAGTAGAGGGTTTTGAGCCGATGAGCGGTTGTCCACCCACGTTGAAAGTGAAGGTGATTATTGTGGTATACTTGATTGGTAGTTGTACATGTCAAAACCTAGGATGGGTTGACCGTACTCATCATATCCTGACATATTTGGGGGTATAAGAATACCCACAGAATAAAGGATGGACAAAGAAAGTGGAAATTCTTAAAGACTAGCTCTTCATGTCGGGTTCACCAATTTGTACAACAGAAAATCAACATGTGACCTTCTTCACACCCAACCTCTCGAGGTCGTGCTAAGACAACCGGTGTAGAATGAATGTGAATGTGAGTGTGGTGATGGGGATCAAGCTAATTAGGAAATCTTATATCTTCAACATGTAATATCAGGATATGTGAGTCTAAGGAAAAGAATGCTCTCCTAACTTGAAGTGGTGTGATGGCTCGGTTTGAGATAATAGCCACTCGTAGACTCCAATCAATGTCGAGCTCTGCCGATATTCTATTTTTTGGTTGTTGAACACATGGAAAATGACCTGTGGGCACCTCATATAGATTTCCAGACAAGGTCATGGAAGTAAGAACGAGAGGCATGGTGGAGCCACATGGATTTATGGGTGATTTTCCAGTCTAGTCCAGAAATTCTTAGCCTAATCGGCTGCTATGTTTAGTAAGGAAAGTTGTGCAATAATATCTAGTGGAAGTGGTGAAGATATGAATACTAATGTATGCAAACTAGTGTCAATGTCTAACTGATTAGTAGGCCTGTTGGGTTGTGGGACCTGAGGATCACAACCAAAGACTCGTGGAGGTTGTGGCCCTTGTATGGTCATGCACATAATCAAACCCTGTTTCCAGGAGTAGTCCAATAGTTGTAGGCTTGATTAGCAGTGATGTTTAGCATATTGAGTTGTTCTATTTTCTTAGAAAAAGTTGCAGGTGTGTGTAAGACTATCAAACGTAAACTAGTATCAATGTCAGTTATCAATTCTGGCCCATTGGGTTGTGGGACCAAGGGATCACAATTGTATGTCTTTTCCTGTTGTGGACCATTGATGGTCATACAAAATGAAATAAAATGATTTTGATAAGAAAACTAATTACTGAAGGAAATCTAATCTATGTTTTTGGAGTTTTCACAATATATCAGATCAAAGCAATAAAAGCAAACTAATCTACTAAAGGAAATTTTTTTTGTTCTTTTCTAATTTTTAAGCAATGCATTCTAATCTAATAAATAAACTAAATACAAGTAATCAAGCTAGATGTAGCTGGTTACTTGTGCAAATGTGTGAATCTAATCTAAAACAAATAACCTAATCCAATCAAAACCCTTCAAACCCTACCTCAGAGGTGAAGAACAAATCATGACCCTGAAAGGGGCTATTGTTCCCCACAACTTCCTTGGTAATGCTAAAGAGGCAAACTTACTAATGATATGATCTACTTATGATTGTCTACTCTATTGAAATGAATGATTTTATACTCTATTTGATATGTAATTGAAACTGGAGATTTGAAATTTAAAATTTAACAAATAAATCAAACAAACACACAATTCCAACCTAGACAAGAAAGAGCTTTGAAAATTTGGTTGTATCTGTATTTGTCCCCTCGGTATGTTCCTTTCTTTCTCTGAGTGTTCATGTGAGTCAAGGGATTGGGAATGTAAGAACAACAACAAGGAGGATGGAATTTGAGCAATGGTAGCTTGATGGCAGGTCGGATGCAATGCAAGTAGAAGAGAGATACACAAGATATCATAGCTTGGATATGCAATTCCTAGCAAGATCTTAACAGCAATACAATGCAAGATACACAAAATTCTTAGGACTTTTTCTTGAATACAAGCATGGAATATATATGAATGGAGGATGGGAGGTGCCTTCATGCACAAGGCAAGAAGAAGTAGTTCAAACTAATTAAATATATTTAAAAATAGAAGTAGGAAGGAGAACTAAGAAATCAAAGATTGTTTTAGACAATTTGGCTCACGGATGCATGGTAAAAGTGAAATTAAGTGAATCGGCACATGTTAAACCAAGCATGAAGGAATCTGGGAAAAGTAGGCAGGACCGCCGCCCTGTTTTGGGCAGCAGTTTCAGAACCGCTTCCCAAGAAAGGTGGTGATCCTGGCACTAAAGGCCAAAACATGCAAAGAAAGAGGTAGAAAGATGGAAAAAGTGTGGGAAGGCTATGTAAAGACATCTAGGCAACAAATATACACTATGAATGGTCTTTAGAGCTCAAACATCTTCTTGAAAGGACCTGAATCATCATTGCAGAATTTTGTAAGAATTTTCGATCAATTTAGAACATGCAATTTTGGGTGCATACATTCACCTTATCACAAAATTTCAAGCCTTGAGAATTGATAAAATTCCCACAATCCACATTTTAGAAATCTTGCTCTAGTTCTTGAACTATGCTGGCAGCAAGCACTCAAAAATCAATAACTTGAATAAAATGGTTTTAAGACCTCAAATAACTTTTAAAAGTTATGTAACATATTCTTATAGATCTCCATGAAATTTTAGATCATACATATTCCCATAACTTTTGGAAAATTCATTTTACCAGTCTGAAATTCGATTTTATCAAGAATGCTCAAAGGATCATACATGTTTTGGCTTCAATTGAAAAATTCTTCTCTCTTTGTCTCCTCGAAACTTAAAAGGTTAATAAAAATTTTAAAAACCATTTATAAACTAAAATTACCATTTCATAATATAATTATATCATTCATTCATAAACAATCATCATAATTTGCACATAATGCTCAGGAACTCATTTTATCGATATCTTCATAATACAAACTTGGCTCTTTGAGATTTCATGGCTCTGATAAAAACTTATACACATCTATTTAATTTCTTCTTATCTCTCTCTCTCATGCGCTTATTCGAATACCTCTATATCAAATGTGAGGAAATGAGGCGGTTAGGGTCTTAACTCAACTAAACACAACTATGATTAGTCTAACCTAGAGAGGTTTACACCCTATTTAGGGCCAAACAAATCATGTATTAGTATTTAACATTTATTATGACCCCTTTCAATAATTTATTACACCTAAAATAAATTCTAATCCTATACACACTTATGAACTAATTCAAATATTTTAACTTGTGGTTTTGGAGGGAAACTCACAAACACCACTTATTACATGCTTATGGAGTCCAAATGGACTAGTTACATCACATAAACCTCAAAATGGACCCAATACACCTAGAAACACCTCGGAAAACCAAAATTTATTATTTACAAGATGCTCTTGCATAATTTTAGCTCCCAAAATTTCTTCTATGTGCCCAAGGTATCTCATAATTTTCATAGTACAAATGTTTAATGTAGATCCATTATCAATAGGGAATATTTAGACCTTGTGATTGGTTATGTATGCTTCAATGTACAAAGATTTATTATTATAAAGATTTGGATTTAATCTAGGTCATGGTGACGAAATGATAGTATAGGGATGCCAGGTAAAATATTAACAATTAGAGCTTGGAATTACTGAGTATTGAGATTCTCATGAACACATGCCTTTTGGAGAGCATGAGTGAAGATTTATTGAAAGTTAGGTGATGCTTTCAATAAATCCATGAGGAGATATGTACAGGTGTTATCATTAACTACTTAACTAATTCATATGGACCAGATGTGGAAGATTTAGTATTTAATGTTGGCTTAGGATTATTTGTTGTTGTAGGATTGGTAGGTACCAGAGGAGTGGTGGAAGTGGATGGTTTCTTTGCTACGGGAACCCAAAAATTCTTCTATCATGTGGTCACTACATAGTTAGGAGCATGGAATTTAATTATGGCAAAAAAAATAGGCATCTCTTCAATGCATGAAATAATTGACTTGAATTCAACGTTATTGGAAGATCGACCCTTCTTAGGAGCTTTACCATTCATACCATACTTAGGAAAAGGATTCAAAAACACATTTAAATTATCATTGGGTGTTTTATTGGGTATTGGGTCTTTAACCATAATTTCTTCACTATTAATGAGGTCTTGAATATAGTGGCAAAGTATCATACAACAATATTTTTTATGGTCATTAATATGATGGAAATTACAATATTCACCACCTTTCTACAAATTTTGTTTTGGTTCCCCCTCTACGAAGGGTTTTTAATGGGGTAAGTGGCCATATTGGAATTCACCAGTTGTTATAAGATGCTTGAAAGGCTCTCTCCTATTGATGTAAAGTTTCTTCACTTATTATCATGAGGAGGGGAAACTTCTTTACTAGGAACAATGATGGCTTGTTTTGATTTAGCTAGTTTGTTTTTATTACTCTAAATGTTATGTACATTATGATTGTCTGTTATGCCATCATTAATGAAATTTTGATTTTGATTGATGTACTTGGGTTTATCTTGATGAGTGTTTTTGTTATTGTTATTATTGTTGTGTGCATTTTTCTTGGAAGGATATTTGATTAATCCTTTGGAAATGAGAGTTTTTTAATATTTGATTCCCCTTCTAGATAACCTCCTCAAAACTATTGAGATGATGCATCTACATGTGAAATGAAAAATCATTTTTAAGGTTTGTTATAAAGATACTTACCAACTATTTCTCAAAAATTTAACATGGAAATTTACTAACGATTCCTCTCCATCATTGTAAGAATTTTGAAAAGTTTTCATTTGTTCACTATTTTTCATTACAAAATTCCATCATGGTAATTTTTTAATGAATATTACCAGAACATTTCTTAACGAATTTCTTTGAAAGATTCATAAAAATGGTGATCAAATCTTTTGGGAGATATAGAAACCAATCCAAATCTTATCCACCCAAGATTTTTGGAAATATCCATTAAAGATATACATAATATAGTCTACCTCCTGATAATCCATACATAATTATTTAACATGTTCATGAGGGTCGTGTTTTCCCTTATACTTGTCAAATTTTGGAGCTTCGAAAGATCTAGGAAAAGGTAAGCACACGATGTCCTTATCAAATGGATAAGGACACATCTCATCAAAGTTGAATTTTTTTCTTTGTTTTTACATTTTGAAGATAGGAGCTTTCACTTTTTCTACCATTCTTGAGTGAATGGTGAATTAATTTGTGGGATATTGAGGATATTATCAATGTGGGGATTGGTTTTCTCTTTTTTTGGTTTAGTTTTTGTTTTTGATTCATTGTCACTTTTTTATTGTTTCATTGTTGTATATGTTGTCAATGAATTTAGAAGCCATTAGAGATAGTTACTTAGCCATTGCATTAATTTGATTTATAAAATATTGATTTGGCTCAGAGGTGAAAGCACAAATTTTTCATTTTTTATCAACATTATTGTTTTTTGTTTTATCTTCATTAGTCATAGTTGATTTGGGTTGATTGTTCTTAGTTATTTCAGTTTTTCCTCGTAAAAATTTCAAATTCTCATCATCACAATCTGAGGGTAGGTTTGCTACCATTTTGAGGAGACAAAGAAGGAATTTGTATTTTTTTTTGCTGTCAGAGTCCTTTAATTTTTTATTGTTCTTTGAAGGAAACATTATTTTGTTGATCCTCTACTTAGTCTTCATAAGAACTAATGTGAAAATTATTTTGATCATTTATTTCGAAAGGGTCATAATTTCGACGCCTTGTTCCCACTATTTTGTCTGAAAAATGGGGGGAAAATTGAATTTTTTTTATATGATTGTATGTTGGCAAAGTGAATGCCAAAATATAAGACAAAGAAATTAAAATGATCGACTACTCATCTCTTAACAAAGTGAATGCTAAGATATAAGAGTTTAGGGAAAATACAATTTATTACTCTATTCTTAACAAAGTGATTGCTAAGATAACAAAGTTTGGTAATGAAATTGATTACTCAACCCTTACTAAAGTGAATGATAAAATGGAAGAGTTTAACAATGAGATCAATTACTCAACCCTTAAAAAAGTGAATGTTAAAATGGAAGAGTTTAGCAATACAGGTCGATTAATCAACCCTTAACAAAGTGAATGCTAAGATGGAAGAGTTTGGAAAATGAGATTGGTTACTCTACTCTTAAAAAAGTGATGGAAATTAAATTTATTGCTCAACCCTTAACAAAGTGAGTGTTAGGATGGAAGATTTTTTCAATGAGATTGATTACTTAGGCCTTAACAAAGTGAGTGTTAAGATGGAAGAGTTTAACAATAAAGATTGATTACTCAACCCTTAAAAAAGTGAATGCTAAGATGCTAGAATTGGGAAAATGAGATTGGTTACTCTAAGTTCTTAACAAAGTGAATGGTAAGATAAAATATTTTAGAAATGAAATTTATTAGTCAACCCTTAACAAAGTGATTGCTAATATGGAAGAGTTTAACAATGAGATTGATTACTCAACCCTTAAAAAAGTGAATGTTAAGATGGGAGATTTTAACAATAAATATTGATTACTCAATCCTTAACAAAGTGAATGTTAAGATCAAAGACACATAGGAATGAGATTGATTGTGTATGATAGGAGTGTGGAAGAAAAAATTGATAACATGTAACATAGGAAGAATTAAAATTCTTAAGGAAGGCCTATAAGATTAAGTTGGCTTGGTCAAGTGAGGCTTCCTATAAAAAATGATTCTCTCCCTAATTATAAAAGAAATATATGAGTGAGCATGGTATAATATTTCTAGTTTCCTTCTTTACTTTACCCCTCTTGATACAATAATCCGACTTTTACTCTGCTAAAAGGTTAAAACTAGGGCCACCATTGTTGATAGTTTTAGCTCTAATCCTCACAAAGGTGTACTAATAAAGTTGATGGGGATCCCATTTCATTGGATAGGTCATTGTACGCACCCAATTTTACATGTGCTACATTTTCAAAATGGTTTTAAATCCCTAATGATGATTAACATCTTTTCCAATGGTGTTTGAGTCTAATTTCCATTTGCAGTATATGTTTGTATCTTAGAATTATTTTCTTGTTGATTCACGTGTTTTTCTTGCTTTCCTTTAGCATTTTGTAGGATTTTTCCTTAGCCTTTAACTTTAAGTTAGGGAATTTCTACGGTGGTTATGCAACCACTAGTTCTCCCTAAGCGGAAGTTACATACCCACCCCGATGGTTGCGCAACCACCCCTCTGTGTAGATTGGCGGTTGCGTGTGGTTTTTCTTGAGTCTTCTCTTGGATTTCCTAAATGCATGTCAATTTATTCAAACTTAATTTTAGCGCACGTTTCTTAGTAAAATTATCTATTCTTGGGCTCATTTGATACGTACCAACTTCCTCTTCCCCTTTTTATTGTTAATTGAGAGTTAACTCCCCCTTCTTTAAGTAATGTGGCATCCTTTGGCTTCTAAATGGATTAGACCATTTCCTTGCCATTTTTCTATAAGAGCCAAGATTCTACCCAAAGCATTGGATAAATATTTTTATTGTGAATTACACTATTATGATGTCATAATCTTGTTAGGAAATACACAATTAAGCTAGTTCTCTTGCATTTTTATTCTCCTACCCGCATTTCTACCAAAATTCTTGTAAGCCACTTCTGATCCAACACTTCTTCAATATTTTTTCTGCATTACCCAACACAGTTCCCTAGATTCAATTGAGCACTAAGTTGGAAAATAAGCTGAGGGGACAAAAAATTAAACCATCCCTGGGTTTGTCACAGTTCTACAAATTCTAGGTTGGGGATGTACCTAGTTTTCTTCAATCTTTCTTGATTTCTTTATTTCATTGGTATGCACAATATGACTAGAGTAGTTAAATCAATTCAATTCAAATTATTTCAATAGTCAATTCATTATTGTAGCTTCTATTTTTTCTGCATAAAGCTTCTGGTGATAGATTGCTTCCCTACCTATCCTTGTTGGTTTGTAAGGGAAGTTTATCTACAGGAAACGTCCTATATTTATTTAAAGCAATTGTATTTCCATTTCAATCAACAATATTCATTTATATCCTTGCTTACTTCTACTAAGGAAGTTTCAGGGTAAGAAGTGCTTCTGACAAGATTTTACTTCTTCTCATCTCTATGAGGTAGAACAGAGGAAATATTAGTTCCACAAATACAAATTAGAAAATCTTTTGTTTTGTTCGAGTAGCCTAGATCAAATTTACACACACAAATAATCACACCAAGTTATTTGTTTGTTTAAGTTAAGTTACTAGTATTGTAGAAGCAATTTCAACTTCTTCATATTTCTTTTGTAGATTTCTTTATTTGTTTCTAGAAAGCATAAAAATTTAAAAATATTAGATTAGTTTAATTAGTTTATTTTATTTTCTGCATTTTCTATTATTCAATTGAAAAGAACAAAAGCATTAGAATATATTTATTTTACGTATTAAATTAGTCACTTCCTTTTTTAATTAGCTAAAAGAAACACATAGGTTTAATTAATTCAAGGAAATTAATTACATAATTTTGGTTTATATTTATCTATTTCTATTCGTTAATTAGGAACATAGTGTAATTAGTGGGAATTAATACATCTTCCCATGTATCCCTAGTTGGCTTAGGATCGACCTTGCCTCCTTGTAATTTCTTAGTCAGATTATTGGTTTCTTTGATTTAATAGTTCACACATGTCACATGACCATTCAAGGTCCTTAATAACCAAGAGATGAAATATATGATCCCCGAGTCCCACAACCAAAGGCATCTTACCTACACACAGACATTAACACGGGCCTTAGAATTTTGGTTTTCCGATCCACACCACTTCCACCTACCATCATCTCACAGTTGACAGACCTAAATGTCGAAGCTAACATTTATTACAATTTTTAGTGGAACCAACCTAGATGAAACTAGTTCTCATAATCCATTCACTTGTCCTATCCACACATTTAATCTCTCATGTCCATGACCTTGTCTATAAATTTCTACAAAGCGAATGCAAGATAGTTACCACATCTTCCAAAACCCTTTGTGAGCATTTTATACGAGCTAGATATTGACTACCATTAACACAACCATCATCTTAGACCATTCCATCTCACCTACGTAGGTAAGACAAGATTTTTCTACCTTATGTGAGCATATTCCATTAGTTCCCATATAGGACATCATACTACCTTGATCTTCCCTTATTCACATTTCACCCATTCATCTTATATATCTTCCACATAGCCATCAATCCAATCCACATCAGCTCTCCCGACATGACCTCAGGAGGTCGAGTGTGCTTGAAAGTCACGTGTTCATTTTTTAGATGTACAAACTTGGTGAACCCGACGTGAAGGAATAGTTCCTTTTCATTTCCATTTTTTCTATCTTATTTCATCAATCCTTTTCTTTTCTCATTATTCTACGGGTATTTATATCTCCCTCGAATATGTTAGTTCAGGAATATGACAGGCCCATTTTGGGCCTCAAGATGTATTACTACCACATGGGTACGCAACAGTCACCCTCATTATTTGGGTGTTATGATAACTACTCATCCATTTTTTTTCCCTAACACTCCTCAAGGTTCCAACTACAGTTCATCTGTTAGGATTAATGAGATTGATCAGCCAGAGTTATCTAACTCGAACAACATGGCTTTCACCAGAGAACAAGGTTTCTATCCTCAAGTCTTGTCAAGACCCCAAATCAGCATGCATTCTGATTCTTTTTCTTCCTTTCTCTTGACTAATGATGAACTTGTGGCACATTTCAATTAAAGTGATAGGCATATCAATGCGATAAACCAGTCTTTAGATAGGATGCAAGGGTATAATGATGCTCTACTTTAGAAAAACACTCCTACCCCTCCTTCTACAATGGAGAATACATTTAAAGAGGGGTGGTCTCCCAGAGAGAAATTTATAATAGGACATCATGTTCCTTTACCTCCTAGAAAGGCTCAATATTCACCCAAGCCAAATACAACACCATCTTTGGGTGATGTAATTTCAACATTGGTGGATAGAGTTAGGGAGCTAGAGTTTTCCCAACCTTCTCGTGCTACACCTTTTGTAGGGCAAGGTAAGATACCCCACCATGCACAAAAATATGGTTATGTTCCCTCAACACCTTTACCCCCTCCAGTCTACATGGGTGTTCCTAACCCTGGGGATCTACTTACCAGATCAGGCACATTAGGTATGCCCTCTCACACTTCATACGGGTACCCTCCACAGGTGTTAACTGGAAGTGCGTTCTTGAATGTCATTCCAATTGGTAATGTGACATTCCCTTGTTTTGTGCCTTCTACTTCATACAAAAATAATGCCCCCCCATACCTCTACATGTATTCTAAGACACCACAAGGATATGTTTTATTTTATTGGCTTGTATGCTCAGCCTCAAGGGATGCCTTACACCCCTACAAATGCTTATGTTGTGCCATATCAGTCTCTCATTCCTCCTCCACCTCCCCATCAAGGGTCATCCATTGTATATTATTACGCATTGAAAACATATGTTGAATACCTCAAGGATCCCCTTAAATTTACCATATGAAGCGTAATGCTTCCATGACTACTTCCCTACTTTCTAAAATTTAAAAGGGATGGGGACCAAATGCACATATTAAAGCGTATGAAAATTTCATCATAGAGTTGTTCCCATGGGATGCAGTTGTAGCTAAAATTTTAAATTATCTGAATGGTTCAAACAACAGTAACCAAGGAGTTAAAATACTTGAACCTGTATAACAACCAACACAATCTGCTATTGCACTTGCACATTCCATTTTTTCTATTCTAGAGAGAAAACGATACGATACTTGCATTACACATGATATTTTCCTCCAAGAACTAGGTCTCAATGAAATAACATACATAGAAGCAATACAATCAACACTCAAACAACCAACATTGCTCTTCAAAAGAAAACCAGCTTACGCATAGAATACTAGCTTTTCCAAGAAAATGCCCATGATTTGGCAAGCAAATAACGATGCTCAATATGTGCTAAATGCTTATGCAGTGGAAACATATTGCTGCTCCTACATGACTAAGATTGACCGAACAATGACGAAAGCATTCACTAGAATTCAGGCTGAGCACCAAAAAATGAATCTCGATGCCATTCAGATGATTCGAAGCCTAGGCAACGCAATGTTGAATACCCACCAAATGTCTGGACAACAAGCAGTCCACATAGTCCTTTCCATCCTTTTAAACAATACATCATGAAAATGTGTTTTCATAAACACTTCAAATCCTGAAGACTGTACATTCATTCTAAAACCTCCAAGTCTACTTCAACAAGAACCAGATGAATCAACGAACATCATGTGCTGATCTGTCATAGATCACTACATAACACGACCTCATTCTTTGCATTCCATTTGCTTAGCTGACTTTTTTTCCATTTGCAATGCTAGTAAAAATAAAAAACCTCGAAACAAGCCACTCATCATCAGGTCTGTTAACTATAGTAAACATCTTGACATAAACTATTGCCGTGAAAATATTTTTCTTTATATCCCTTTTACAGAAAATGAACACACCCTAAAAACAAAATTTTCAACTTGGAAAGATGCATATGCATTTCACGAACACACCATCCATTCCAATGAATCAAAATTCTGCTACGCTACCAACAAACAAATGGGGTGACATGGACACAACAATTCACGATGTGTAATTGTCTCTCCAATCCTCTGAGAAAATGACAATGATAACTACACATGAACACCTCCCCTTTGAAGACTATGACATAGAGCATGATTTTCCTTTCCATAATTGACAACAACATTCAGACATTGCAAAGAAACAATTTCAACTAGAAAAACACCCAAGCATCCAAGACAACAAAACATATTTCAAACAAATGCAACTTCTCAATAAGAAACAACAAGCCATTGTGAAAGACATCTCCTTTAAGAAAAATAAAGACCCATCAATTGCTATCTACCTTTTCCTAACAGGAGGTGCCGACACAGGTAAAACATTTGTTACAAAATTGATATTTGAAACATTGGCTCGTATTTATGATAGCTCCATGCACAGTGACCCCTTGAAAATCAAAGGCTTGATCTTGGCATTCACGGGAAAAGCTGCTTACAATGCCGGTGGAATAACACTTCATTCTGCTTTCCTCTTTCCTTTCAATCGATCTGAACTACGCCCATTAACCAATGAACGATTGGATTCCTTGGCAAAGCACTACCAACAATTACAACTTGCTCTAATAGACGAAATATCCTTGGTCGGAGGTCAACTTCTATACTTCACAGACCAACGACTTCGTCAAATAAAACACATGCCCACAACTTGGTTTGGAGGAATTGACATGATCTTTTACGGAGACTTCTACCAAGCACAACCAATAAATGACTGTCTTGTATTTAAAAACCCCAAAATTTCTAGAGAATTGATTAGCTATGACTTCTGGAATACACATGTAAAAATATTCGAATTGACTGAAACAATGCGTCAAAAAGATGTTGCCTTTGTCTCCATCCTGAACAGAATTCCCATTGGACAACATTCAGAATCTGATCTTGCATACCTCAATCATACCTATATTCGGCCAATCCCAGTTGATCCAACACTTCCATTCCTTTTCTACAAAAACACAGATGTTCTTTAACACAGTAAAAAAATGCTTGCTCTTGCTCCAGGCCAGAAAATTGTCATCAACTCTATCGATGAACAAGATACAATAATCGAACAAATGGAAGCCTACTCTAAAACTATAGAATTGCCACAATATATAGAGCTTAAAGTTAACATGCTAATTGAACTTTTCGTTGGGAACTATGACATCCAAGACGGATTGGTCAATGGTTCTGACGGAGTTTTCAAAACATATACAACAACAAATGAATTTGATGCCATATGGATAAAATTCAATGATCACTGTATTGGAAAACAACAAAGATCTAAACATCTGCAATTTTCAACAACGAGAACAAAACTTGATTGGACTCCAATTGTTCGTGTGGCTAGACCCTTGCGTAGCACATCATACAAGACACCAGTTACAATAAGAAAACAATTCCCCATACAACTTTGTTCCACACGCACAATACACAGAGCACAAGGCCTCACACTAGAATGGCTTGCTTTCAGCCCCCTTGGCATATCGTCACATGGCATAGCATATACAGCTCTGTCATGAGTGAGAACCATTTCCAACCTTTACTTGCTATCCCTGCTTACAAAAAATAATTTCAACATTAAACAAACAATCAACATAGAAATGGAACGACTCTGAAATGAAGCTAAATGGAATATTCAACATGCCTTGTCCATAGCTGATATTTCTTCCTCTATTATAGTTGCTTCACTAAATACTCAAAGTCTTCATGCTCACAAAGAATCCATTCTCCACGACCATGAATTAATGCAATCTCACATTCTCTGTTTACAAGAAACTCACATTGCTTGCCCCATTGCAATTGACTACCTTGACGGATACCAATGCTTTTCTGCACACCATGTACATGGTCTAGCAATTTTCATTGCAAACAATATAGCTTTCCTAGAAAAACATTACTTTCAAAGCACACACGTAGAGTCGCTACTCGCAAAGATATTACTGCAACATCAATGCATAACAATTGTAAATGTCTACGTTGTGCCAAATGCACATCTGGAAAACATATTCATCATCCTAATACCATTCAAAATGCAGCCCAAAACTAGCAACACAACAGCCATCCTCCATACTTGACATTTGTGTAGGAAAAGTTGCAACTGTCTTTGAAGGTGATGTCCTGGTCATCTATGGACCAGCACATGCAACCAACATCTCCCCCTCAAAATCTGAAATCCTCCATGCTGATTTGGTTGACAAAAATGGTCAAATGACAATCAATTTGAACATGAGCAACACCTTCGTGCACAAATTTACATGCAATGTAGTCGTTGGCTGCAATCTGCGTGTGAATAGTTTCGTCAACCCTTTAAATGATGAACCTACAAAAACATTTTTGCAATCTCTCATAAACACAAACACAGAGGCAAGTACACTACAATTTCTCTTTTGTAAGTTATCTTGCATCAAAAATTTTTCATCTATCAAATATGCCTATTAACAATACATCCCTCTAACAACTTCATCTCCCTTGTGCAGATTGCAGGTGTACTTGCGCAAAGAACATACACCTTTCTCCTTTCCAAGCATTCTGTGTAGAATTTGACCATCTCACAGAACCTGATCCAACCAAACTGAAACAAATTTTCCTTTGTGCAACTTGCAATACATCAAAACCATACAAGTATAAGCACTTTCTCCATTGCACTTTGCAAACAAGAGATGACTCCCTCCACTGCACACTGCGAGAGCCATTACTGGGAAAAGTCTTCCCTCAGCTTTGTCAAACATAGTATGAAGAATATCAAAAGGACATCTCAAAGGTTATATTTCTTCTCGTCAATTCCAAATCAAGGGTACATTCACTTTGATGGTTGACAACTCAATATCCACAATCAAAGAAACATAACTTTCTCTCTTCTTTGGTAAGCATCTGCATTTTCTAGCTCTATTCATTACATTTCAGTTTAATTCTTTGTTTCTAGTCTAGCATACCCATCATGTTCTTTTCATATTCCTGGAATGATTTTGCAACCCATGCACGTACATGAACAAATTTCATGATGGGCTCCCCGTATGACCAGGAACAATCCATTATTATCGTCTATGCTTTTGGGAATATTAAAAAAAGGCAAAGCACACTTGCAAAGTGTAACAGTCACAGAGAAAACAAACAATTGCCTATGTTAAACAAATTTTGCAATGACTACATACATCTCTCTTTCCCACTAGCCTACTTGTTACATATTTTTTGCCTTGCTTTTGTTTCAGCCATTTTGTAATTATGTTATTCTCAAACGACTAATACAATGAAATCATAATCCGAAAGAAATATTGGCAACCATTATTCTCTTCTTGTGTCTACTTTAATTACTTTTTACTTTCCTGCCATTTGCTTACATATCTAACTATTACTTCGCTATGTATTTTTTCTATATTATTATAACTAGTTTTTAAAATAGACTAAACTTAAAACTCAACAAACAGCCACAACAGACCTTGTTTTTGGCAACATTTAAAAACATGGATCTAATATCTCTGAACTTTGTTTTTTTTATATTAAGACATTAATTGTTGTGGCCTATTTTTTACTGTGTCACCTACAAGCTGTTTGCTATTTGTTACAGATTTGTTGTATGTCAAACATGCATGACTATCTCAGTAAATTTACATAAATGCAATCCAATCATTTAAATTGTTCACTGGTTGTCGAAGAGTTTTTCCTATTGGAGAAAGGATGTAGAACATAAAACCCATAAGAGAAGACCCATCTTTAAAACTTTATGTTTTTATTTTAGCTGCATTTTTATGTATTCTCTATATCGGTTGATGTTTTTATAAGAAAAACTTAGAAATCCAAATGTATAGTTTTTTAAATTACTATGGACTTCATTCTACAAAATTTTATTACAATTATCCACTTTCGAAATTATAATTTAAGTTTTTTTTACAGAAGTCTATGGACTAGATTATAATAGGGAAAAATCAATTAGAGTGGTGCCAAGAATGGTGCAATATACTCTTGTGAACGGAGATGAGATGCCGCTGCACAAACTGGTTACCAAATACCATCTTGGAGAAGAACTAGAAGGCGTATCTAATGGAAACCAAAATACATTGTAGCCAAAGAAAGAGGTGTAGAATGGACTTAAAACTCCTGAGAGGCATGATGAAATCCTTCTAAGGAGAAAAAATTTCTAGTGTTTTGACAATAGAAAACCAGGGGGCACAAAAAGCCTGCAATCACAAAGGTGTTAACAGAATGTAAGTCTGTTTAACTAGTTATGCATCTCTACCTACCACTCATTTTGTTGGATTGTAAGTCTATTTTCTAGTTGTCTGATCACTGGAGTGATCTATGTCCAAGCCAATCGCCACTACAAGCAATGAACACAACTAGAACAATATATTCCCTACTCTTCAAGGTAGCATCAAGGTGAGTTTTAAATTCTTGGATTCATATAGCCTATACCCACTTGAAATTTAAGCATCATAGTATATTTTTTAATTGGATTTCAAGTTCTAGTTTGTACCATTCATATCCAAATTTTGAAACTAACAAATTTTTCTATATAGCTGGGTTGTATTGCCAAGGTTAGACAATTTCAAATTAGTCCCATCTTTATGTTTGTGACCTCTGTGATCCATATTATCTGGGGAATGATTAAAAGAACAAACCTGCACAAACGTTGAGTCTTAAATGTCACCAGCTTAAAAACAAAACTAATACACATAGATTTCAGGCCTATTATATGGGTGAAATTTGGTCCCTAATCTAAAGGCAGGCCGACGGAGCAGACTACCTAGACTGGAATATCTTTACTATAGAACAATGCAGATCTATTTCCATATATTTGTTGTAAAGTTACCTTCTTCTCTTCATTTGTTCACACAGTTACATCCATGTAACAGGAAAGAGATAACAATATTATTATCAACGAACTTTGCATTTTCCAAACAGAGGAGAAACAAAGCCTTACTTCTACAATATGCTCTTTAATAAAACATTGCAATTACAGGAAACTAAACTTACCTTACCCTAACTAAACCTTGTTCTTCATGCCATGCTCCCTGCACCATTCACACCTCCAACTTAATGCACCATGAATCCAACACATTCCACAGGTTTTGCATTTCACGCCAGTGAAACTAATCCAATTATGTGTCTTCCTTATCAGTTGAACTACATAAACCAACAAAAATAAATTTCCAATGCAAGTCGTTGCCTGACACATGTCGCTTTAAACAATTGACACTGCATAGAACATGGCACATTGCTATGTTGGAGTAGGTATTTACCTTAGCTCATGTTCACCTAGGTACATTATTTACCTTTATTGTATTTATCCTCACCCACTTATGTGTGTGGATATTCTTTTTTATTTATTTAGATATTAGGAGCTATTATCTAGTTGTTAGGTATAGTTCTTTCCTTGATCTATGGTATTGAATAGTTCTTTCCTAGATCTATGGTATTGACTATATCCTTGATGTCTAGTTCTCTCATAAATCTATGGACTTGACTAATTCTTTGATGACTAGTTCTTTCCATGATTTATGGCTTGATCTACGACCTTGACTGGTTCTTAGGGAATTTTGTTTCTTACAGCCCATTTATGCAAAACAAAAAGGCTTCCACTGGA